>OY757921.1:56720436-56800436 GCA_963585895.1 Sepioteuthis lessoniana
TTTTTTTATATATATATATATATATATATATATATATATATAATAATCTTTTTTTAATTTATATATATATATAATAATTTTTTTTTAATTCATATATATTTATATATATATATATATATATATATAATAATCTTTTTTTTAATATATGTATATATAAATAATAATCTTTTTTTTAAGCGAAATAGGAATTACTGGCTGTGTCTTTGTATATCGTAGACACATACGTATGTATAAACACATGAAGAACGATGTCTACTACTGCTGGAAGCAAACATATATGTTGTAGTTCGAATACCTGTTTCTAAACATAACCACGCGTATATATTGTAAATATCAATGATGAAGTTGTTGTTTCATAAATTAATCAATAAAGAACAGGTTTTGAATAAGAGTGAATTTGTTTGTTTTTTTATTGAGGAATTTTTTTTTTGTGAATTTTGAATTATAGAAATCTTCGAAAAATACGGGTTTTAAGGCATGTTATATTAATACTTAGAAAACCCCTCAAACCAATGAACCTTCGTAGAATTCCGTAGTGATACGTAAATACTTTTGTATATTTTTTTCATAAAGGTCCTTTATGTAACTTTTTTTGCTGTATCCATTATTTCACAGGTATTTAAACCCAACTTTATTCATCAATATTACCTTTTATTCTATGGGAAAATTTAATCGCCGTTTTTGGAGAACATTACTTCCGTTGCCGAAAATATTTCAGTCGCTTCGCTACATTCAATTTTATTACGGACTTTATTTACGAATTCTTTGTATCTTAGAATTTTTGGATAAAATTAAGATTTTCAGTGTTCTCACGGATAACTTCAACTGGTCAAGATATCATATGTTTCAAGATTCATCTGATGGAATTTACATTTTGGAAGTTCCCTGTATTTTGCGTATAATGTCACTTGGGCTAATTTTCCTGTGTTTCACTGGAAAGTAGATTATTCTCTAAAACATTAAAAAAAAAGTTGTACTGCATTTGCGGTTAATGATCTGGATTTTAAATGAGATATAATGGAAATGGATATTGTGTTAGACCTGAAAAATAAATCGTTTGGCCAGAGAAATGTAGCCAAGAAGCGAGAAATTATCAAAGTTGGGTGCCCAACACCTTTATTGGTGAATAAGGTTAGAACTCGTTCGTTCCAATCCAAATGGTTTAATGATATTGACTGGTTATGTGCGAGTAAATCTGAGGAAAAAATCTATTGTTGGCCTTGCTTGCTTTTCACGCCTATATCAGGACAATCATGGACTGATACTGGCTATACTGATTATAAGCATATTTTGGCTGACTGCAAAATTCATTCGAAATCAATGACTCATTTGAACAATTATTAGCGTTTAAAAACATTTGACATGTATGACATAGTCACTGCTATTAGTGAATCGGCCAAACTTGAAAGAGAAAGGCACAATAAATTGGTCGAAGAAAATAGACAATATCTGAAACACCTGATAAACGCAATATTATATCTTTGCAAACAAGAACTACCATTGCGCGGACACGATGAAGTGGAAGATAGTCTTAACAAAGGTAATTATCAAGAATTATTGCAGTGTTTCTCTAAAATTGATGGTGTGTTTGCATCAAAATTTTCCGCCAAAGAAGGCTCTTGGCAATTTTCAGGTGTTTCCAGAACAATACAGAATGAAATTATATTTGCAATTGATGACGTGATTGCTGATGTTATTTACGCTGAAATTCAAAGTGCCCCATTTATTTCAGTGCATGCTGATGAAACAATTGACTGTGCAATGCATGCACAGCTTTCGATCATTGTTAGGTATGTGAATGGATGCAAAATTATTGAACGATTCCTTGGATTTCATGACGTGAGCGATGACAAAAGTGCCACAAGATTAGCTGATGTAATCGAGAATTCTTTAAATTCCTTCGATGATGCAAAATCAAAATTGGTTTGCCAAACTTATGATGGAGCAGCCGTGATGGCAGGTGAACAGAACGGAGTGCAAATTAAATTGAGAGAGAGGGGATTTAAATACGCCGATTTCATCCATTGTTATGCCCATAAACTTAATTTAGTTTTGAGTAAAAGTACGGAAAAAGTTGATGGCGTTAAAATATTTTTTTCACATTTACACAGCTTCAGTAAATTCACATCATCTAGTACGAAACGGAAGAGTGTGTTCCAAAAATTTGAAATCAGCATCCCACCTTTGTGTGCTACCAGATGGTTTTATAAATCAAGAACTGTATCCGCTATAAAAGACGATCGTCAAAAAATAATGAACGCACTCAACGATATTCTTGATCATGGCAAAATATGGGATGAAGCAACACTAAGTGAAACCGACAATCTATTGTCAAAATTGAATGATTTCACTTTCATGTTTTTTATTATCTGTTTTTATGTCATTCTTTCTCAAGCAGAAAAACTATTTGACATTTTACAGTGCAGAAAACTCGACGTGAAATATGCTCAAGATAAAATACATGATTTCATTCAATCAATATCAAACAATTATGACAATGAACATTATGAAAATATGATCCAACAAACGATGATAGACATGGAGATATCTGATGAATCACGCTCCACCCACATAAAGAACTAGGGGAAATCGAATCAACTACAAAAGTGTATATTTTGAAATAATTCAAAACATCATTTCTTCACTAAAGGAACGATTCGCCAACATAGGAGACTTTTCATATTTTGAATTGCTCGATGTGAAGAAGTTTGAAGTTTTTTCCTGTACATTCCCTAAGCAACATATAGATGCATTGCAGAAAAAATACCCCGGTATTTTTTACCTAAAATCCTTGACAAGTGACCTCAGGTATTTGTATTCTGACAATGATTTCAAAAAATGTACCTCAAGTAAAGCTATTTTGGAGATGCTTCATGAACTCGGTTTTTTGTCTGCAATGTATGAAACTGTGAGACTGATACAACTTTTCCTTACCATTCCCGCTACTTCAGTTTCAAATGAAAGAAGTTTCTCAACCTTGGACAAAATACGATCATTTTTGAGATGCACTATGGCTGAGGATCGACTTTCGTCTTTAGCCCGAATTTCAATTGAGAAGCAAATGCTTAAAGACTTAGAGCAAAGAAATGAATTGCACAATAAGGTAATAGAAAAATTTGCGGCCAAACCAAGACGCCTGGAGTTTATGCTCAAATGAGATGACCTTCCCAAAAACGCGCTTGACCTGCAGACACGCCCGTTCAAAGGCATTTATAGACGAACACTAGCTGTGAAATGATGCAGCAAAAAAAGTTACATACTGAATCTTTATGAAAAAAAATTACAAAAGTATTTACGTACTACTACGGAATTCTACGAAGGTTCCGAGGTTTGAGGGTTTTTCTTACTATTAATATAAAATGACATAGAACCCGTATTTTTTGTAGATTTCTATGATTCAAAATTCACGAATAAACCATTCCTTAATAAAAAAACGATTGTTAAGTGCTAATAAAAAAAATCAATCATTTAATTATTTTATAATTCTATGAGACAAATGACCTGGAGAGTTGTAGACTTAATTGCTAACCTGGTTAGTTGTCATTGTCATCAATTTCTTTATTCTAATAAACATATTTTTCTCGTCATAGTAATGAGCATCTTCTCTTTTCTTCTATACTTTTGAAAGGAAAAAAAATTATCTTATCTACTGTATTAACAAGACTACAAATTATATAGTATCTTGATTGTTTACAAAAAAACCACCATGCAAGGTACGTTAGTCAATCTGTGCTATACAATGGAGAATCACGCAATAGCAACTATGATGACTTACTTTGGGTCCACGGGTTGGGAACTGAAGTTGACAGAGGGCGGGGGGGGCACGAGTAGCAAAAATAGGCTATAGTTGCCACTGATAGATATGTGTGTGTGTATTTTTATATATATATATATATATATATATATATATATATGTCTTGTCTTTCAGTTTAGTTAGGCTGAGAAGATTTAGCTTTGCGCATGTGTTAGTAGGTGCAACACTAACGCAGGTCTTCATGCACGCACGGAGAGGATTTGTCATTCAGAGATTTTGCTCTGAAAATCACAGTTAGGAATTGGGACCAGGGTATTTTGGTGATGTTACACACCGCAAGTCTTGACTGAGTTGTTCAAAAAAGCAGTGAGTTGAGTTCCTTCCTTGGAAGAAGGTTAACTTTCAGAGCTGGGTGAGGCCAGATGACTTTCTGCACTATGGGCATGTTGAGAGCTGATGATGTAAAAGCCGTCAGCATAGAAAGATTGTGTCTCTCTCTCCTCATGTCAAAAAACCTTTTAACTCAAAGGTAATAAAAAGTTTCATACCTGAACCAATTTCGTAAAGTTTTGTGTTCTTAGATTCCCTATGTCTATTCCACACGTCTGTATATCATGAGTATATTACATGATTTATTTGGTGCCAGAGGCCAAGGCATGTCGTTCATGGCATTATTACGAACTGGGTCCTCGTGAATCAATGAGACAATCAGGAAACATAGGAATCTATTTCGAACAGCTTGTTCAGGCGACAGAAGGAGAGAGAGAAAACACAATGCCCCAGAAAAAAGAAACAAGAAAAAGAAGCCAAAAACAAAACGAAAATGCGTTGCTCCCAGAAAAAAGGAAAGAAAAAGTAGAAAGACAACTGTTGACACAAGGCCCCCAGAAACAAGAAAAGAAAAGGAAGAAAGACAACTGAAAACACAAGGCCCCTCAGAGAAAAAGGAAAAAACAGCTCAACTCCAAAGACAAGGCATGAAACAAAGAAAAAGAAGGTATTTGCTCATTGTATAGGTGTTATCTTTTATCTGTCTGTGATAGATTAATTTGTGAATAGAATTTAAACAATTGTAAAAGATAAAATTGGAAATAATTTAAAATAAAACATGTGAGCCCTAGATAGAAAATTATGATTACTGTTATATGTAATTTTGTATCGTAGTGAAGGAGAAAGAAAGAAAGAGTAAGAGGGAATTATGCATGCAGGTGTTAATGAAAAGTGGGAAAGAAAGATGATCCCTCTGTGGGACAGATATTCGGAGTGAAAGTGATTGACATTTTATAGTAAACAAAATTTTTATAAAGTAATTTTATAGTAAATGGGGTTTTTATGAATGAAATTTTGTAGTGACTGTGGATGTTATCTCAGCAAGTAGTAATTATAGATTAGGATTTTGATCCGAGAGCTTGGAGAATTCGCTCATTGATGGAATTATCCAAAGATTGTGCATATCTGTAGTTAAGTCTTTTGGGACAGGTTTCGATAATTGATTTTGGGCACTGGTGGAATCAGGCCGGGTTTTTGTGGAAGTTTGTTGATACCAACTATTGGGGGCACAGGTGATGTCTCATGCCTTCTTCTGGCCCGTATCAACTAGAATTGTCTCGAATAATCTTGCTAATGGGGCAGAGCAACTAAGAGACAGATTTCTTTTTTTTTTTTTTTTTGTCTGACAAGGCAGACAGATATTTTGTGAATTCCCCACTGGAGTGGGGCTATGAGGTTTTTATTGGGGAAGATATTTGGAAACAGGGGTTTGGAGATAATTAAGATATGTGCAGAATTTTGACGGAATCATGTGTAGCGGAAAATTCACGGACTCGGATTTTGATTTGTTTTGAGGGGAAAATTTTGTTGGCTGAATGAATAGAAGTTTGGGTGGTTTAGGAAAGAACCCTCGGGATATTTTAAAGCAAAAAAGAAAGAAGATAAGAAAGAAGGGTACTTGTAAGTTATTGAAAAGTGTAAAAGACAGATAATGAGCAATTGACCTGATAGCATAAAAAAACAACTCAAAGACTGAAAGAAAAAAATATACATGCTGAACCAGTGACTGTTGGAAAAAACTTAAAAAAGAGAAAAGAAGAACCAGAAAATGTGGTTGAAAAAAAAGAAAAAAGTGGGGGGGAAAAAAAAAAATGAAGGACAATACAAACACTTTTTATTTTTATTGACTTTCAAGTTTGGGACTGATACATGTTTTTTGTCTTGTTTTTGTTGAAATTGTTTTACTGCAAATTTTGTTGATCAGTTTGACATGAAGAAGAGCGGTACATTAGTTTAAGGAAAATAATTTGTCATCATTGATAACAAATGATTTTATTTTGTAGGGGGAAAGGCATGTAATATAATTGCCGAGGGATTTCGTTTTATATATCTTGCATTTTGGTTTAGTTAGGCTGAGAACCTTTCGCTTAGCGCATGGGTTAGTTAGGTGCAACATGAATGCAGGTGTTCATGCGCATGCAGAGAGGATGTGTCATACAGAGATGTCAAAATAAAAATCCCAGATAAGAATTGGGACCAGGGCATTTGGGTGACGTCACGCACCAGAAGCATGGGCTGAGATTTGAGAAAAAGCAGTGAGTTGAGTTCCCGCCTCAGAAGAAGAAGGTTGACTTTCAGAGCTGGGTAAAGCCAGACGACTTTGTGCGCTACGGGTGCCGCGCGTTAGTTGGGTTGAGAGCTGATGATGTAAAAGTAGTCAGCGTAGAAAGATTGTGTCTCTCTCTCCTCTTGTCAAAAAACCTTTTAACTCAAAGGTAATAAAAAGTTTCATACCTGAACCAGTTTCGTAAAGTTTTGTGTTTTTAGATTCCCTATGTCTATTCCACACAGGCGTATATATGGGTATGTAACATATATATATATGTGTGTGTGTGTGTGTATATATATATATATATATATATATATATACATGTGTATATATATATATATATATATATATATATATATATATATATATATATATATATATATATATAAATATATGTCATTTTGTTCCTAGATTATGTGTTTTTTTTTGTTTTGTAAATTGTGAAAGTATAGAAAATGGCCTTTATTCCCTTGAAGCCTAGCTCTTTTGTTCTTTATAAGGAAATTTAAAAGTCAGTGTATATTTCCTGTCAAACTGGGTAGTTTGCATTTTTTGATTTATATAAGTTTTTAATGAAATATCATATAAATCAAAATTTAGATTTGTTTATATAATTTGTTTAGATGAAAATGATACCAGTTTAGAAGTCTTTAATATAAATCTCTGTAATGTATCAGCGCTTAAATATAGTCACCCATCATGTTTTTGTTATACAATCTCTGGTCAGAAAAGCAGTTTCAAGAGAAGAATTTTTTTTTTCCATTTATTTAGGCATAAGTCTGCCCATAAACAAGAAAAAGGAACTATTTTTTGCATTGTGTTATAATAAGAATAATACTTCCAACATTAATCTCTGATTGAAGTATATAATACTGAAGTTGAATTCTTTAAACCACAAATGATATTTCTGTATATTCCTTTAGATGACAGACACTCAAAAAACTTACACAATAAAATTATGATTATAAATTGGAATGATTCTTTTAGGATTGTTGTTTCCTTAGGAAAAAATTCATTTATCTATTAACAATTATGATATTAAATTCTTCTTATCTGATTTCTTTATTTTTTTTTTTTTATTTAAAGGAGTTCAAAGTTTGAGGCTAAAAGCTCAGGAGATTTATGAAAAAAAGGAACAGGAGGCAGCCACAAGAATACAGGCAGTTTACAGAGGTTACACTGTTAGAAAGAATCTTAAATGGCAGCATTTAACTGGACTACCTGATATAGTGGATCAAGTGAGTGATAAGAAATCAATAAATTTTGACCTACTTTCTTGTAAAGTACTGTTCAGACAACATAAGATTTTTTTTTTGTTTCATGTTTAACTGTCATGTTAAATGTAAAGAAAAAATAATCATTGAATAATGGCTAATGAATCTCCATACTACTTAATCTGGTCAATAACAAATATAATCTTTCTCATTGATGCTAAATCCTTCATGTTATGTGTAAGAAACAAAAATTTACTAAATTGTATGGAAAAGTATTTATACATGATTAGTTTTTGCTTTTTTATTTATATATTTTTATAAATCATTTTGGTCTCTTGCATTATTTCGCTGTGAACCATAAGGCTGATATTTTTGGCTTGCAAAGATCATTGCTTTGTGATGATTTGCTGTCTTTGTTTTAATGTAAAGATAGAATAGCTTGGAAGCATATTTTGCATATTAAGCTCATCAAAAGAAATTTAGAAGGATTAGATCAATCTTCAAATGGGAGGGAAAAACTGCTTTTAGCATGATTTGAACCACAAACGTGTTATGATATAAAACTCATGAAAACAAAAAAAGAAAAAATTCAATTCATCCTACAGAAAATGTCTGTGTATTCTTATGAATATTACCTTATTAGAAATAAGTCTTGTATACAATATTATTCTAGAGCATTTATAGTTTTGATAAAGTTTTTAATGTTGTTAAAAAGACAGTTTCAACTGTGTCAGTTTCTGAAACAAGATAAACACTGTAACATTGATTATAGAAAATGAATCTTATTTGTTTTTTTTTAGGCGCCATCAAGTTTCCAAATAAATTCTTTCCAAGAACAATCAGATACATCTTCAGTTGACTACATTTTAGCAGGAAATTCATTTGGTTTTGGTAAAGCCCCAAAATTTAAGGTAAGTATTTTTTAAAAGATGTTTGAAATAAAAGATATCTTGTTTGAATTTAAGATCTCGGTTCTGGTTTTAGTTTCTTCTCTTTATCTAAGGAACATCTTAAAAATCTGAATATACATAAAATTATAAAACACTGATCATGAGGTTGGATGTGAAATTACATTCAATAATTTGCTTTTGCAATAAAATAGATTTCAACAAGTTTCAGATTAAAAAAAAATTAAAAATTGATAGAGAAATTATGGCTAGCAATAGAAGCTGTCTTTTATTTTTCTCTAAATTAGATGCTGGATTTCAAAAGAAAAACTAATCCAAATAACTCCATAACGTCTGTTTAGAATCAGTGTAGTATCTGTCCATCCATAATTATTGTTATTCTACAAAATTTCTGACTGGGATCAAAGTACAGTATCTATGCATGTGAAAATCTAATTAGATACATTAAAAAATATTGAAATAATATATATATTTTAATTTTTTTTCATTTTGTATTCATGAAAAAGAATTAAATTTTATACTTTTTAAAATAATGTGTTCATCTGCATATTTTATATCTTATAGATTATAAAATAGCTGAGTTTTCCACCGGTACAGATGCTATTCTTTAATCCTAGGCAAAAGCACTCGCAGAAGTTGTAGCACTTGCATTTTAATCAGAGTACACATATGTTATAATCTGATCATACGTCTCAGAGAGGGCTGGAACATGTTGGCTTAAAATATGATCAGGTTGGTCTAATTCATTCAGAAAGCAACTAAAATTGGCGTGCCTCCTCACAGTGGATGAGGGAACTGGAACTTTCAAGAGAAAAATTAATGAGAAATGACTCTGTTTACCTCTACAGACTCCTTGATTAATGGGCAAATCTTCATGAAACTTGGCATGTGAACTTTCTTGGCCTCTGGAAATTTTTAAAGTATCGGTGGGGGGTGGATGAATGCGGTGGAGATCCCTCCTGTCCTTGGAGAGATTTCTGGAACATTTAACTTAAAATTGATCCAGAAGTTCTAATTCATCCATAAAACAAATAAAATTACCCACCAGGGACTCATCCATACAAAATTAATTTTTGTTTAACAAAATGTGCTTTAGTATATTATTTTTCATCCTAGACAATGCTAGGTTCTTTTGCTAGTATTTATATATAATCTTGTTTAATGTATATAAGGAACAAAGATGCTCTTTTTGTATTTTTGTAAGGGTTTTTAAATTTGCAGGGTTGATGATTTTGTTAAGATGATTTGTGATTAAAAATATGTAACCTATATGGATCTTTGATAGTCTATCACAAGAATAAACTTATATACATCCTTAAAGCAAAATCTGTAAAAGAATCTTTTAGATTTTTTGTTATAGTACAAACAATTATTGCTGTTTACTAAATTCCTTTTCTTTCTGGTGAATTGAGATTAATAAATTTCACATTACCACAATGGTAATTGAACTAAAAACCTTACAGCATAAAATTTTAACTTATGTGTCAATGTTTTCTCATATAATCTGAATAGAAGTTATTGAAATACTTCTTAGCAATGAAGAGGAAACTTAAAAATATAATGAAAGCCCTTCACGATTATCTATAAAGGACACAAATAACATGGAAATCAATGACAAAAGTAATGGCCTTAATTTGTACCAGAAAATAACCAATATATATAAACATTTAACTTTCATCTCACAAGTAAAAGGTTAAAGGAGATATAATCCATAGAGTTTTTAAAAAAAGTCACTAAATTGATATACATGAATTGAAGAATAGAGGAGTATCAAGTTGCCTAGTCTATATTATCGTGGAGACCATGGAGATATGATCCAAGTCTATAAAAATCTTGTCGCCTGATTATATGATGGAAAAGAAACAATTGTCATCACATGACAAGGTGATAAGATTTTTCTAAGTATTAAATAACTTCCATTCCTCTTTAAAATTTATGATGGATAGGAAATATAGAACGTTTAGTCAAAAAGACACCTACATTTTTTAACAGAAACATATACAGAAAACCCATGTTTACAGGGTTATATTTTAGTTGGGGTTCTTTTGCTCCTAAATCTAGGAAGATCAGTCTTATGAAAACCATTACACATTGTGCACTCATGATTAATTCAAGTTTGAAGTGAGAATTGCCAAATACGTGCCAATTTTGATCCTTAGACACATACAAAAACAAAAATCCGGGCACTCACTGGCTTATGATGCTGTCATTGTCAAACATTTATTGAATACGAATACTTATACTGAATACTATTCGGACCAGTTTTTCTCAGTTTTGCATAGAGCTTGAATGAAACACCAGCTTAATGTTGTAGAATCTGTTATAATCGATATATAATGCCCAACTCTATGCAAACTGAAAGACATACTCTCAAATTAATGAAGGACAGTCTAATTTTAAGATCTTTCTTGTCATTGATTTTTTTCTCTTCTCTCCTTTTAAGAATTTATCAGTGTCACTAAGCCATTCATTATAATTACTGATGAATTCCTTTTGAAAATAGCCCAGTCAGCCGGGGCTGTAGAATACACTGATTACATCTCTGCAGAGGGATAAAACTCCCCCCATGAATGTCCTGGATATGACATTAAACTATTTGATGATGAGGCTCCAGTAATACTGGAGCTTTGGGGAATGCAGAGTACCCTTTCATTGCCATTGCTTCTGGGTCAACTCTGACCCAGAGTGGTAGCACCTGACAGGGTCCTATTTATGAGTCAAATAGAACCGTTTGAAATGTGTGCAAAAAATGACATGCTAAATTGAATTGTATGAAATAGAACTGTTTTATCAATTAATTGTGTTAACAAATGATTGATATCAAATTGAATTGTTGTTGTTAAATAGCAGTACTTGTAACCACTTCACTGTGTGCAAACAAGTGATTAATCCATCCTGTCGGTTTGGGCTGTAGAATATGCCAACTGCACCTCTGTAGAGGAGTAAGATTCCTCCACCCCTGTGAGCTGATTGCCTAAGTGGCCACATGATTAGCAACACTCAACTTTGGCCCTTATTAGGCTAGACGGGCAATTAGAGAAGCTTAATCCAACCAATAGGTTGGTCACAGTAAGCCCTCTTTTCGAGCCATGCAAAAGAATTTTGTAGTTTTCCAAATCGGAAAGTGGTAGCTTCAGGTTCAGTCATGCCGAAGAAAGACCTATATTTCCACTTCTATCACTATGTGAGTAGTAATCTCGGGAATGAAAACCTAGTGATCTCAAATTATTGGTCCCTTTCCTCAATGTGAGTATATTGAATGTAGACCCCTTATTTGTCAAGGTGAATGGGTTTCTCTCTTGACATTTCTCTTTATAGGGCTCTATGGTGGGTAGGGACTTCAGTCAGTGAACTCATCTAAAATCCCCATGGATACAAAAAACAACAAAAAACAAAACCCAAGCAAAAAATCTTAAACCTTAAAGCATCCACGTGCAGAGTCTGACTCAGATAATGATTCTGATCAGACCCCTTTTCCTCAAATTTATAGTGCTGGAGTCGACAGAATATACCCAAAACACTCAGTTGTCTCCTTTCATTTCTAATAATAATTTCTTAGCTCTCTAATAAAACCTAAATCTGTCAAAAACTAATAAACAATACCTTACTAATAGAGGTACCAAAGAAAACCTTCTTGGACCTCCTACTTAAACAAAAATACTTCTATAACCTCAAAATAAAAGCCTACTCCCACAATTCCCTGAACTTGTCAAAGGGTATATAGTGAGGAGTTCAGATCTCTCCTCCTTCAGTTTAGATGAAATAAAAACCAACATATGCAAACAAAGTGTCACTGAGCATCAGTGAATATCCATTTCGAAAAATAACCAAACAATCCTAACAAACATGTATATTCTTAGTTTTAACACCCCCAAACCTCCTACTGTAATAAAAATAGGGTACACAATAACCAAAGTTGAAATATATATATACCAAACCAAATAAGATGCCGCAGTTGCCAAAAATTTGGGCACCACAAAGAAAATGTACCAGACCTCCAGTATGTAGAACATGCAGGGAAATCTGAAATCACATAAACTGTAAACAACTACAAAAGTGCATAAACCGCAAATGAAATCATGTAGCAGACTCAAAAGAATGTGAAATATATATATATATATAAAAAAAAAGAATATTAGAAGTCAAACATACAAAAAATATATCATACTCAGAGGCAAGGAAGTTAGTTGAAAATTCTGTAGTCACAATATCTTACGCAAAGGTAGCCAAACTCATGAACAATTCAACCCAAAACCAAGGAATGACCTACTACAAAGTGATAAATCTAATAAAAGAACTGAAACCTCTTTTAGAATTATTAAGAGAAAGCTTGACCAACTTGACAATCAAGCCCCATGCTGAAGCAGATCCAAAGAAAAACTTCCAACCCTAAACTAACAAAGCTAAAGAACCCGCCCCCCACCCCCCAAAAAACAAACTAAACAAAAACTCAACCCAAACAACAATAAACTCCAAGCATCCCTACTATCACTATCAAACCCAACAATCCCCCACCAAAAATGGATTGCAATGAAAGCCCACTGCTAACCCCAAAAGAGAGATCTCCTTAGAAGAAACAAACATGAATTAAAAATCTCATTAATAGAGGCTGAAAACTGAGAGCTAAGAAAGCTCCCCAAAACAGAAAGCTTAAATACCCAAAAAGCCTTAAAAAAATCTGATCAAAAAGCTGAGAAACCACTGAAATTGCCAAATCCAGTCAAATAAAAAAAAAAAAAACTACACCAAAACAAAATAAACATCAAACACACAACAAGAATTAAAAAGTATGACTCATAAAATAATCCATTGGTACTGCTGTGGCTACCAGGGGAAATTACAACAAGCTTCTTCTGTTGATAGCTGAATTCAACCCTACCACCATGTTTCCAAGACAACTTCAAAAAAGTTGTGACAAACTAATATGAAAACCTTTGAACAATATGACTACATACATGATACTAGCCAAAGAGTTTGGGGTGGAGTATTGATCCTATTTAGGAAAAATATCCCCCCAAATAAAATCAACATGACACCTACTTGCAATTGCTATCTCAGCAACCATACTCAAAACTTTCCACCTCATAAACAGGAAAGAACTAAACGATTTATCTTGATGGGAGATTTTAATAGCCGCAGCATAATATGGGGAAATAAAACAACAAACAAAAGAGGCTAGACCCTTATAAAAAATCATCAATAGCTACAATTTATGCTTCACAATCAGAAATCTCAAACCTGCCGTAACCCATCCTCAGGTACATTCTCTACTATAGACCTAACCCTCAGTAATCCACTAATCTTCATAGAATATAACTGGAGACTATAAAAAGACCTCTCCGACTGTGGCCACTACCCAATAATAATAGAAAACTCTACAATAAAAAAACTCAGAAACACAAACAAAACCCTCATGATGGAATTTTAAAAAAGCAAACTGGCAATCCTACAAAAAACTAAGCCTTACCACACTAATTTCAGAATCAAATACAAATCAAGAACCCATAATACGTTTTACCAACACCCTCATTACCGCAGCCAATAAAACTATCCCCAATGCCAAGCCACCCCTCATTAGAAAACCTAAACAAATACAAACAACAAAGAACTAAAACTCAGCATACCAAAAAAGAAGCCAAAAGATCCTCCTGGAGAACCTTCACTTCATAGATAAACTCCAATACCAATTCAAAAATAATTTGGGACTTTATAAAGAAAATAACAAATAAAAACATCAATAATCCAATAAATCACCACTCTCAAGGAAACACAAATGCCACAAGTGAAAAGCATATAGCCAATCTGATTACAGAAAATTTTGCTCAAGTGTTATCTACAAAAAAAAAAAAACTATTCAAATTAATTCAATTCAATCAGAATCAAAGGAGAAAAGAACATTATAAAATTCAACTCTGACAATATTGAGTTAGAATGAACATTCTATTTCAATATTCACCCTAACTGAACTCCAAAACTCAATATTCAAATCTAACAACTCAGGCCCTAGTCCAGATGAAATTCACTACACCCTCCTCAAAGAAATCCCAACAATATCCATGAAATATATTTTCTAGATATATACAACAATATATGGATCTCTATCAACATCTCTACTTTATGTGGAAGCAAGCCACAATCATTCATATCCTAAAAAAAAACAAAAAACTATGCCACAAACCCTACCAGTTATAAACCTATAGCTTTAACAAGTTATACTTGAAAAGCTCTTGAAAGAATGATTAATCTAAAACTGACATGGTTCCTTGAATCAAACAATCTCTTCTCAAACCTACAAACAGACTTCAGAGCCAAAAAAGTACCCTAGATCAAATAGTCTATACAGAAACCTTGATCAGAGAAGCATTCATCAAAAAAGAACATTTGATTGCAGTCTTTTTTGACCGAGAAAAAGCCTATGACATATCATGGCCATTTGGCATACTGAAAGACCTCAGCCTACTAGGAAGCCTCCACATCTTCATAAAACACTTCTGAGAAGACTGGACCTTTCAAACATGAATAAACAATATATTCTCCAATCTAAAGCCACAGGGTAGTGTGACGTTGCATAAATAATTATCCCAGGATGGGAGTTCAGTTTATGCGCATGTGACGTCGAGGGCAGTCTGGCACTTGACCTTCCGCAAAATAAGTCCTAGTCAAGACTCCTTTTTCGGGCATATGGTAACTGGCAAATAATGTGGGGGTTAATCTGAAGCTGGCAAGGGGGTTTCCAGTTCACTTTCACATACCCCACCAAGTCCTTCATTTTCCTACTCCTTCAGATAACGGAAGCATAAAACAAACTATTATTCACTGTAATGAAATTTCCAAAATTTCCTTGTGATGTTTTTAAGGCGAATAAGACATTTAGCGAGAATTGATGAAAGCGATACGAAGCTGAAACAGATATGTGTAAAAGAAAGCGACTCAATAGAGAAATAACACAACCAATAGATTTCAACACAAGTGTGCATTTGAAATATTACAAAGTTTTAATAGGCCAAGCAAATAATAATAAGGTTTTAGAAACAGTTCCTTTTTCTTTTCTCTTTTCTTTTTAAGATACTGGCTATATTAAACATGAATGTCTCTTACAGTCCTTTTCTTCTTTCTCCTTTTTTCTGTTTCTTTTACTTAAGAAAATGCTTAAGTTGCTGGGCTGAGGATGTAACAAGGTCCATTCACTAATTCACTGTTGATGAAACAGAATCTTTTCTATTTCTCTCTTTCTTTTTTCTTTTGAATACATATAATTCCAATATTTAGGAAGGGTAGAAGGTAAAACAGTTTAAGTTGTACTTATCTTTGACAAGGCTAGTTCTCAGGTTCCTTTCTTTTACAGATGAGTGGCATTCTCCAGAATCTGGCTGAATATGCCTTTTCTGCTGTCTTCTGTCCAAAGATTCTGTTCTATGCTTTTTATGGGGACCTCCCGGAGTTTGGGCTGTTAACCGGCATCTTTATCTGCTGACTTCTGTCCTCAAACTAAAGATTCTTTTCCAAATTTCCTCTGACTAAAAGGTATTATTTTGGCGCTAAAGGGTCTGGCCAATCATTTGGCTTTTTCTTCTCCCACTGTTTCCTCCGGTCATGCTACTAGAG
This sequence comes from Sepioteuthis lessoniana, assembly GCA_963585895.1. Classification (NCBI taxonomy): domain Eukaryota; kingdom Metazoa; phylum Mollusca; class Cephalopoda; order Myopsida; family Loliginidae; genus Sepioteuthis; species Sepioteuthis lessoniana. The sequence continues at coordinate 56,736,517 of OY757921.1, forward strand.
TGACCTGGATTCTTTTCTTCGTCCAACAGATTACAGGTCATGGAGTGTGGGTAGCTTTGGCCTTCATTCTGACCTAGATTCGTTACTTTGTTCAACAGGTTTTAGATCATGGAGTGCGAGGAATTGACCTTCATTCTCCTACTGTTTTAGTGGTCAGTCCTTGGGGCCTGTTGATTCAAACACTGTAGGGTAGGAGAATTGATCTCCCTTTCCCTCTCTCGATAGCATACCACATCACAGTAGCATCCTATCTGTGATCTTATTTATGATTTAAAATTAATAAAATAACAACAGATCATTATATGTTGACGATTTCCTCATTCATTACAGCTCCAAAAATATGGCCACTATAGAAAGAAAAATGCAACAATGCATCAACAAAGTATTAAAATGGACCATGAAAAATAGTTTTAAAATCTCTAGCAATAAAACCAAATGCATGCACTTCTACCAAATTCACAAAATGCATAATCAACCCATCCTAATACTAAATGGTACTGAAATACCCATAACCCATCAAGACAAATTCTTAGGCATTATTCTCAAAAGGATGATCAATCTAAAGAAACTATCCTTCATCCTCATATCAAACAACTGAGGATCAAATGCAACCAAATTATCCAATTCCTAAGAACCATCACATATACAGACTGGGGTACAGATTAAAAAAACAAAACAAAAACCTAACCAACCTATACAGATGTTTGATATATTCAAAACTTGATAATGGCTGCTTCATATATGGAGCAGCCAGAAAATCCTGGCTCTGAGAACTCAGAATCATCTGCTACCAAGGACACTGTATTGCCCTAGGAGGCTTCACTACCTTTCCAAGTAAAAGTCTATACATAGAAGCCAATGAACCCCCATTTCCCTTGAGAAGATATAAACTTCCACTCCAATACTATACTAAACTCATTTCATGCCCCCAAAACCCTACCTATAGTTGCATCATGGAAACAAGATATAAAAACCTATTTGAAAATAAAGCAAAGGCCATCAAACCTTTTAATCTAAGAATTCAAACCTTCCTAAATAAAATCAAAACCAATCCCAAAATAATATATAATACTATTCAACCAAAAATAGCACCATGGACCATAAATCAACCAATATTAAAACTAGAACTAACCAAACTATCCCAAACCAAAACACACCTTATCCCTTTCCTAGAGAAACATCCCAAACAACTTCTCAGATCACCACCACATCTATACAGATGGATCCAAACAGGGAATGAAAGTTGGTTGTGCTGCTGTCTTCCAAAACCGAATATTTCTAAAATATCTCCCAAATGAATCATCATTATATAATGTAGAAGTCACAGCTATTGACCTAGCCATGAACATTATAGCTAACCACAAATCTTCTAAATTTATCATCCATTCAGACTCCAAATCAGTCCTCCCAGCTCAACAGAGCAAGAATACATCAACTCCTCTTATCACAAGACTCCTAGACAAAATGAACACTCTTTCTAAAAGATAATAGCATCATTCTCACCTGGATACCAAACCACATTGGTATACATAGAAATGAAAGGGTAGACAAAGCTACAAAGAAGCACTCCTGGTAGACATATCCAATGCAAAAATTCTGTACACTGACCTAAAACCAATCATTAACAAATTCATATTTGAGAAATGGCAAAAATCTTGGAATGATCAAACATAGAACAAGCTCCACTATATACAAAATACCATTGGTGAGTAGCCGGCAGACTATAGAAGAAATAGAAAAGAAGTGATACTCTCTAGGTTTCATATTGGCCACATCCACATTACCCACTCACACCGCCTAAAAAGGGAAGCCCTCCCCCCAATATGCTCAATGGGCAAAGTAACCCTCACAGTCAAACACATTCTTATAAACTGTGACAGACTCACCCAAAATACTGATAGGACCTCTTCAAAAACACTAAACCAGAGGAAACCTTCATCAAAATCTAACCAAATACAATAAGATATATATATATATAAAAAAATCAAACAAACAAACCATACCCTAAATCTTAAAACATACACAAAAGACAAACCAGTCTAACCCTTCTGGTATTAAATGACCCACAGAAGTTGATATGCTGTTAAACAAAACTCAAACTCCTTTTGAAAAGATGTTGGTCTAAAGGTACCTCAAGTTTTGTTGTATATTCTACTTTAGACAATTTTAACTGGCCTTATTAAAATCATATATCCTATTTTAGAATTAGTTTTGTATTAAAGTTTTACCTAAAATCTATTTGTGTGCATGTATGCATTTGAATTTTTTTTTTAAATTCAGAGAGGTGTTCAAAGCACTACTACTCTATTTCTTTAGACAATGTTAAGTAAACTGATGCTACTTGCAGAAATGTTAGGAGATACTGAAATTTTTCTAAAGTTTATCATATTAGTATCATTATCTTGATAGTTTTCTCTTAATATTTTGTACTTGTCATTATGATATATTTTAGGCTTTTGAATATATATTTATTTTTTTGCAAAATGCCCTTTGGTAACAATCTTTATGTGAAAATAAATGATGAAAAAACCCAACTTTTTTCAAGTTTATTGTTGTTCCATTACAGATAAATTAAGGTATTTTTAAACCTTTAGCCATGTGTTAGTTGTAGATATCCATTTCTCAACTTATTTGATAGCTTTTGTTTTATTTTATTTTTTGGTATAATTATTTACCATCTTTCTAGTTGAGCATTTATTTCATAATGTTTACTCATAGATTTATTTGTTTAGAGTCTGTTTCATCAAAATTTTGCTGATCACCAAATGGATAGTCATACGGCAAATACAAATGAAATAAAAGAACACAAATACCAGCCAAGATCTTTGACTCTTTACCCAAAATATCCATGGAAAGATGCTGTATCCGACCAGTTCAGTATTGTTAATATATTCACATCCAAATATAAAAATTCAATTCAAACAGGTAATCTTATTTCTTCTATTCTCATTATATCTCCATTTTTTTTTTTCATTTAAAATAAAACAGAATTTGTTTTATTTTATTTTTTGTATTGTATATAAAATTCACCTTATCTAGATTTAAGAGATTTTGTATGATTATAGAGAATATGTATACAAATTTGATTTGCATTTTGTGTCTTTGTTTTTTCTTAAAAAAATCTTTTCTAAATAAGCTTGTCATCTGCAAAAGTGAAACTTATCTAAAAGTAATTTTTTTTACTTTGTAGGACTTATCACTTTTTTTATTTCAAATACTGGAGTGAGTAAAAAATTTTGCAATATTTTGGCAGCTCCTGATCATTTTGCCAATACTCTCTGAGTGCTACTGTGGCTTGGAGCACAACCTTGGAATCTATGGTTTTAGGCCTAGCTAACATTGCCTGATTGAAATTTCTTTAATCATCTGGTTACTATACTTTGATCAACTGTGCCTTCACCTTTTGTACAGCAAATGTTTTTGTTGCTTTTGTATCATTATGGACCAGTTTGAACTTGTATAAGTTCCCAACTTAGTCTATGTTGTATGTTAATCTGTGTGGCTTTCAAATCACACACTGAAAGAAGCAATACACATGTTGGTGCCCCAACTACCACAATATTACCAGCCACAATTGGTATCTTCTAGTGCTTGAACTGCTGTGGTCACATGATATATTCATTACAAACTAGCACATACCAAAATATTGCAAAACTTTTGGTTCAAACAAGTATTATACATATCGCATAACTGAACTTTTTTCAAGTACTTTTCATGTCTCCTAACTTTTCCTGTGTGTTCAATATAAAGAAAATAGTATTTTAGAGTTTACTTCTCGAAATGTGAAATTTTTTTTTTCTAGGTTCTGATCATTCATCTGATGCTGCAACTGAGGAGAAGCACATTGTTAAATTGCCTTCTGCTGCATCTTCAGTTAGTTCTATTAGCAGCAAAAGTAAAAGACTCGCACCACAGCTGCTGTCTGCAAAGCAGCAGCAACATCATAATTACACTAAACCAACATCCCAATTGGCAAAGTCTGTTAAGACTGATTTACATTTGGAGGCAAAAGAAAAGGAAGTTGGTATCCAATCAGAGAAGAAAAAGGATGCCTTATTGGATGCTAAAGAACTTAATCATGTCTCTTCAGAAAATGTATCCAGTCAATTAGGAGCAGCAAGAAGCAGATCTTCTCATAAGTCTGGAAGCAGAAGAGGAACATCTGCTCGGAAGAAATTGTAAGTTGATGTAACATAATTCATTGTAAAAAATCTATTGTGAAGCCATTAAATAATCAAAAGAGAAAATTCTTCCAAGAATAAAATAAAAATTTTCAAGGGTTTAGGATAAAATAAATTCTTACTGTCTTAAGATTAAACATTTCTTTCAATCTTAAGACAGTAAGAATTTATTTTATTCTATATTTCTTATATGAGTAATTGTTTACATGTCTTTTTCAACTATTGTTGGATTATATTCCCAACATTTCTGCTCTTACACCACCTGACTTTCTTCAGGTGTCTTTTGTCATAGTTAGTTTTGAAACAAACTCTTTATTCAATCTATAAAGGTTGTGGTTTAAAATTCCCTGAAGGTTTCTACAAGGAAAGATGCCTAAAGAAGGCTAGAAAGTATGTGACAACACCAAACAGCCATGAAAGGAAGAACAAGGTGAAAACAAAAAGTTGAATAAATGTTTAAGGATAGAAGTTCATGTGACCCTTTGCAGTGAAATCCCTTAATTAAAATCTCAGCCTATCTGCATGTCTCTCTGTCTCTGTTTTCCATTCTCTGGTTCCCACCCCTCATCTCTTCTGTATCTGTTCTCTTAGCCCATCTCTGTATCTATGGTCCTAGCTATTTGTCCTCTGGTCATATACCCTCAGTATCCAGTAGCAGATTGGCTTCTCTCTACTGTTCGTGTCCTTCCACTGACTGACCTTTTGCATCTGTGTCAGTCTCTTACCCATTTCCTGTGGCAGACTACCTCTTCTCCCTGTCTTCTGGTTGACCCTCTGTATACATGAAGAGGCGAACATTCCTATTATTAGACTCTCTGCCACCCAGACTGAACATAAAAAAAGGGGCAGACAACGAGATGCCAGAAGATGCTTAAAGGTGTGATGATAAAAATGTTTAAGTCTGTGAATCACTTTAATGCATTTCATCCTAACTGGAAAGACTTAGTGATTCCTGCACAAACATGTCTTGGCTCCTATATGGACACACACATATATGCAAATGCATATCCATGGTCAAACCCACAACCATACACATGTATACACCCACACACATGCTCTTTTGCCCAGTCGGCTGGGGCAATACACCAACTACACCTCTGCAAAGGGGTAAGAATCCCCTCTAACGAGTGTCATGGGTATGACACTAAACAATCTGATGGTGAGGTTCCAGTGATGCTGGAGCTTTGAGGAATGTGGAGCACCCCTTCATTACCATTGCTCCCAGGTCCACTTTGGTCCAGTGTAGTAGCATCTGATAGGGCCCTATCTATGGGTTAAATAGAACTAGACTGCATACTTATGCTGAATTGAATAGCTTGAAATAGAAATGTTTTTGAGAATTAAACTGTGTACTTAGATTTAAACTGATTGCTTATGCTAAACTGAATTGTTTGAAATGGAACTGTTTTTGACATTGAAATTGTACTTAGGCTAAATTGAATTGTTTAATATAGAACTGTTTTAACATTTAACTGTGTGTAAACAAAATCTATACTTATACTAAACTGAATTAGCTGAATTAGAACTGTTTGAATAAACTGAATAGCTTGAAATAGAAATGTTTTTGACAATTAAACTGTGTACTCATGCTAAAGTGAATTATTTGAAATAGAACTGATTGTTGTATGAAAATGGATTTGGCATTAAATAACTTAGAAAGATTGATATGCTATGTCACGTGATATCCCACGGAGATGATAGAAATAAGATTAATACTATCCTCCCGTTGGAATGAACAGTGGCAACCCGTCAAAAAAGTGACCGTTAAGAAAGAATGTAGGTCACAGAGGGGATATCAACAGATGTTGGTACATAGTAACCTCAGTTCGCTGGACACCGGAAGGGGAGGAAGAGAGAAGCCAAACGATTGGCTGGGACCCTGAAACGGAAGTAGGGACTCCTTCCCGTCAGCGGAAATAGAAAATAAGAAAGTCAGTTATTGGAAGGGGCTCGTGGCAGACAGACCCATAGCCATTTACTCCGGGTGAAGAAGACAAAAACATATCTTGGACACGAGGGACCCCAGGTTCTTCAAGCCAGTATAAAAAAATAGCATAAAGTCTATTAGCCCGTGAAAGAAGAAAGATTCTCCAGTGGAACCCCGTCGAAAAATAAGATAAGTAACTTTGGGACTATTTCTCCTTTATACCCAAATTATATATACCCCCCCCCTCTCTCTCTCACTCTCAATTTGAGGAAAACGAAAGAACAGAAAAGAAAGACATTTATGTCCATGGACTGTTCAATTCATTATACATATTTGACACTTTGAAAGTGTATCTCTTTGTATAGTAAAGGATTCCTGTATTTTTATGTTACCATGTGGTCTAAGTTGTTCTTGGCAGTTCTGCTACGAATTTGTTGTGTCACATTTCCTTTTCAGCTTCTATTCGCCTTATGTTATCTTACTTAAAATTGTCCTATAAATTCCTCTAAAATATCACACGGGAAACCAAAGTTGCCGACTACTACAATATAATATTATTACGACTAAAACCTATAGGCTCATATCTTCCATTGTCTAGGGGAGGAAGTTTAGTGGCCTTGGTGGGTGTGTGGATAGTGTGAAATTTGGAACCCCTTGCCAGCGGCGGTCAGTGTGGCCCTAAATTAATCCCTCACGTAATATGCCAGGTCTTATATGCCTGAGAGAAAAACTCTGAACGAGGACTTATTCTATAGGGGATCAAGTGCCAACCTGCCCCGTCTTCACACGTGCTAAAATAAAGTCCCGTTTTGGGATTTTAGTCAATTTGCCATCACAGCTATAAAAACCAACCAATCAATACATGTTCTCACATAGAGCCAAGCCTGTATATAGTATCATGAGTCCAGTAGCTAAAACTCTGTGAATAAAACAACCAAGATGAGAACAATAGTTTGAGACATTTAAATTGTGTAAAGACTGTCTCTTGCTCAATTTTTCATTTCTTGCTGTGTTTTCAGAATTTCAATTCTGTGTCACATTACTTTTGTATTCATTGCCTTTGAAAGCTATTTCAGTTTAATCTTTATTAGATTTGATGAATTGTGTGGATATTTTTTATTGTAATATTGCTGGGGTAGGTTATTTATTGGAATAATAACTCCAGTTGTAACTTACACTGAGAAGGGTTTATTTTTATAAGATGTACAAGTATGTGTTAACAGAGGTATATTGTTAGCTAGTCTTGCAAGGAAGACGGACTACTTGGCCAACAACGTTAATGTTCATATTCAAAGAGAATCGTCCATTTTATACAGAGGAATATCATCACTTTTCTACAACACTTTTTCCTCGAGATTATTTTCCTCGAAATTAAATTTTTTTTCTTTTAGGATCTGGACTCAAAGGTTCTACCTGTTTCCTTTTTCTTTTATTGGTCTGTCTTGAGACTACCATTTCAGGAGTTGGTGTTGAGATGTCAAAAGTATCATAAAGTACATCCCAATGAATGTACTTCTTCCTGTGCAGCTTCAGTGAATCTGACTCTCAATTGATTTCAATGTCTTTTGTGCTCTCATTTTGCACTGGATATGATATACATGACTCTTTCAACTCTTGTGGTAATAACACTATCTTCTCAAAATTCTCTCCTTTTGAACATCCTGAAGAAAACTTTATCCCCAGGCTTGAAATATTTTGTTGAGCTTCTGTGTTATTTGAACTTTTGTTCATGTCCTGGCAACAGTTTATCAAAAACTGATTTTATTTTTTGAGTGTACGTCAGTTAGGCTGGTGATATTTCTGATGTGGTGCTCAGGTTTGGTGTTATTCTATAAACACTCAAAAATTGCTGTATCCTACTCTCTTCTGCCTCCATACCATTGGACTTTTTAAGGGTTCTCTTGAGAGTATCAATGAACCTTTCGGCCTACCCATTTGATCTTGGATGGTATGAGGAGGTCGTGATATATTCAATTGCTAGCGATTTGCAAAAATTTTTTTAATTCATTCCCCATGAATTGTGTCCCATTATCATAGACAATTGTTTTAGGAAGACCAAAATGAGTGAATAGTTCCTGGAGAAAACTTATAACTGTAGAAGTGGGTCTTCTGCATTTGAATACTTTAGGCCATTTGATGTCACTGTCTTCAACTATTAGATAATATGACTTTAATAGTCCTGCATAATCTATATGTAGTCTTGACCAAGGAATGTCAGTTTTGGCCATGGTTGAAATTTCACCAGCAGAGAATTTGCTGCAAGGGCACCACCTCGGCAGGTTTTCACTACTTTTTCAATGTCATGATCCATCCATGGCCAATATGTATAGCTCCTCATTAGAAATTTCATATGTGAAATTCTGGGGTACCCTAAATGAAATTCCTTCGAAGCCCCGCCCTGTCAGCTGGGGCTGTAGAATACGCTGACTGCACCTCTGCAGAGGGGTACCCCCCCCCCCAACGAGGCTACCTGTTGGCCGTGGGTGGCGACCCGTGATGCTTAAGGACGGGATCCTGGTGGTTGAGCAGTACTTGGCCTGAAAATCGAGTGGTCAAGTCTCTTGCAACACACCACTTTGGCCCTTACTGGGCTAGACGGGCGGTCGGAGAGGCCCGATCCGATCAATCGGCTGGTCATGACAGTACTCTCTTAGATTTTTTTTTTTTTTTTTTAAAATCTAAATGAGGACAATGGCTGTAGGGTCAATCATGCTGTGGAAAGACTCGTAGTCCTTTCTGTCCCTGGGGAAGTAGGTATCTTGGGAACGAAAACCCAGGGACAAAAAATTAATTCGTCTATCACCAGCATGAGTATACTGAACATGTAGCCCTGGTGTTGCTAGGCGAATGGGTTTCCCCCTAGGCACATCCCCATATGGGGCTCCGAGGTGGGTGGGGAGCATGTTCAGTGAAACTCATCCAACACTTTTATGGCTTCTGTTAAAACAAAAACCCAAGCAAAAAGACCCCATATTGAATGTGATTCAGACAATGATGAGCCATATCCAAGGTTCATCATTCTAGAATTAAAAGAAAAACTACCGCTAACAAAAATATCCTCCTTCATCATAGAAAAATGTATTTCAGCTCTAATATCACCCAAAACCGTAAAAAACTTGAAAAATGGAACCATCCTTATAGAGGTGACAGGAAAAAAAAAAGCTGAAATAATATTAAAGCAAAAAAAAATCCACAACATAGATATAAAAGCTTACCCCCATGAGAGATTAAACACCTCTAAAGGGGTGATAAGAAATGGAGAGCTATCATTATGCTCAATAATGGAAATTAAAAATGAACTAAAAAAACAAAATGTAATAGACGTCAAAAGGATAACAATAAAAAAACAAAATGAAATAATTGAAACCAATACCTACATTCTAACCTTTAATAACCCAAAACCCCCTTTAGAAATAAAAATAGGCTATACAGTGGTTAAAGTTGAGACATATATCCCAAATCCCAGAAGATGTCATAACTGCTAGAAATATGGACACTTGAAGCAGCACTGCACAAGAAAACAAGTGTGTGTCAAATGTGGAGAGCAGGAACCAAACCACATAGAGGAATCCTGCAAAAACAGCCTAAACTGTAACAATTGCAAAGGGAATCATAGAGCAGACTCGAAGTACTGCAAAATCTGGGAAAGGGAAAAGGAAATTATCAAAATGAAAATCACCAAAAACATTACCTTCCCTGAAGCAAGAAGACTCATAGAAAATCCCTTTAACAAATTAACTTTCTCTCGGGTAACCAGGACTCCCTCAAACCAAGTAGAAAACGAAGCAAAAACACAAATAAAAACAACAAAAATAGAAGAATTAACAAATTTAATAAACGACCTACATGAACTAATCAAAACCCTTAAAACTATTATACCCAATGTACAACTAACTACAACTGACAAATCAAAAAACATCCCTTCAACCTCTAGCCAAAAAAATGAAACGCTAACGATCAAAAACAGAAACCGATCAACCTCAAGAACCAGAGAAAAAGAAGAAAAACAAAAACCTACTCAACACACCCCTTCAAAAACCAAAAATAAATCCAGAAACATAGAAAGTATGGAAACCGAAATGGACTCGACACCTAAAGTCGAAAATACAAAAATTAAATAGTACACCCTAAACCAAAGACACACACTGCATAAATAGTTATGGCCAAATACCAAAATACCCACAAGATAATCCAATGGAACTGTCGTGGCTACAAGGCAAATTACAACGAACTCCAGCTGTTAATAACTGAACAAAATCCTACCATTATATGTCTCCAAGAAACATTCAAAAAAAGCAATGATAAAACAAACATGAAAAATTATGAGCAATATGACTATATACATGACACGGGACTAAGAGCTTCGGGTGGTGTATCAATCCTAATAAGGAAAAACATTCCCCAAAGCAAAATCAACATCAGCACCCCCCTACAAGCAGTAGCAATTTCAGCAACTTTACACAAAACCACCGCCATCTGCTCTATATACATTCCACCTCAAGACCCTATAAACGAAGAACAGCTAAATAACTTAATAAATCAACTCCCTAAGCCATATATATTGATGGGAGATTTCAATAGCCACAACATTTTGTGGGGAAGCAGGACAACGAACAAAAGAGGTCAGACCCTTGAAAAAAATCATTAATAACAACAACCTATGTCTCCACAATCGGAAAGCTCAAACCCACCTAAGCTCATCCTCAGGTACATTCTCTGCTATAGATCTAACACTCAGCGATCCAGCCACCTTTATAGAATATAACTGGAGGGTACATGAAGATTCCTGCGGCAGTGACCACTTTCCAATCATAATAGAAAATACTAAACCAGGAAAATCAGACCCACAAACAGTCTCAAAAACCCCACGATGGAACTTCAAAAAAGCAAACTGGCAAGCCTACAAAAAACTATGCCTTGACACCCTAATCCCAGAAACAAATACAAACCAAGAAGAACCTATAATACATTTCACAAACACCCTAATTAATATAGCAAACAAAACCATACCTAAAATTACAACATCCCCAAAACATAACAATCCCTGGTTTACGGAGGAGTGCAAAACTATGATCAGAGAACGCCAAAGAATCCTCAGGAAATTTAAAACCAACCCTTCATCAGAAAATCTAGACAAATATAGACAACAAAGAGCTAAAACTAGACGCACAATTAAAGAAGCTAAAAGGTCCTCCTGGAGAAACTTCACTGCAAAAATAAACTCAAATACTAATCCCAAAACAATTTGGAACTTTGTAAAGAAAATATCAAATAAAACTGTCCACACTCCTATAAATCATCTCTCCCAAGGAAGCACAAAAGCTTTGAGTGAAAAACAAATAGCTAATCTGATGGCAGAAAACTTTGCCCAAGCATCATCTACCAAAAAATATTCCAACAAATTTAACTCCATCAGAATCAAAGAAGAAAAGAACAAAATAAAGTTCACCTCTGACGATACTAAATGCTACAACCAACTTTTCACCCTAGATGAACTCCAAAATTCATTATCCAAATCCAATAACTCAGCTGCTGGTCCAGATGAAATCCACGACACATTTCTTAAAGAATTACCTTCAATTTCCCAGAAATATCTCCTAAACATATATAACAATATCTGGATCTCAGGCAATATCCCTACTTTATGGAAGCAAGCTACAATCATCCCCATCCTCAAAAAACAAAAAGACCCAACAAATCCCACCAGCTATAGGCCCATAGCCCTAACTAGTTGTGCATGCAAAACTTTAGAAAGGATGATTAACCAAAGACTAATATGGTTTCTTGAATCAAATAAACTGCTCTCAAACCTACAAGCAGGCTTCAGAACAAAAAGAAGCACAATGGACCAGGTGGTTCATATAGAAACTCTAATCAGAGAAACATGCATAAAAAAGGAACACCTGGTGGCAGTCTTTTTTGATCTTGAAAAGGCCTATGACACAACGTGGCCATACGGAATTCTCAAAGACCTTAAAAACTTTGGGTTACAAGGTAGACTTCCCATCTTCATCCAAAACTTTCTTGAAGACCGATCTTTCAGGACACTGATTGGCAGTACATACTCTGATTCGAAGCCACAAGAGGTGGGAGTTCCTCAGGGCAGTATTTTATCAGTATCCCTATTTATAATAAAAATAAACAGCATAACATCCTGCCTCCCTCCAGAAATCAAAGGGTCATTATATGTAGATGACTTCCTCATCTGCTATAATTCAAAAAACATGACAACCATAGAAAGGAAAGTACAACAATGCATAAATAAAATCCAAAAATGGACCACAGAAAATGGATTTACAATTTCAAATAGTAAAACAAAATGTGTACACTTCTGTCATATCCACAAGATGCACAACCACCCTAAACTTGCATTAAATAACACTGAAATACCCATAACAGATGAACATAAATTCCTTGGCATTATCTTTGACTCTAAATTATCCTTTATCCCACATATAAAAAAGCTAAGAATAAAATGCAATCAAGCCATGCAACTATTGAGAGCCATAGCCCACACAGACTGGGGTGCTGATAGAAAGACACTTATCAAGCTATATAGATCTCTAATAAGATCAAAACTTGACTATGGCTGCTTCATATACGGAGCAGCCAGAAAATCCTACTTACAACGACTGGAAACAATACACCACCAAGGACTTCGCCTTACTTTAGGAGCCTTTAATACTTCCCCAAAGGAAAGAAGCAAACGAACCCCCTCTCTATTTAAGAAGACAAAAATTAGCACTACAGTACTACATCAAACTCATCTCCTGTCCACAAAATCCTGCTTATGACTACACCGGCAAAACAAAATATGAAAACCTGTATCAAAATAACCCAAAAGAAATCAGACCTTTTAGCTTAAGAATAAGTGACCTCCTCAACGAAATCAAAATCAACACTAAAATAGTACACCATACCATACTCTCCAAAACGGCACCATGGACCATAAGGCAACCAACTATAAACTTAGAACTGGCTAAGTTACCCAAAATAAAAACACACCCCATCACTTATCAAGAGAAACTCATAAAAATACAAAATAAGTTCCCAGATCACTATCACATCTATACAGACGGATCCAAACAAGGAAAAAAAGTAGGTTGTGCTGCTATTTCTCAAAAAAAAGAAACCCTAAAACGCCTACCTAATGAAGCTTCAATTTACAGTGCAGAAACCACAGCCATTGATCTAGCTATGAATATCATAGCAAATCATAAAGCTTCCAAATTTATCATATACACAGACTCCAAATCAGTCCTACTAGCACTACAGAACAGAGATACATCATCCCCCTTGATCACAAAGCTCCTAAACAAACTAAACACCCTCTCTAAAAATAATAACATCATATTCACCTGGATACAAAGTCACATTGGCATCCAAGGAAATGAAAAAGCAGACAAAGCTGCAAAAAAAGCTCTTCAAATTGATATGTGCAAATCAAAAATCCCATATACAGATCTAAAACCAACCATAAAGAAATTTATATCAGACAAATGGCAGAAATCATGGGACAATCAGACCCAAAACAAACTCCATGAAATACAAGAAGCTATCGGAGAGTGGCCAACAGGCTACAGAAGCATCAGAAGAGAAGAAGTAATACTTGCCAGATTGCGTATTGGGCACACCCACATTACTCATTCACACCTGTTAAAAGGGGAGGATACCCCAGTGTGCCCATCATGCAAAGTACAACTCACAACCAAACATATCCTAAATTGTAATAACCTTAAACATATCCGTACCAAGTACTATCAAGCAAGAAACCTGAGGGACATCTTTAAGAATACAAACCCTGAAAACATTTTTAATTTTCTAAAAGAAAGCAACTTTTTCAGCAAGATATAACCAAACATCTCTATAGAACTGCTACTTTAATGACTGAAATTCAAAATAACCTTTTTGGCATTAAATGACCCACAGGGGTTGATATGCCGTTAAACAAAACTCAAACTCCTTCGAAGCCCCTTTTTTGAAGTGAAAAAGGCATTACTACTCTATTCATGTACATTAGTATTTCATCATATATTGAGAATACGGAAAAGGTTTTATTTTTCTCCTTCTGTTTAACTTGTTTTTTCATTTTTATTATGAAATCGTCTTTTTCAGCCTTAATTTTAATTCCATCCAATGTCATGGGCAGTTCTTGTACTGTATTATATAGTAGCTCTTTTAATTCTTTCTTGGCTCTTAAGGCTGCTATTACTGTGTCTTCCGGTGGTTTGGCAAAACTTAAGACCAATCTTGATAGTCTACATATCCTAATTTCTTTGAGGTTAAAAACTCCATTTTATAGTTATAGTTCAATAAAAAGGTCCCCCAGTGCTGCAATCGATTGGCTGTACAAGTAAGGATACCTTTCTTTAATCCATATATGGATAATAAAGGATAGTGATCTGTCTGTGGCACAAACTTTCTTCCCTGAACAGATTTATGGAATTTTTTTAGAGCAAATATTATTAAACTTTATTTCTCTATTTGGCTGTAATACCATATTCATTTGTGTCCAATGTCAGAACAATCTCAAGTTTTGGATCAAAATGTGTTAATGATAAATCGGACACGAGAATATTTTGTTGAAAGCTTTCTATCATTCTACTGGTCATTTCTACTTTGCTCCTTTTTTTGTTGATTGTTTAATGGTGTTCTTAAATTGTGCATGTTTGGTACATACACACCATAATAGTTTGCAGGCTCTAAAAATGCCTGTAGTATAGTCACATTTTTTGAGTTGGCATGCTTTTTATTGCCTCTGTTCTAAAAAAAAGTCTGAACATCTTCCATATGTCAAAATTTGTCCTAAATACTTTTTATGGCATAAAAAATTCACACTTCTCAGAGCTAAGTTTGAAACCTTATTCTTTTCTTCTTTTGAATACTTTTTTAATCTGCTCACAGTGTTGCCTTTGATTTTCGCTCTTTATCAATATATCATCAAGATGTGCAATGGCAAAATATAAACCAGCCAGTATGGTGTCCATACTTTATTGAAAAATGCTAGGCATGACCTTTACACCAAACAGAAGTCAATTAAATTTATACAACCCCTTGAGTGTGTTGATGGTCAACAATTTTGAGAATTCTTCATTGACTTGTACCTAAAGGTATCCACCATTTAATTTAGCAGAAATGTCTTAATGTAATTAAGTAATGGCAACAGATATGTGTGTGGTTTAAGACAGTCATGTAAACCAATTGAAAAATCCGTGCAAACACATATTTTGGGATTTTTCTTTTTTTACATATACTTTTGGAGCTGCCCAGTTCAAATATTCGACCTTTGAGAGGTCACCCAAATTTTCAAGTCACTCTAACTCCTTGTTTATAGGTTCCAAAATCACAAAAGGCATACTTCTTTTAGGCTTGAAAAAAAGGCTTCACATTTTCCTTGACATCAAACTATACTTTTGTATTGGTGTATCTTCCAAGTCCTTCGGAAAATACTTCAGGAAACTTATTTTTAAGATCCTTCATTAAATTTTCTGCCTCCCTATTTGTACTAGAGGGAGAAACATCAAGTTTGTTACAAAAAGAATTTGAGTAGTTTCTATAAATCGAATAAAACAATCCAGTCTTTGATAGCATCTGGCAACACAAAAACTTTTGATTTAAGCATCCTTCCAACAAATGAAATGTTACACCTTTAAAAGTTAATTTTTTTCCTGACACTCCAGATGAAACCTTATCAGTTTCCTTTGATGAAAGGTTGCCAATTTTTTTTTCTGTATTTCTTCATTGATAATCACAATATCAGTTTCCTTTGATGAAAGTTTGCCAATTTTTATTCCCATATTTCTTCATTGATAATCACAATATCACTTCTGTTTTCATTTTGTATCACTAGAGAACTTGAATCTCATTGCCACTGTTATAATGTTATTGGGGCTGATTATTGGAATGATTAATCGAATCATAACTTGCAATGAAAAGGGTTTATTTTACAAGATGTACAAGGATGTGTTAACAGAGGTATATTGTTAGCTAGTCTCGCTAGGAAGATAGACCACCTACCCAACGCTGTTAATGCTTATATTTAGAAAGAATTGTCCATTCTATACTGAGAGGTGTCATTTCTTTACAACTCTTTTAAATATAGTTTAATTTTTTATGAAAATAATTGAAGTTACCAATAATACAATGCATATTCATGGATATTACTGCATATGATATTTCAAAAGGAACAGTTAAAGCTACACAACATTTTAAAGAATGCTAATTATATTTAATGACTGCTTGTTCTCCAGATTGTTTAGTTTTGAAAATGGTTTCAACAAATGTATCATATTTCATTAGTAAATTAATCATCATCATCATGTCTTGCCATCAGCGCAGATATCCTTGACCCTCTCTCGCCACCCCTTTTTATCGTCCATTGTTTCTGGCAGGTCTTTAGGACTACATCCCGTATCAGCACAGAGCTGATGTAGGTTCTAGCTGGTCGTCCTGCCTTTGCTCGGCCATGTGAAGGGGTCCTCAAGAGTACATCACTTATGAGCTCCTGCATGTCTGCTTCGTCTAATTTTGATAGTTTTCGTGATGGGTGGTAGGTGGCCATACTGCTGCTGCTTTGTGGGGTGCTACCTCCAGGACTTTTTCAATATTGCTTGCAGCATTCTTGTGTAGTTGCTGTCAAGCTGGAGAAAAAGCTTGATGGCAACTACACAAGACAGTTAGCGTCCATGTAGTGCATTCATATAGCAGTATTAACACGACCGCTGCTTGGAAGAAACTGCATTTTCTTTCATTGGTCAGGTCTGACTTCCATCTGACTGACAGCCTATCGGTAGCCGTCCATGCCTGTGCTAGTCATGTGTTGATGTCTGTCTCGGTTAATGAGACATTGCTTCCTTGGTAGGTGAACTTGTCAACTAGTTTCAGAGAGCTACCACTTAGTGTGGAGTTGTCGCTTGTTTGATTAAAGCACATATATTCCGTATTGTGTGCATTGACATGGAGGCCAATACCTGCAGTGGCTCGTTCCAGACTATGTAGTTTGGTTTCAGCTTAGGTGGATGCATTTGCCTGAAGCACTGTTATCGGCTTAGCCAGCGTTGGTAATTATTTCTTCAGGGTACCTGCTTCTTTCCTTTGTTAGCTTGAAACTGTTTTCTTTGATTTTATCAATAGATGTTCTAAGCATGTAGTCTACACAGATGATAGAAAGGTATGGGGCTAATGTATCTCCTTGCCATACACTTGCTACAATGTTGAAATAGTCTGTATCTCCATCTGGAGAATGGATTTTTGCTTTGGTGTTTCTATAGATCATCATTATGGCTGCGACGGTTTCTTTTGGTAGGCCGTTGGCGAGTAGAATTTACTCCATCTTTCCTCTGTGAATGGAGTCAAAGGCCTTGGTAAAGTCAACAAATAATATTGTTGCCTCTAGGTTTTTTGCCTGTACACCTTCAAGATTTCGACGGATAGTCAAAATTTGTGACGTCAGAAGCCATTTTGGTTCTTCCTAAGTATGTTCTCAATTTTGGGTTCTATGCAGCTGTATAGCATTGTATAGTAAATTAATATTAACATATAATCTCTCTCTCTCTCTCTCTTTATGTGTATGTGTGTGTCCCGGTATGTGAACACAAGCCACTTCTTTTTTCTTCTATCAAATATTTTCCTTAATTTTTTCTCTTGCTATTATGTAAAGTACTTAGAGGCTTCATATAGCAACCATGCACAGCGTTTCTTTTAATGCAATGATGGGATAGCTTTAAACAAATAGTGCTCTGTGGAAAAATTTGAATGTATTGTGCTTGAAAAAGTGATGCAAATTTTTTTTTTCTTTTTGGAGATATTTTCTTTGATTCAAAAAAATTTTTAGATTCAAAATATATAACTTTAAAAGACAAGGATGAATAAAAAAAAATACCCAGTATCTATCTATCTATCTATCTATCTATATAACATATCTAAATAGGAAACTTTGTCCCATCTCCAAAACACATTTTTCTGCTACTAGCTCACCATTATTTGGTATTTTCTTCATATCAATGCAATGGTAAATGTAACAATTTTACTCTTTAAACAATTCATTTTATGAATACATTAAAATGCTGAAATAATCTATATAAATTTATCTAAAGATTTTATTTGTCAATTATTTTTCTTTGATATAACAGAGTGTAGGGAAATTGACTGCTTTTGCCTTAATTTGTTGAGCTGAGCTCTATTTCACTATTTTCTGTAACCCTAATATTTTATCCTTGGTGAGATTACATCAGATAGTAATAATAAAAGACTTCATACAGTGATCATTTACAGCCTTTCTTTTAATAAATAGAATAAGATTGCTTTAGAAAAAATCATAATGCTCTGGGGTAAAGTTTAAAGGTAAATACCTTTAAACTTTACCCCAGAGCATTATGTGCTCAACATTTTTGTGAGCTTCAGCAACAGGGTATATGAGTGCTAAGGCTTCATAGAATTAAGTTGTCATTGTAAATCTTTTGGTCTTAAAAAGAATGTAATATTTTATAGACTCTTAGGGATACAATTTTATTTTTGTTATTTTTTATTTCATAAGATAAAGCTGATTCACTGTAATTCTTCTTTTTTTTTTTTTTTTTTTTTTTTTTTTTTTTTCAGGAACCTTTACAAAGTTTCTTCTAAATCACTACATGCTGAGTCTCATACTGATACTAGTTTACAGTCTTTTAGGTGAGGTGAAAATTACTTAACATTTCATTGACATTATGACTATAATCTTAAGAAAAACAATTACTTTTGAATACTATAAACAAAATTTATATTTATAAAGATATATGTATGGATTTGCCATTATTATCAAGATTAACATTTTTGGGACAGCTGCTTGTAGATTAAGTTGAGAATGGATTTTGATGGATAAATTAAGTTTTGTATTAAGAAAATGTAATGGATATTTTATGGAGAATGAGTGATAAAATAATGATGAAATATTCATTAAAAATAAAGTTAAAAGCAGGAAAATCTGTCCCCAAAAGGAAGATGTGAAGAAAAGTTTCTTGAATATATTGTTGAAAGTCATATAACCCCCAAGAGAAACTGGGGAGAGATTTTGGACTTTTATGCAATAAAATTACCACAGAAATTCTTTACAATCCCAATGCACTCTATTAGAAACCAAATTTATTTTATATTTTTAAAAGAATTACATTTTCTTAATGTATAGAAATGAAATATACTTCTATACAAAGAGAACACTGGAAAAAATATTACTGTTGTTTATTATATGATGATTTGTTATATTTTTAATTTTTTTATAAAGCATTAAAATGATTAATTTAAGGTGTTGATGATTTAAATGAAAAAGAAGTGATAAGAGTAGACTAGGTATTTCAGAAAAATCAATATCATTTGTAATCTAACTTAACCAATTCTCATTCAAATTATCTCAAATTTTAACGTGTAGAAACAACTCAAAATTCTATGTTTAAATTTTAATGACATTCCTATACCTGAAAAGAATTAAATATGAAATTTTGTTTCTATACATGCTGTTAAAATTTGAGATCATTTGACAAGAATTTGTCAAGTTATTAGATTACACAATTATATCAAATTTTTGGAAACACCCCATATATTCATTTCTTTGGACAGTTTTTAAATGAAAAATTTAGTTTTCAAAGAGGTGGTAAATTATGGGAAAAAAAGTTGATGTGCTAGAATGTATACAAACAAGTACAAAAAAATGTAAAAATATATGATATAAACATGTAGAAAATGTTTTATGAGAAGATTTTTGAAATGCATTGATGCAATCATTTTTTGCTATACAATCCTATTTTAATCTTTTTTTTTTTTTTTTTAACTTCAGTGAAGACAGTGAAATGGATAATTGTTCAACAAGTGAGGCCCCATTAAGGAGTCAATCAAGTATAGGAGACTCAACTGATTCTGATGTATCCAGTTTATTAAATGAACAAGCAAAGATTCATGTCAATCCATCTCATTCCAGGGTAAGGTTTAAAACAGTGTTTCCCAACCTTTTCTTCCTTGTGGCCCATTTTTGGTGTAAAAAAATTTCAGGCCCACATAAGTACAAATAGAAATTCTATGTGACAGGAAATACATCTTATTTACAAAATCAAAATTTAGTAGAAAATATAGATTCTGACTAATGACTACACTTCCCCTGGTGTCTATAAGCTTGTCAAGTTGAACTTCTAAACTTTGATTCAGCTTCAGGTGTAGTCTTTTCAATCTGCAACACATTATGTTTCTTTGTGAATATATCATTTGCTGTAGAAACTCCCACCTCAATCTTGCCCAGTCGACTGCAACTCTGCTGAATGGTAAGGACCCCCCCCACACCAATGAGTGTCCTGGATATGATACTAAACAATCTGATGGTGAGGTTCCAGTGATGCTGGAGCTTTGGGGAATGCGGAGTAGCCCTTCACTGCCATTGCTCCCAGGTCTACTTTGGCCCTGAGTGGTAGCACCTGATAAGGGCCTTATCTATAGATTAAATAGAAGTGAACTATGTACTTATGCTAAGCTGAATTTTTTGAAATGGAACTGTTTTTGACATTGAAACTATACTTACGCTAAACTTTTTCAAAATTGTTTAATATAGAACAGTTTTAACATTTAACTGTGTAAACAAAATCTATACTTATACTAAACTGAATTGTTTGAATTAGAACTGTTTGAATAAATTGAATAGCTTAATTGTTTTTGACAATTAAACTGTGTTCTAATGCTAAAATGAATTGTTTGCAATAGGACTGATTATTTGTATAAAAATGGATTTGGCATTAAATAACCTACAAAGATTGATATGCCATAAAAACCAACCAACCAACCCACCTCAACCCAACCAGGTGGTGAGAAAACTCAAGTAAGAATGGAACTACTTTTCCAAGAACAAGGGATGGGAGGTATTTACTTTCAGCTATCCAATCAATTCTTTCTTTTCAAACCTGCTTGGGCCAACTTCAGGCCCATTTAAAAAATTTCTCAGGCCCAATTTGAGAATCCCTGGTTTAAAATGGTATTGAAGGGATACAAGTAAAATCATATTTATTGTATATTTTGATTTTAATTCAGTTTCTAAGTAATTATAGCAATGACCAGAGAGTTGAAATATTTTGAAAATTGATTTCAAGGAGGAGGAATGTATTTTCGTAATTATATTATCACATTTAGTAGAAAGGAATGGAAGAATAACTGCTGTTATGTTTATAAATTGTCATTTATTTCAAAAAAGTCTCTCTATACCAACATTTTAATCAATGTTAGTATTGTGATGAATTTTGCTTACAAGAAGCAAAATGAATGTGCTGTTTCATATGTCTTTCATGGAAGCAGCCATTTATAATATGAGTCATGCACATATGCAGGTTAGTTACTGTTGCTTATGAACATGCATGAGTTATCTTGTACATAAGGACTCTAAAGTGACAGATGGCAATTTTTAGTTAACAACTGTTGGAAGAGAATCAGAACAAGAGTGATGTTTGGGTAGAGCATATAGAGCAAACATTTGTGAGAGTGAAGAGATGAACATTATTGTTGAAAGAACTTGACTTTGTCAGGAAGAAGGAAAATTAAATCTGTCTTTATCAGAGGAAACAAGAAACAAGTCTTTTGGCATTGTTCATTACAACTAAGATAAGCTTAAACAGCAAGACAATTTTGATTTCTTTTTCCAATTGTTTTTATTTACTTTAAATTGAATACTTTTATACAAGAGGAAAGGAAAGTTATTATATGCCTATAACCACTGTCAAAGGATTTTTTGATTCTTTTCGGCTCCTTAGTCATGTTATTAATATTTGACAGAAGGCAGAATGTGTTTACACACACATACAAAATAATTCATAACTCATTAAGCAATATTAAAATTTAGTATGTTTTCTTCAATCTTCAATAATATTTATAGATATATTCAGATTGTCTGATTAATTTTTAGCTGATTTAAATATATATATAAAGTTTGACTAGCATAGATACACGGTCACCAAGTGGCATTATCTGTTTGTCTATGCTATTCAAACTTAGTTCTATATATGCTTTATCACTATTATTGAGCATGCTTTATATATATATATATATATATATAAGTACCAACTCCTATGCATGAGCAGGATGTGACATAGGTCAGTTTTTTTAAGAGTAGTTTAAAAAGTTTTAATTCAGTTTTCCCTTCCTTTGATTTGGTAGCCATATCAAGATTATTTGCTATTTACTACTATTTACCCATAACTGGAGGGGGAATAGTTGGATGTATATATTTTTCCGAGGGTATCAGTGTTATGTGAAATGATTGGAACTCATGTTGCCATATTCATTTCCTATGATGATATCCATTAGGAGTGCCTCACATATATATTGTAGGACTGAAGAGCATGGCTTACCTAGTAGGAAGTGATCCTTCTCAAGGCTTATAGGGACTCTTGTGCAATGGCTGGCATTTCACAAAATGGAGATCTCACCTTTGCAAGTATGATGACATGTGCCACTGACCATATAAGGAGCTGTATTGTTTGCTAAGCCAGTTCTCTGAAGACTGCATGTGAATTGAAAAATTGCAAAAACACATACAAGCTATTTTACCAATTTCCCATTCCTTGCCCTCTCAACTGTGCTACTTACCACTTGCACAGTCTTAAGAGTACTGGCTTTGCAAACATTACTATCCATTTTATGAAATGCTGGCTTTTGTGCACACAAGTCTGTAAGCCTCAAAAAAGATTTCTGACTACTATCAAGGTAACTCATACTCACTTCATACTAGGTAAGCCATGCTCTTTATTCCTACAATTCTTTCATGATCTCCAGATCACATACATAACAGCTGGAGGGGGTGGTTGCTTCCGTCTTGTGGTTCTCCATGGTAGAACAGAAGAGGCTTGTGCATCCAATGTGGGAGGGTCATCATTTGAGGTTAATCAGAAGGAAGAAATTTTGTCATCTGAGTCTGGTGAGTCACTGTTATTTGTCATGTCATTTCGTATTTGTGTAGAATACTCATGTTCTACTATACACTTATCTTAGACCAGGCGGTACCAAATATAGAACTGCCACAGCCTGACGACACCAAATACAACACAGCATCAAACACCAATATGCAATGTCGGCAGCCACATTCAGTTCGTTAGCATTGATCGTCAAAATGCCTCTGAACCGCTAATCGCCAATCTATCTCCCTCGGTCTATCTGCTACAACGTGGAAAACAGACAGATACGTTCTTCTCAAGGAAAGTGACTATACACAGCCCCATCCCATGTTGTGATTCTTTAAGTGTTAGGGCAGCGAAGATTCACTCTTGAAAAGAAAGGTTCTTGACAATCAGTGACTGGAACCTAAAATGGTATATTGAAAAAAATAACACACTGCACCTTGCAGATATAACAAGAAGTTTTATAAAATCTTGAGTTCATACAGTTGGCAGATAGGTTGCGTGTATGACATCAAGAATGGCTATGGACATCGATAGTTAGTTCTTCGTAACTTTGGCAACTCTGGTGAGGGTCAGGTTTCCACAGTGGCAGTTTAGTTCAGACGTCTGTTCGTCAGATTGGCAGTGCAGGCAGAGCTCAAAAATCAGCACATTTATATAATATTTGTCAAGATTCTGGGGTAGGTTCTGACAGTGGCAGGGGAACCCTTCCTAACAACATTTTCAAATTATCAGGTGTCCGTTATGTTTTTGTTTTGACTTTGTCATAAACTAAGGGTCCAACCCTTTTTACACAACTTCCACAAAATCCTTCCTATCATTACCACTCATGATGAGGACAATGGGAGGATAGCTTTCCTCCTACCAGCACAGTCTTTCTCATCTCCCTACTTATGACGTCAGTCTGAAGATTCCTCCCCTTATGCCCAAATATGTTGGACTGTTACTTTGATGGAGCTGATTTAAAAACCAAGTGGGCGAAAAGGTGGTCCTTCGTCCCAGACTAATTAATAAATTCTTACCAGCTCCGACAGTCAATTCCAGATAATTTTCTTACGCTCATTAACAGAGATGCTTATGTAACTAAGTGCCAATTACCAGATAGCCTCTTACCGTTTACAAGATTCCTTTGTCAACATCCCGAGTTCCACTTCTTAATTGGGGTACTTACGTAACTAAGTGCCAGTTACCAGATGGCCCTTTTTATCATTTCATTGTCAGTTTTCTTGTGTTCCCGTTCCCAGCCTTGGGATAATCATTCTAATAACATCATTCATCTTTTAAGTAGTGGCTGCTCTTCGTCAAATTTCCATTTGTCCTTGTAAACAACTTTTTCTTTTTTTTGCAACTCTTCAAAATCTCCGAATTCCCATTCAATTTACTTGTCAAATGTTCTTATTTCTTTTCCCAGAATTTCAATTCTACACTTCTTGGCAAATATCTTTAGCCACTCAATTTCTACGTTTAACCTTTCATGTACCAATGCCATAGACCAATATTGTCACATTACTGTGATTTTAAGTTATGAAGAGTTGCTGTCCTTGCACTCAATTGCAGTCTTGCGTTTCAAGGACCAACCATCATGGATGTTGGATGCTGAGTCTATCCTCTTGATGGAGTAAAGGTCCTTGATGTGACGCTGCATCCCGTTGATAGGACTGAGTGTAGACTGTAGCGTCCTGTCCCCATCCTCTTTCCAAATTTGCATGTACATTTATTTTGTGGGGCCTTCATCAACATTATATATCCTATTTTGTTAGGTGTATGCTCTTGGCATACTGGGGGGGATGCAATGTTTATACCTTTTACTTATAGCTGGTTGGTGTGGATTCCATTTGCGAGGGCTGTGGAGGCCTATGTATCATCCTTCGGTGTTCTACCAACAATGCACTTGATGTTATGATGGCATCTTTCCATCATACCATTCCCACTCTGAGCTCATTAAAAGGACTGGTGGACCCTAAGCCTTAAACAAATTTTCTCAATGTGCTCCTGCAGAGTCCTGACAAAATAGTGGGTCTTGGACGAGCAATCTAATAGGGCTACAATTGACCAGAATCAAGCAGTGTCTGTTGCCAAGATGAGATATATCCATTTATACTTAGTGACAGGTGTCTCTTTTGTCTATCCTTCCACTGCATCAGAGCCAGGTCTATAGATTGGCATGCCGCACATAAGTCACATCATTGTTGAGGCACCCTGATGAAATGATTGGCCTGGTTTGCACTGGATTTGACCAAGGCCACATTAATGTTTAAGCCATATTCTTTGGCAAACCTCTCTGTGTCAATGTCATAATATTTCTGTAGCTACTTTGGTGTGCACTCTTCCTGGTCTGTGTATTGGAGATCCATCTGTGCACACATGCTGAATCAATCAACAGGTGTAGCAATGTTGCCTTCTGTTGAAATTCTGGTAGCCATCTTGTTTTTCGTTGAGAGATACAAAATACTCTTAAGTAACAAGGCTGCATTTAGTTGGTACTCTATTAATTTGTCATTGTTTATATGTGACTTAGTGGTGTTTGATTGGATAATTTACTGCTTCCATTTTAGTCGCCTTTCATTGGCTAATCTACTGATGAGAAAGTCCATAAATATTTGCCGACAATTTATCGATGGCTAACACCCACTGGAGATTCCCTCTCCAAACAATCCAACATGCAGCCCTGTTTTAGGGGATTTAAGATGGAATTTTCCACCTTTAAAAGAAATACATATTTAAAAAAAAATAATGTGAATTAATTTTTAAAAAATTATTTGTATCAATACAATTTTGTTTAATTGGCACAATTAGAGATTAAATTTTTTTTTTTTTGTGTTAGCTGGCTGGTTTATTGTCATATCCTGGACACTTGTTTGGGGGAGTTTTACTTCTCTGCTGAGATGCTCTCGATATATTCTTCTGCCCCAATTGACCGGGCTATTCTTTACTAAGTTTATAACACCCTGTCAGCTGGGGCTGTAGAATACGCCGACTGCTCCTCTTCAGAGGGGTAAGACCTCCCCAATAGGGCCATCTGTTGGCCGTGGATGGCAACCCGTAAGGCGCTAGGACGGGATCCTGGTGGTTGAGCAGTCATTGATCCAGCAACAGAGTGATCAATGACTTGCAACACACTACTTTGGCCCTTACTTGGTCTGACGGTCGGTCGGATTGGGCCCGATCTGATCAATCGGCTGGTCTTATCATGACTTTCACCTGTATGTTTTTCTCCCAAATGTACTATTCAATCTGCATTTACAAAACAATTCCCAACCCTTTTATTTTATAGGTGCTAGAAGGCAGGAGCTGAGGGTCAATTGTGTTAGGAGTAGTGTTTTGACCACTGTTAAATTTTCAGGCACTACAACCAGAAATTAGCAAAGACTATGAATTTCGCTCTTGATACGAATATACTGGTAATGTATCCCCATCTCAGCCAGGGCGAATGGGTCCCCCCGCTGGATTTTTCCCAACACAAGTTGGAATCAGCGGTGGGTGGTGGAGCATAGGACCAATGAAAAATATACCCAATCATGGCTTCTTCTTTCAAAAAATCCAAAAGATATTTATCTGACTCTGACTCAGAAACAGAAAGTGACTTTCCCGGATTCATCATTATTGAATCATTACAAGATACAAAATTAGATCAACTGTCACCTTTTTTGATCAAAAAAATAATATCCAGTAGATCCAACCTAATAACTGTAAAGAAACTCCGAAATGGAAACCTGCTTGTGGAAGTGAAAAGCAAAAAACATGCTGAAAACCTGTTGAAAATGGAGAAATTTCATAATCTCAAATGTCATGTCTATCCACATGCTAAATTAGATACCTCCAAAGGCATTGTGAGAAGTAAGGAACTGTCATTAGCAACACTGGAAGAGATTGAAACGGCTTTCAACAAACAAGGAATAAAAGAATACAGAAGGATCATGTTATATTCCGTGTTTGTTACTTAGGTTTCCTTTCAGTCCATGTGGGGAAAGCACGTAATTAAAACTTTTTTTAGCAACATGATAAAATTATAACTAAAATTTCTTCCTTATTGAAGATGTTTGAATACAAAAAAAACATAAGGCCGGCTTAATGAACAACAATGCACATTTATTAATGCAAAAAAAAAACAAAACCAAAAACGAATTAAAACAAAATTAAAAGCAACAGAATGTCTATACGCCTTCTTGGTGGGATTTGGTCAGTAATTCGGCTGAGTCCTTTGAAGCACAAAAAACGGGAGATTGAAATTTACCTTGGAATACCTTTCCGTTCCTGTTTTGTTGTTATTAAAGTTTTTGGGACATACCTTATAAAATTTTCTTGTTAGGGCAAAATGGTTTCTTGCTGCGTGCATGTGCTAGGGTTAAGATGGAGGAAAAATGTCGATTCTGGTTGGGGCTTCGGTCAACGGAGTTCCTTTCCGGGATGACTGGTAATTAACTGTTTTGTTTTGTTTTTTTTGTTTCTCTTTTACGAAATTTTCTTTTTTTTTAAACCTTGAATGGAATGCAACGCAGAGAATTCCCTTTTTTTTTTTTCGTTATTGAAATCCTTGCTTTGTCGGCAAGGACATCCCTTCGTCAAATCCAAGCCTTCCTCCTTCACTTCTTCCCCTAGACTGAGGGGATCAGCGAGCTAGCAGTCCCTCCTTCTACCCCTTTTTCTGCAGCAACAGGCATCCTGTGGTTTGATTGGCCCATCAACCTCTTGTCATTCAAAATGAAGGGCTGACTCATACCGTATTAGAGAATTCTCTCCCTTCATACTGGACTGCATGTTTCAAACTAAAACAGGGGAACATGTGCCAGCAAGTCTCTCCCAATGATTCCTCCTCACACTTGTGGGACAGAATATGTGAATATAACAGTCACTATTCGCTGAAATGATGAAATCATACAGACCCATACATACATTCTGACTTTTGAGAAACCATCAATACCAAAAGAAGTCAGAATTGGCTGCATAATAGAAAGGGTAGAGCAGTATATACCAGCTCCCCTGTGATATTTTAAGTGTCAAAAATTTGGACACCACAAAGAAATATGTAGAGGATGCCAAGTATGTGGCAAACGTGACCCAGATCATATGGAAAATGAATGCAAGCGCATATAATATGCAAACTGCCATGAAGAAGATCCTGCCTTTTCAAGAAGTGTACCATTTATAAGAAAGAAAAGAGATAATGTTTATCAAGCACACAAAAAATATACCTTTCCCTGAAGCAAGGAAAATTATTGAAAACTATATGTAAACCAAAACATATGCTAATGTAGCACAAAAAGTAAATCAACCAACCCAGGATAGCAGATCAATCAATAAATACCAAAAACTAATAGAAAAATTGATAAATTTAAAAGCTAACGAATGGTAAAGAATGCATTCAACTGAAACGAAACAAAGTGAGCCTTGTATAAAAACTAAAGTAAATACTAATACCAACACAGAAGAAAACCCTAAAACCACTGAACAAACTAAAGAAAAGCCACAAAGGTCACCAGTACAACCTCCAGATATTAACAAAGATATAAATGAAAATAAAACGAAACATATTACCATTAAAAAACAAAACCCAATTAAAACAATTACTCAAATACAGCCAACCCTAATAATCACATCAAACAAATTTGAAGAGATTGAAGAAATGGAGATTGAAAATAAAACAAATCTCAGCCAAAAATGTCCCAAAAATCTAAACTCAATAAATAAAATAATCCAATGAAACATCAGAGGAGCAAGGGTCAACTACTGTGAATTGTTACTACTTATTACAAAATACTGGAGGTGCCCGTGATGTAATGGCTGTCGTCATAGGAAATGGACACGGTGACTCTAGTTCAAATCCTGGATGAGAATGATTTCATTTCACATAGCACTAATACCCTTGGGAAGGGTATGAATCCAATTATTCTCCCTCCAGCTATGGGTAAATAGTAGGACAGACTGAGTTCTTCAGCCTTGGTGAGGCAACAAGTCTAGGAGAAGGAAAACTCTGAATTCAAACCTGTTAAACTCCACTTAAAAATTGACCTTGTATCATATCCTGCCAGAGCAGAGGGGTTGGTAAATAGGATTACAAAATACTGCCCAGCAATCATATGCCTCCAAGAAACTCACCTCAAAAACAACACCACCATCAACATAAAAAACTATTATTCGTTCAACTATATTAAACAGTACACTGATAGACCTTGTGGCGGATCTTCTATAATCATTAACAACAACATCCCTCACAGCGAAATTTCACTAAATACAAACATGCAAATAGTTGCTATATCCAAAAAACAATTACAGTGTGTTCAGTATATATTCCCCCAAATGAAGAAACCAAGGAATTGGAGCTGAACAATTTGATAGAACAACTACCAAGACCCTTCATTATAATGAGGGACTTTAATAGCCATAATGAAATCTGGGGAAGTAAGAAAACCGACAAAAAGGGCAAAGTCAGAATCTTTATTAAATCAAGATCAGTTGTGCATATACAACAATAAATCCAACACATATCTGCACCCAGCAACAGGTGCATATTCTGCAATAGACCTATCAATATGTGACCCTTCCTTGTTTCTCGATTACAACTGGAAAGTACATGACAACACCTGTGGAAGTGACCACTTTCTGATTCTATTAGAAAACACCACTGATGAATTGAGTAAAAGAGCTCTAAGCTGGAACCTGGGAAAGGCTAACTGGGATGGGTTTAAAACTTCATGCCTTGCCCAACTAACCCCAGTAGCCAATAAAAACAATGAAGAAAACATTTTATATTTTACAAACACACTGTTAAACATAGCTGAAAAACATATACCTAAAAGCTCTACTTCTACAAAATACAATAGGTCATGATTTAACGAAGAATGTAAAAAAGCTGTCAGATTATGTAAAGCAACTTTTAGAACATTTAGAATTAACCAAACATGAGAAAATTTAAACACTTATAAAAACAGCCGAACCAAAGCCCTAAAAATCATTAAAAACTCCAAAAGAAATACATGGAAAAATTACGTTGCCAAAATAAATAGTTACACAAAGCCAAAAAAGTATGGCAGATGATTCGGAAAATAACTGGCCAAAATAACAATACTCCTACAAAACACTTCACTCACAATAATCTGAAAATCACAGATGAGAAAGATATAGCAAATTATCTCGCTGAAACTTTCTTGCAAAATTCCTCCACCAAAGACCAAAGCAAAAGTTTTCAAATTATCAAAACAAAAGCAGAAAAAGTTAAAATCACATTTCAAAGCAACAACTCTGAAAGTTACAACCAACCTTTTTCTGTAGCAGAACTAAAGAATCCTTCAACAAGGCACACAATACAGCAGTTGGACCTGACAAAATACATTATCAGTTCCTGAAAGAATTACCCAAACCATCTACAAATTTCCTCCTACAAATCTTCAATGATCTATGGAACAGCAGTGACATACTTACAATATGGAAAGAAACCAGTTATGAAACCTTTCAAAGACAATACAAACGCCCAAAATTACAGACCCATAACTCTTAGCAGTTGTGTCTGCAAAACATTAGAAAGAATGGTACTATTTACCAACCCCTCCACTCGGGCAGGATATGACACAAGGTCAATTTTTAAGCGGAGTTTAACAGGTTTGAATTCAGAGTTTTCCTTCTCCTAGACTAGTTGCCTCACCAAGGCTGAAGAACCTAGTCCGTCCTACTATTTACCCATAGCTGGAGGGAGAATTATTGGATTCATACCTTCCCCAAGGGTATTAGTGCTATGTGAAAGGCAATCAGTCTCGTCCAGGATTTGAACTCGTGTCGCCGTGTCCATTTCCTACGACGATAACGACTACACCATGGTAAATGCCAGATTGATCTGGTACTTAGAAACTAATAAATTAATAACAGAATACCAATCTGGTTTCAGAAGCCAAAGAAGCCCTATGGATCACCTGATTCAATTAGAAACATCCATCAGAGAGGCTTCTATTAAAAAAGAATATCTAGTGGTAGTTTTTTTCATTCTCAAAAAAGCATTCAACACAACCTGGAAGTACGGCATTGTAAAAAAATCTGAAAAACCTTGGATTAGAAGGCAGAATGCCAATATTTATCCAAAACTCCCTTCAAGATAGAGGATTTAGGGTAAGAATGGGAGAGGTTTTCTCTGAAGAAAAACAACAAGAAATGGGTGTACCCATTTTAATATTGTGAAAAACATAAATAGCAGAACAAACTGTGCTTTGTATGTGGATGACTTCCTGATCTGCTCCAGAGCAAGAAACATGAATCATATAGAAAGATAACTTCAAATATGCCTTAATAAGCTCCACAAATGGACCACGGAGAATGGATTAAAATTTTCAAAAGAAAAAAACAAAATGCATCCACTTCTGCAACCAACGTAAGCTCCACCTTGATCCAATACTGAAAATTGACCACACCAAAATATCAAATGTTGAACACTACAAGTATTTAGTGTTACGGCCACCGGCCACGGTAAGATTATAGTGCAAGAACTACTGTGTGGACCGGAAGTGGGGGAAGGCGATTGGCGAGTCTTCGAGCCCTAGCAACAGGGGAAGAAGCAGCTGAGAAGGGGCAAAGGTCTTGACCCGGATAAGGAGAAGACATGCCACTGGTTGAGGCAGGGAGGGCGCTTTACCGCCAAAAAGAAACGAAACCCAAAAAGTTAGTTTCGAGCTTCGCCAAGAAAGAGAAAGGTCGCCTTTTCACGGGGTCCAGTGAAAGGGGAAATCCTAGTCCCAAAATGGCATATAGAAGTCAGCTCCGTTGGGTAAGAACAGGTTCTTACCCAACGTAAAAGAAAAGGAAAACAAAAACTGGTGCCTTGCAACTCGTTAATAGGAGATTAACGAATATAAGAAAAAAAGAAAAAATTAACAAAAGAAAGGAAAGATAAAAAAAAAAAAGGTTAGTCAAAATTTTTATCAAGAATAATATACGTAACCTAAATAAAGGTCCGTATCAAGACTATTCCAAAGAAACATTTTTGAGACTGTTCATCAGCAGCTAGTTTCGGCGGAAAACCTATTTGGTTAAAATTTGTATATCCATAAAGACGAAGAGGAGAGACTCTTGTTTTTCGGTGAAAGAAGAAAAGAAAAAAAATACAAAGAAAAAAAAAATACTTTGTCTTATTGGAAGGACTTAGTCAGATACTATTGGGAGCGACTTGTCCTCTACATTGCTGTATATTTTTTTGTTGTATTCGTTTTGTTTTTTGTTTGTCTGTTGTCACAGTTGTGCTTTCTTTTAAATGAAAAAAATGTATGATTGATACATATATAAAGAAAAGGAAAAAACCCAACTCCGCATTATATTGTTTGTCCGGTTCAGAATTCCCCACGTATTCATTCATATCATGTTGACCTCTTTAACCTTCAAACCCTCATTCGTCCGTGGTCCTAATAACCCACCCATAGGACTCCGTCCATATCTCGAAAAATTAAAAATACGGGTGGAAACTCGTTACATGGGACCTCGTCCGGGAAATTTTTAATTTTCTTTTTAAAAAAAAAAAAATTTTTTTTTAAATTAAAAAGGACTAAAAATACGTGTAAGAATCCTCCGGGCTTCTAGACAACGAACTAATCACACAGAGGGGGCTCGTTAGCCACAAAAAAAGTCCATAAAATTAAACGAGAATGGACGGAATAGAGGACTTCCTGAGAGAACCAGCGTTGGGGAAATTAGAAGCAATGTGAAAGAGTTCACTGCTAGAAATAGGTGAAAAACTTGAACTGGAAACCAGAAAAGCGATGAGAAAAGAAAGATTAGTCAGAATCATCTCAGAGCACATGGTGGACGAACAAATATTTGAAGCGGAGATACTGGACAGGTTACCAGCCGAATCGACCAACCTCACGGTAGAACAAATTGAACTTGAAAAATATAAGCTTCAAACCAGACTAGAACTGGAAAAAGCGAAAATGGAGCAAGAAATTAGGTTACGGGAAATTAGGCTAACAGAGATAAGGCAAGAACCAGACCGCAAAGGATTTGACTTGGCAAAACAAGTCGGCTAGTGCCAAAATTTGTTGAGGCTAATATAGACGAATATTTTCCTCACTTCGAGATAACGGCAACGAACATGAACTGGCCACGAGAAAGTTGGGCTATGCTCTTACAGACCGCCCTCACAGGAAAGGCACAAAAAGCATATACCACATTGTCAGCAGAAGACTGTAAAAACTACGATACAGTCAAAAAGACAATATTACAAAGCTTCGAATTGGTGCTGGAGGCATATAGTCAGAAGTTCCGAAACCAAAGAAAAAGCGAGAACCAGTCGTTCATGGAATTTGTCAAAGAAAAAGAGCGACTAATGAACAAATGGTATGCTGCAAAAATGATTGGAGAGGATGTAGAAAAGTTGAAGCAACTCATCTTAATTGAGGAAATATCAAATTGGGTGCCAGAGGAAATGAGAATCTACCTAAATGAAAGGAAGATAAACTCAGGCAGCGAACTAGCGATGCTAGCAGACGAATACGTGATAACACGTAAAAGAAACAAAAGCAAGCCTAACATGGAAAGTCGGGTGAGCAGACCACCAGAACCTATCATAAGGAAAGATAGCATGGTGAATACTCGGGTGACACCCCCAAAGAAGGGGAACCAGATCACATGTTTCAGATGTGGCCAGGCGGGTCACATAGCAATAAAATGCAAACTGGGACGCGGACCCGAAACGAATAAAGCTGGAGAGTCTCAGCCACAGGGAATGGTTTCAACGACCCTAGCTAATGAGATATGTCAACCCTTCATAAGAAAGGGAAATATTAAAGACAGGAAAGGAAATAATATCCCTGTAACTATATTGAGAGACACTGGTTCGACCCAATCCTTAATGCTAGAGAGAAAATTACCGTGAGGTCAACCGCTAGGATTTACAACAATTAAAGGAATAGGAGGAAAGGCTCTGAAAGTACCCCTGAGGAAAGTGAAATTGACGACAGGGAAAATTAGCAGAGAAATAATAGTGGGGGTAGTGAAGACTCTACCTATGAAAAAAATAGACCTCCTACTCGGAAATGAAGCGAAAATCGAATTCGCACAACAAGGCAAAAATTGTAAAAACGAGGAGAAAGACCAGAAGGCAAACCCATATAACCTACG
Source organism: Sepioteuthis lessoniana (assembly GCA_963585895.1). Classification (NCBI taxonomy): domain Eukaryota; kingdom Metazoa; phylum Mollusca; class Cephalopoda; order Myopsida; family Loliginidae; genus Sepioteuthis; species Sepioteuthis lessoniana. The sequence goes on from OY757921.1 coordinate 56,770,617, forward strand.
CAGAAAAAAACAGGCCGAAACGGGAGAAAATATTCCGAGGGTAAATAAGACTTGTGAAGAACTGAAGCGAGCTAAAAAAAATGATGAGAGCTTAAGAAAGTTATATAAGCAAGTGGACAAACCCAAAACAAAAGACCACATCTGCATTGTTACCTTTGTAATCATGAGATTAGGAGGGGGGTGACAGTGAACGAGAGTCAAATGGAGATTCCAGCTGAAAGAGGGCAAGACTTGGGTGTGTAGAGCAGATAAATAAAAAGACTTACCTTCAATTTGATGCCAGTGAAAATCAAGAAAATGTAGAATATTAGTGAGCAGAATATGTAGAGACTAGGCCTACATCATACATAAATTTTTGTTGCACAAAAGTGGGCTCGGAGACAAACGTGGAGGGACACCAGTGAGTAAGCGATTAATTGGAGAGAGAAAGAGCAGACCGGACAAACGAGAAGCAAAGTTGGGAGTTAGATACTCTGCCTGTAAAACAGTGAACTAGTATTATCGATCCCCCTCCCCAGAAACGAACATTTTTTTTTTTTTTAAAGGCATTGTTAGTAATCAATTTCCAACCAGTTAAAGTTCAAGAAGAAATACCGGTAACTAAAATATCACCATTAAAAATTGAACAAATACTTTCAAAAGAAATAAAACCAACAATAATCAACAAATTAACAAACAGAACAATACTAATTGAAGTAAAAAAAACACAAGTGGAAGAAATCCTAAAAGGGGAAACTTTCAACAACATTAAAATTAAAACCTTCCTCCACCAAGCTTTAAATTCATCGAAAGGTGTAATGAAGAGTTCTGAACTCTCACTGTGTACACTTGATGAAATAAGAACTAATTTAAAAAAATCAAAATGTTACAGATATTAAAAGAATCACTATAAAAAAAAAAATGGAGAAACTATAAATACGAACACCTACATATTAAATTTTAATAGCCACAAAACACCCTACAGAAATTAATGTAGGATATATGAAAATAAAAGTTGAGAGCTACATACCGAACCCACTTAGATGTTTCAAATGCCAGAGGTTCGGATATCATCAGGACAGATGCACTAGACCCCCAGTGTGTAGAAGATGTGGTGAAAACAACACAAGACACATGGACTGTTAAAAGGAAGCTTTCTGTATTAACTGTAGAAAAAAATCACCCTGCAAATTCCAGAGATTGTGAAGTCTGGAAAAGGGAAAAAGACATCATCAGAATGAAATACACAAAAACATTACATTCCCAGAGGCTAGGAAAATGATAGCAGTGAAATATTCAGAAATGTCAAAAAGAAACATTCCAAGCACAAACCAACAAGGACACCAAACACATGAAAATAATCAAACTGGAATAAAACCCGAAGTAATCACCCAACTTATAAACAAGATGAGAATGCTAATCCAAGAAATTAAAACCATAATAAAAACAGTCACTGAAAACAAACAACTCTCAAAAGAAAATACAAACACTAAAGATTCAATAAACCATGAGAGACAAACAAAATCAAACAAAAGGAACCCAAAGGCCTTTTCTTTTGAAGTGGCCTGTATTGTTAGGTCCCCACATACCTCACCCTATGAGGAAACTATAAAGAACCCCGCCCACTTCAATAGATCGGGACATGGCACAAAACCAGAAAAAAACAGATCAAGGTCAACTTCAAGAACACGAACCACCCCAACTAAAAATAGATTTGAGGCTCTGGAAACGGAGGATGAGATCCCATATATAAACAAAACCCAAACAAAAAAAAAATCTACCCTCAAAACAAACCCCTCAAAAACATGCCCCCTCCCAAGAGAAAACCAAATACCAAAATACCTATAACATAACACAGAAGAACTACCATAACTACAAAGTAAGCTGTAATGAACTACCATTATCAGTAACAGAACAAAACCCTAATGTTATGTTTTAACATCCTTCCCACACCTTCGATGAACTTGAACCTGTCTAAAAATCTTTAGTAAAGATTATATAAACCATATATTATTTCTATGTGCACTTTTAGCGATTAAAACCTTTACTAAGGAATGCCTGACTTGACTTCTTTCTTTTTAATTTACGACAATTTTAATTGCTAAAAGTCGAAAGAAGAAAAAAAATGGACAGAATATTGCGACCAGAGAGATTTGATGTGGAACCATCAACTCCGCAATCAGAAAGGCACTACGAGCTTTGGAAACTGACATTCAAAAATTATCTGAGTGTGATTGGTAATGACAGCAAGATCAGGAATACTACTAAAAACTTTTTTTCACTTATCAACACCATATCTGCAGCTGTATATGACATAATAAGTGACACCAATGACTACTAGACGCTGCTTATATAAAGCCAGTGAACTTGATATATAATAGACATCAGCTACTAACTCTCAGACAACAATCTGCCCAAACTATCGATGCTTTTATACTCCAATTGAAAGTTCTTGCTAAATCGTGCAATTTCCAAGCTGTCACTGCTGAGGAAAATAAAAGTCAATATATATGGGATGCATTCATTAATAGCATCACCTCCTCTTCTATTTGCCAACGCCTACTTGAAAAATTCTCACTTACTCTTCAAGAAACATACGCTATGGCTAGATCACTAGAACAAGTGGTAAAACACTCTGAATGCTACGAAAATAGTAACAATACAATGGCTGCTACCATAAGTCATCCAGAAGCTGTCCTTGTAGCCCCTTATATGGAAAAACAGTCTTGTGCTTGTTTCTTCTGTGGGAACCCATGCCATTCGTGGTTGCTATGTCCAGCGCGTAACGCCGAGTGCAAAAAATGTAAAAAAAAAAAAAATAATAGAACATTATGCAGAGCTTCAGTTACTGCTGCTACTCTTTGCGAACCTAATGCTCCTCCGCCCTGCCTCACCGGATTTGGAACAAAAACCGAAAGACATTACATTAATGAAATGTAAAATAAATGGCTATATCATTAATGCCATGGTTGATTCCCGCAGTGTAGGGATTTTCGTTCACAAAAACATTCCTAAAGAATTAAATTTTTTTATTATACCTAAACAAAAAACAATAGCTTTAGCAGATCCTACTCAACATGCTAAAATCATTGGTGAGACTATAGTAGACATTTCACTAGAAAATAAGACGCATTTAGGTGTAATAGTGGAAGTATCTCTTTACTGATATTATTATAGGAAAAGATATCCTAAAAAAATACAATAAAGTGACATTGAAACTTAATGGTCCAGGGGCTGAACTTGTTATTGGAGCTGTTAACAAATATAATCCTTTTCCATCCCTAAATATTCCTCCTCCACCTCTCTTCTCGTACCTCTCTCCTAAAACACCACCTATTGCGACTAAATCACGCCGCTATACCATAGCTGATACTAAATTTATAAAGGAAGAAATGGCTAGAATATTAAAAGAAGGCATAATAGAGCCTTCTGTGTCTCCATAGGGAGCTCAAGTATTAGTGATGTCCAACGAAAATCATAAGAAAAGAATGGTTATTGATTATAGCGGTACGATAAACAGATTTACCAAACTGAATGCTAACATTGCAAAAATGGTAGAAGACATAGCCAAGTACAATGTCTTCTCTACACTGGATCTCCAGTCTCAAGGATTGTAAGTACACTGCTTTTGAGGTATGTGGAAAATTATACCAATTTCCCTGTCTTCCCTTTGGCATTACTAACGGAGTAAGAGCCTTCCAAAGGAGTATCGACAACATCGTTGATAAAGAAAAATTATCAGGTACTTTTGTGTTCATGGATAACATCACCATCTGTGGTAAAACTCAAAAGGAACATGACTATAATCTCCAAAGATTCTATGATGTAGTGAAAATGTACAATATCACTTTAAATGAAGAATAAAAGTACTATTTCAGCTAATTCAATTACACTACTTGGATATACTATTCATAACAACCAGGTCGCACCAGACTATAATAGACTTAAACCTCTGCTCGAAATGTCACCTCCTAAAAATCTTAAATCTGAAAAACAAATTGTCGGAATGTTTTCTTATTACAGCAAATTCATTCAAAATTTCTTGAACAAAATATTGTTATTGAACAACAAGGAGTTTACTCTGACACCGACAGTATTACATTCTTTTGAGGTACTGAAAAACAATTTGAAAAACGTTATGCTTATAACCAATAACAATTTGAAGTAGAAACAGATGCTTGTGAGTACTGCATAGCTGCTACTCTAGATCAGCAAGGCCAACCCTAAGCTCCAATGAGATCAAACACCATGCGGTTGAAAAAGAAGTGGCCGCTATAGTTGAAGCTCTCCGAAAATGGTGCCACTTCCTACTTGGCAGGTATTTCAAAATTATAACAAATCAAAAAAGCGTTAGCTTTATTTTTGATAACTCTAAAAAATCAAAAATTAGGAACAACAAAATATGCCGTTGGCGAGTTGAACTTTCCCAGTTTAAATTTAGTATTGTTTATCAGCCTGGGACTGAAAATGCGGCCACAGGTACCTTTTCTTGTATCTCTGCCCTCATTCACACCTTGGAAGACCTTTGTGATTTGCATGCTCAATTATGCTATCCTGGTATTACATGACTCTATCACTTTACTAGAGCGAGAAATCTCCCATTCTCTTTAGAGCAAATAAAAAGCGTAACTGAATCGTGCACCTCCTGCTAGTACCTAAAACCTAAATTTATTAATAGTAACCAGAGGACACTTGTAAAAGCAATGTTACCTTTTCAACGACTAAATATTGATTTTAAAGGACCACTTTCTGTCGTCTGTATACGGTAACAAATACTCACTATAATTGATGAGTTCTACAGTAACAAATACTCACTATAATTGATGAGTTCTCCCATTTTCCTTTCACTTTCCCCTGCAGGGATATGACAAGCAAAACCATCATATACTGTCTAAGTCAACTATTTTCAATTTTTGGGATGCCTGATATGATACACACCATGGACTTTCTTACGAAAGAAACTAAAAGGTTTTTATTAGAAAAAGGTATTGCAACTTCTAAAACAAGTAGATACCATCTGGAAGGAAACGGATAAGTTGAGAAACTTAATAGCACTTTATGGAAGGCGATTCAAATATCTCTCCACTTTCGTAACATGAAACTATCTTGTTGGGAAGACATCTTACCTGATGCTCTCCACTCTATTAGATCACTACTCTGCACTGCAACGAATGTGACACCGCATGAAAGACTTTTTAAATATATTCGTATGTCCACTTCTGGGACCCCTATTCCCACTTGGGCAAAACCAGGTCCCATATACATCAGAAATGATACTAAATCGAGTAAGTATGATCCTCCTGTGACACCAACGACACTTTTAGAAATAAACCCACACTATACATGTGTGCCTGCTCTCTGGTGTAGAAACTACTGTTAATGTACGAGATATAGCTCCTAAATCTCCAAATGAAGAAGATACTTCTAATACAAGCTCTGGGAGCCCTAAAGAATTGCCTATTTTTGAGGTAGAGAAACCGAATGCATTGCCAGAAGAAGAAGAAATTGATATTTCTCAAAAAGCTAATACTACAGATTTAGAACCTCAGGAACCCACACGAAGATCATCTAGGATAAGAAAAATGCCTAGTAAATATAAAGACTTCGTAACTTAAGACCATATCGCCTAATTTTATCTTTCATTGTAATAATTCTTGAGGGGGAAAATGTTATGGTTTTAAACATCCTCCCCACCCCCTCGATGAACTTGAACCTGTCTAAAAATCTTTAGTAAAGATTATATGAACCATGTATTATTTCTATGTGCACTTTTAGCGATTAAAACCTTTACTAAAGAATGCGTGACTTAACTTCTTTCTTTTTAATTCACGACACCCTCCCAAAAAGCACAGATACAACAAACCTGAAAAAACACCCTTTTTTACACCTGAACCATGGCTTATATTCCAGTGGAATATAAGAGGTATGAAACCAAACCTGAATGAATTACTACTGCTTATTGGGAACCTACATCCAACAGTGATTTGTCTACAGGAGACTTTTCTGAAAGAGAAAGACAACATTACCATCCATAATTTTACATCATACAAATGTGTAAATAACTATACAGATAGAGCCTTGGGCGGCACATCCATCCTGTTACTTAACAAAATCCCCCAACGCAGAATACAACTTGACACAAATCTTCAAGCTGCAGCTGCATCAGCCACATTACATTGTACCATAACCATATGCTCTATATACATACCACACTATAATCAAATTATTGACACCAAACTGGACCAACTGTTGCAACAACTCCTTAGATCATTTATTTTAATGGGTGACTTTTAGAGTCACAATATCATATGGGAATGCAAAGAAATAAACGAAAAGGGTTAAATCTTGGAAAAAATCATAAATGAAAATAACCTTTGCCTACTCAATACAGGCATACAGACATACATAAACCCATTTAGTGGAAATACTTCTGCCATTGACTTAACCATATGCGACCCATCTATCTATATGGATTTCTCTTGGCAAGTACACGATGATACTTGTGACTGTGATCACTTTCCAGTTCTCCTAAATAACATAAAACCTACTGGGGAAAAATACTACGTTGGAAATTAGACAAAGCTAATTGGGAAAAATTTGAAGAAAAATGCAAAGAAAAACTAACACACAAAGAGCCAAACAATGACACAATAGAATATTTCACTGAAACACTGAACTCCATAGTATCCCCAAGAATCCAACACCAAATAAGTGAAACAGACCCTGGTTGAACAACAAATGCCAGGAAGCAATCAGACAGCGAAAAGCAGCATAAAAAAATTCCAAAAAGAACCAACAACATCCAATCTGATAGAATATAAACTAAATAGAGCAAAGGCACGTAAAGAGATAAAAGCAGCAAAAAGAAAATGTTGGCAAAATTACGTCAACAAATTAAACTGCTGAATTAAACCAAAGGTAATCTGAGAAATGATCAGGAAAATTGCAGGCAAACAACAAACAATACCAATAAAGCATCTCTCAAAAGATAATTCCATAATAACTGATAAAAAACTATAACAGAACTGTTAGCAGAAACTTTCTCTAAAAACTCATCAAAACAAAATGGCAAAAAAGAATTTATAACCATTAAAGATGCAGAAAAACATAAACTAAACTTCAAATCAAAAAATCTAGAAGAGTATAATAATTTATTGACACTAAGAGAATTAAAAGACTCCATAGAAAAATAACATAATTCTGCTGTTAGCCCGGATGAAACCCATTATGAATTTCTAAAGAAACTTCCAGAAAAAATCTCTAAAATTTCTCTTGAAAATACTGAACAAAATATAGATAGAGGGAAAATTCCCAGACTTATGGAGACAAACCATGATGGTACCAATCCCCAAGCCCCAAGCCAAAAAAAAGACGGCTCGGATCCACAAAACTACAGACCTATCTCCTTAACCAGTTGCTTATGAAAAACAGTGGAAAGAATAATGAACAACAGGTTGACCTGATATTTGGAATCGAACAATCTTATATCCAACTTACAATGCAGATTCCGTAGCAAGAGAGGCACTATAGACCATCTAATATGCCTAGAATCAAACATCAGAGAAGCCTTCATTAAAAAAGAACACCTCACAGTCATATTCTTCAACCTGGAAAAGTCTATGATACATGGAAATACAGAATAATGAAGGACCTGCATGAACTAGGTATAAAGGGCAGATTACCACAATTTATAGAGGGATTCTTATCTATTAGAAAGTTCAGAGTTTGTGTTGATACCACATTTTCAAGTGTAAAAAATCAGGAAGAGAGTGTCCCACAGGGCAGTATATTAGCTGTAAACCTGTTCAATATAAAGTTAATATAACCAAGGAGTTGCTACCCAGAATCAATGAGTCACTATATATGGATGACCTCATGATATGTTGCAAATTGACTGAAATCCATAAAACAATCATACCAGATATTCTACCTTGGCCTATAAGGACCCCAAACATAATCTTAACAATTTGTAAATTCCGCAAAAATAACATTTTCCAAGAGGAACTAGAAAAAGTTAAGGAGAAATATCCTAAACACTCGCACATCTTCATGGATGGATCTAAACTGGATAAAATAACAGGATGTGATAAAATACATAAAGGAAAAACTTTTAAAAAACATCTCCCAAATGATACCTCTATATTCAGTGCAGAAGCTTGTGCAATCAGTATGGCTCTTGTCCTCATCTCAGAATCAAGAAATAACAAATTCATCATCTTTTCAGATTCATTATCAGTGTTGGAATCACTAAAAAACAGAAAATTTGATCACTCATTAATAATAAGAATACTTTGTAAATTAAAGAATTTATCAAATGACAATGATATACAGATATGTTGGGTTCCAAGTCGTACTAGCATCAGTGGAAATGACCAAGCAGATAAAGCAGCCTGGTCTACCATTAACCTAATCACTGAAAAGAAATTTAAAATACCACATACAGACTTTAAAATGAAAATAAATAAATACATGCTACAGCAAAGACAAAAATGCTGGAACAATAATGAAAATAATAAATTATTAGAAATTAAACCCACACTGGGGGAATGGAAGCAAAGCTTAAAAAAAAAACGAAAAGAGGAAATTACATTGTCGAGACTCCAGATAGGTCATACAAGGATAACACACTTATTTACTCAAAGGAAAACAACAAAGTGTTATGCATGCCAGATCAAATACACCGTAAAGCATATTCTCATTGAATGTACTGACCTAGCCCATATAATAAAAACCTTCTATAGTGCAAACAATATGGAGGAATTATTCCAAAACACTGAAATAAATAATGTGATATCATTTCTAAAAACAGTGAAAATCTAAAGAAATTAACAATAAGACCAAATTACTTCTATAAACCCTTTCTTTACTAGATATATTCTTACAAACTGATCCCTTCCCCAACCTGTTTCACAGTTAGTTTTTTGGTTGTTTTTTTTTAATGATCATGATTCCCTACAAATAAACACCTAATAAAAAACAAATAGCCTACTAATTATCTAAAGTTTATCATTAATTCCTAAGGAATTGAATGTGAGGAGAAAATCAACTCAATTCAATTAGGAAATAATTCAACAATAACAAAACTTTATATTCTGTAAGCTGATTACAATTAGAAGATTCCATCCTGTCTCTGCTGCAATGGATGTTAGTAAGTCGGAAATAATCTAATTGGCACTTTGGTTCAAAGAGGGTTAGGCTGAGAAATTCTTCTATCCGGGTTGGTCTTTGGGTCTTTTGCATCAACTTAACTTTTAACAGTGATTCCTTTTGTAATGGCTGGCATAGACTTCTCTGACACTGGGACTAGAACTCTGACTGGAATTCTCAGGAACTCATTCTGTAACTAGAACTAACAAGACTGCCAAAGTCTCAGTTTATGTAAAGATCCCAACTTTACTGGTGAGGGATCTGAGAGCTTCTGGGCTACATTGATTCACTATTTCCTGTTTACATTTACCAAGTAATCAATCCTCACTTTCACTGAGTTTGATGGATTTCTACCCTTCTCACTCCAACCTCATTTAGACTGTACCTCATACAAACACTCTAGTCATGAGACTGTGAGGAATCTATCCTCCTTCTCCTCTCTCAGGGATCAACTCTTATCCTTTCTCCAAGGATAAATATTGCTGTCTTCAGTGATAAACTTATTTTCCTATGCATACAAGTGAAAAGGCGGTCGTTACTTTTGGGCAATTAATATTACCTTTATCTCGATCATAGGTGAAAAAAGGACCTGTCAAAATAAACTAGGTGCTTCCTTACTCAGCTGAAATGGCGACATATTCCCAAAGTCAGCAAAATATCATTTCACCATCATGGAAAATCTTAGGGTTTGGCATCATGCCGACCTGTCTGACAATCCAGATGTATCAGTTTGATCAATGCAATCAGATGCAAGTAGGATTTTCTCTCATCCTTGTTTATAACTTTTACTAAGTCCCAACTTTTGTGCTTTTTAAGAATATTCTTTATCACCTTAACAAATCAACCTAACTTTCCTTTCCCTACACTACACACCTGAAAGTCTGCTGACTTTCTGTCATTAAGCCTCTTTTTATATCTAACTTTCATCTCAACTTCCCAGCTATCAACTTGTACTTTTGATTATTCTCTGATATTCCATTTCACCAACACCAACACAGGACGCATCCCCATGTTATTTTTCAACTAACAATTTCTTTTTCTGAGTTAACCTTTTCATGTTTATTCTAGACTGTTAACACTTCTTTTTAGGGTGCCTCTAACTAGCTATGTTACAGAAGGAATTTAGAGGACACATTACCAATTCCATCAACATATGCAGACTGCATTTTTCATAGAATGAAAACTGGCATTTAATTTTATTTAGTAATGTTTAATTTAATTTGCCCCATTGTATCTTATGTTCCACATTATTGTCAAGTATTATCTTTTCATTGCCTGTCACAATTTGTTACAAAACTGAAACATAAATATGGTACAGTAGTCATGTATTAAAGTGACTATTGTAACCAAGTGGTATTTGGGTGCAAATAAATGAGTTATTTAAAAAAAAGTTAGACGGCAGCCAGAGTTAGCAAAGTTCAACATCTTGTCTGGTAGGCTAGGTGTAACAAGGTATGCTTCATCTAGCACCCTGGATAGAAAAGAACAGTTAACCAAGGTTTGGTAAAGTCACCAGACTCAATTGGCTAAGTGGTCGTGGAGGCTGGCTAAACAATACTATGTGAGGTGAAATGAGGATTTGGGGGTTTTGTAAATCCCAATGGCTTTCTTGACTTGTTCTCTCTTTTGGTGACTGGGGTACAAAGAGACAGGTGTCCACATGTAAAGAGAGTGAGGAACCTTTAAAAGATATGGGAAGTGTCTGTTCCTACAAGAACAAAGAAGCTGCCTTGCACATCATAACCATAATCTATTTCTACTTCTTTCTATGACCTCTGAAACTGAACTAAAAGCATAAAGCAACAGAGATCCCAACACTTAGACGAGTAAGTTTTTTGTGTTTCTCTTCCACAATTTGATGATTAGCTATCTCTGATATAGTGGTCATTAGTGACTATGCTACACAAGCTGGTGTAAATAATTTTCAATTCTTGATTCAGATATTTTGACTATATTTGCCTATCTCCTACATTATATAAAATTGATTATTCTCTTGTGATGTCTTGATTTTGATTGGTGTCAACTTTGATTGGTTTATCGAACCCACAGAGTATCAATCAATGAGAAATCTTTAGCATAAAACTTTCCAAACTGTTTTTGATACATATGATCATTTCAGTACCTTCTCCATAAACTACACACAAAAAAATGGGATACTGACATTTTTCACATTTAAAAAAAAATTATTTTAAATGAAGAATATGTAATATACTGAAAATATTATTTATTTTCTTTCATCTTCAATGTTAGAATCAATAAAGAAAAATATCCATTGATTTGACATCTATTGCAATATACTCAAAAACTTTCCTTCTGAATGAAGTTAGTTGAATGTAAAATTACAAAAAAGGAACAAACTTTTTAGTAAATCCGCTATCTTTGCTACTTTTTTATTGTATGATGGAGAAATTACCTAAAAATATCCTATATTTCTATTGCTAAGATTTCTTTTGGATTTCATTATAAGGTTTTATTCTTGATTTATTTTTTTCCTTAGCTTTTCAGTTATTCCCATCCAGTAAGAAAAGATGCTACAGGTCACAGCACAGTCAGTAAACATTATGCTCCAAGTACCTTACCTATGAGATTACGTGCTGAACTTTATAACTTTGAACAAACAGTGGAAACTGTTTCTCTTGCTCAGCAGGAAACATTTTCTTTAGGGCAAATATTCCAGGTTAGTTATTTTTTTTATCATTTGTATTTGTGTTTTTATTCTGTAAGACTAGATTAGATAAGTTTAATGATGAATTTATGTGTTTAAGTCTTTTTATTTATTTTTTTTCTTAGTTGAAAATAAGAAAGTTGTGACAACATAAATATAAAGGACTTCTTTAAAGAGGTCCTTTATATTTATGTGCATCATATATTTTGGTGCATCATATAGAAAAAATTTCAGTGCTTATATAAATGTTTTAAATTGAAAGTTTAATATTTTAATATCAATCTTTAACGTATCTTAAACAATTACTTGAATTAACTTTCTAACTCCAAGTATATAATATTTATAAATAATAGAAAATTTGAAATATTTTATGAATAAAAAATCTGAAATATTTTATAGATAAAAAATTGAAATTTCAAAGTATACATGACATTGACTGATTTTTTATTCACCATACAATTGAATCTTTGCATTCTAATAATCATATATATATTAGTTTTTGTCAACATAAATTTGTATAATTAGTGGAAAATATATATACAATTTCTCTGGTGTAAAACTGATTAACTTTTTTTTTCTTCCCATCTAACAGAAGCAGCAGCAGAAACAGGACCAAGAGCTCAATTACTGGGATCATCTGAAACATGCAGTAAATCTTTTAGAAAGCAAAACTACCGTTCCAACATCCCAAATGCCTGAACATTCTGAAGCCCTGATGTCTGGAGATCAATCATTTTCTTTGAAGAGCATCACTGCTCATGAAAAAAAGAATGGTTTGGCAAAACATGAAATTGAGTCACTTTCAACACAACCACTTGCTTATTCAAAAGTAAGTTTATTATTCAGATATTTTATTTGTGGGGTTAAATGTTTTAAATATTTATATATATATATATATATATATATATATATATATATAGTCTGTATGTTTCACCAGCAACACTTTGTTGGCCTCCTTGTTTGCTGGAGTAGTAGAACACACCGACTGCACCTCTGTAGAGGGGTAAGACCCCCCCCACTCCAATGAGGACGCCTGTTGGCCATAGGTAGCAACGTGATGGGATCTGTGACCCAGTTACCCAAGTGGCCCCATGATTAGCAACACTCCACTTTAGCCCTTACTGGACTGGACAGGCTGTGGGAGAGGCCCTATCTAATCAATCGCCTGGTCACAAGCCATCTTTTGAAGTCTTTCAAAAAAAAATTTTTGTAAATTTTTCTTTAAATTCTAAATCAGAAAGCAGTGGTTATAGAGTTAATCAGATCAAAAAGCTTGGAGTTCATGGAAATCACTCAATCCAACTAAAAAAAAAAACAACACTAAAACCAAATAAACTTCAATCATACAACAGACTAAAAAGTATGACCCATAAAATATTCCAATAGAACTGCCGAGGCTACGAGGCAAATTACAATTAGCTGCTTCTGTTAATAGCTGAACTAGACCCTACCACTATACGCCTTGGAGAAACCTTAAAAAAAAAAAGCAGTGACAAACCAAATATGAAAAAATTTGAACAATATGACTGCATACACAATACTGGACTAAGAGCTTCAGTTGGAGTATCAATCCTAATTAGAAAAAATATCCCCTAAACATTAACACCTACTTGCAAGCAGTTGCACTCTTGGTAACCATACACCAAACTGTCACCATTTGCTTATTATATATCTCACTTCATGACCCCATAAATGAAAAAGAGCTAAACAACTTAATAAAACAACTCCCTAAACAATTTATCTAGGTGGGAGACTTTAATAGCCATAATATAATATGGGAAAGTAAAACAAAAGAGGCCAACCCTCAAAAAAAAATCAATAGAAACAATTTTTGCCTCTCCAGTCAGAAATGTCAGGCTTACCTTGACCCATCCCCAGGTACATTCTCTGCCATAGACCTAACCCTCAATGATCTATCAATCTTCATAGAATATAACTGGAGGGTATACAAAGACCCCCCCACAGCAGTAACAACTATCCCATAATAATGGAAAACACTATAATAGAAAACTCAGAACCACAAACAATTCCGAAATCCCCAAGATGGAATTTTAAAAAAGTAAATTGGCAATCCTACAAAAAGCTATGCTCTACCACACTAATCCCAGAAACAAATACAAATAAAAAAAGAACCCATAACATGTTTTAACAACACCTTCATTATCATAGCCGACAAACCCCATCCCCAAAACCACAATATCCCTAAAACTATAGTAGTAATGCCACGAACAATCTTACCTCTAAGAAACAGAAGGTGTGCTCTCTCTACTACCGGCACGTGGAAACCAGAAGAAGAAAAGGACACAAGAGGTGTAACTTGTTTTATGGAGGAGAACGAGATAAGCCTCTGTGAAGTGGCGAGATTTGATAAATATAAAAGAAACTAAGTTTGAAGTGGAAGAGGGCAGTATTTTGCTTATATCTGATTGGTGAACATCCATCAGTTTATTTGTGTGTTAAATAATTTAACCCCCCCCCGCCCGGTTGATTCCACTTCGACTAGACTTCTAAAACCACGAACAAGCTATTTCGGCCTACGTGTAATGGCAGGCAAAGCATTTGACATTCGGCTGATTCCCGAATTTCATGGCGTCTCATCCGACCACACGGTGTCAGAATGGTTGGAACAGGTGGAACTGGTGTGCGAAATGTGTGGTGTTGACAACGTTGAACGTGTTCTACCACTCGGGCTGAGAGGCGGGGCTCTGTCAATATACCAACAGTTAACCCGTGACCAAAGGGAGGATTTACAGCAGGTAAAAAAAACCCTCCTCGTGGCTTTTGCGCCAGACCCTTTTGTCGCATTTGACACATTTGTCTCACGTCGTTTGCGCCCGGGGAAACTGTGGACGAATATTTGGGTGACCTACAGGACCTAGCGTGTCTGATTGAAGAAAACACCTCTGACCGATGGCTCAGTTGCGCTTTCGTGTCAGGACTCCCCGGTCCAGTTAGATGACAATTGCGTGGGTCCTCAAGGATGGAGCACATGACCCTAGAACAGATTCTTGCTAGAGCTCGAGCTCTTATGACGGAAGAGGCAGAGGTCGATGGGCCTGTTGCTGTGGCGGCCGGGTGATGCCGAGTTCTTCCTCATATGGCTGTGGCACCACCTTCAACCCCCAACAAGCAGAATCCAGTCGCAGTGCAGTGGAGGTCCCAATCACTTTGCCATAGACTTTCGGCAGCCCGGGGGTAAATCACGGAGAGCACTCCCGGAGATACGTTGTTATCAGTGCTAACAACAAGGACATGTCGCATCGAGGTATCCAGGAAAATTAGGCAAGGGGTGAGAAGCCGGCACTACTCTCTCCCCACATAAACTAGAAGAAGTGCTTCCTGTAATGAAGGTGAAAGTCAATGGAAAGGATCGGATAGTGTTGGTCGATTCCAGCTGCTCCTCATCCGTTGTGAGTGGAATGTTATCTTGACCCAAAGTATGGAAAAGTACCGCAATTTTGACAGCAAGCAGGAAGTGCCTTTTAAGCCATGGTGTTGGTAGCATAACTTTAACAGTGACCAACAGAAATCCCTTAAAGATGAACATGCTAGTGGTAAACAGCAAGCCATTGGGATTCGACCTCCTTCTGGGAATGGACATCATCAAGAAATTGGGCAGCATGCACATCGATGAAGGAGGCAAGGCACATTTTGCTGAGGCGGCTCACACTTTGGGTGTGACAATAGAGCTAGAACAGCCTGAATTTCGCGCAGAGTTCGACCAACGCACCAAATCCTGGATAGTATCATGGAAGTGGTCCGGTGATCAGCCACCAGAAAAGTTATACAAAAGAGTACCGGAGTACACCATCCCTGCAAGAGCTTGTGCAGAATACGATAAAGAGCTACAAAACTGGATTGACAATGGGGGGTTAGTTCCTTACCCGGAAGATAAATTAGGGCCTCCAAAGGGCCTGATCCTATTAATGGCAGTCATCCAACATAATAAACAAAAGGTAAGGCCGGTTCTCGACTATCAGGAGTTAAATGATCACGTGGATCCATTTACGGCTCGTGCAGACATATGCACCAAAAAGTTGAGAGAATGGCGGCGAGCAGGATCAAATGTATCCGTGTTAGACCTTCACAAGGCATACCTTCAAGTACACGTGCACCAATCACTATGGTCCTATTGAACTGCAATGTTTAAGGGACGAAGGTATTGCCTGACCCAGATGGGGTTTGGTCTCAATGTGGCACCATCCATCATGCAGACCGTTGTTGATGCTATCTTGACAAAGGACAAGCGCATACAGCGAGCAACATCTGCCTATATTGATGATGTGTAAGTGGACGAGAGCATTGTGCCTGCGGTATGTGTGAAGAAGCATCTCTGCAGCTTCAGCTTCCACAGCAAGGAGCCGGAGAGGCTACAGGATGGTGCGTGAGTGATTAGGTTACAGGTCTGGGGAGAGGATAACTCTCTGTATTAGAGAAGAGGGAACAAAATCCCAGACATGCCTCGTGTCATCACACAGAACGTATTTTCACTATGCGGCAAATTGGTTAGGCACCTTCCCGTGGGTGGTTGGCTTCATGTAGCTGTGGCGTTCATCAAGTGGAGAGCATCTGATGTCACTGCTGGATGGGATGACAAAATTGACGACGCCCCTCTCAACACCATGATTAAAGAGGTTCTCACTAGAGTGTGCAAGGAAGACCTGGCGTGGGACAGATGGTGTGTTGATGACCAAGCCCTTAGCGTATGGGTAGACGATTTAGAGTAAGAATGGGAAAGGTTTTCTCTGAAGAAAAACAACAAGAAATGGGTGTACCTCAAGGCAGTGTATTGTCTGTCATGCTGTTCAATATAAAAATTAATAATATTGTGAAAAACATAAATAGCAGAACAAACTATGCTTTGTATGTGGATGACTTCCTGATCTGCTACAGAGCAAGAAACATGAATCATATAGAAAGACAACTTCAAATATACCTTCACTTCTGTAACCAACATAAGCTCCACCTAGATCCAGTACTGAAAATTGACCACACCGAAATACTAATTGTTGAACACTACAAATATCTAGGAATCATTTTTGACCGCAAACTCTCCTTCATTCCACATATCAAATACTTGAGAACAAAATGCAACAAAACCATACTATTACTTAGAACTATAGCACACACTAACTGGGGAGGAAGCAAAGAAACATTATTAAAATTATATCGCTCATTAATCTGATCAAGACTCGATTATGGCTGCTTTATATATGGGGCAGCCAGAAAGACATACTTGAAAGAACTAAATACCATACACCACCAAGGACTTAGACTAGCCCTTGGAGCATATAGCACTTCTCCTATTGAAAGCCTATACACAGAAGCAGATGAACTGCCTCTTTGACTAAGACGTGAAGAACTGGCTCTCCAATACTTTACAAAGCTGAAATCTTGCCCATCCAACCCAGCTTATGACTGCACCTTCAACCCGAAATGCAAGCAACACTTTGAAAGAAAAGATGATGTTAACCCTACAAGAATCAAAAATACCTTGCCCAGTCGGCTGGGGCTGTAGAATACACTGACTGCTTCTCTGCAGAGGGGTAAGACCCCCCCCCCGAACGAGTGTCCTGGATATGACACTAAACAATCTGATGGTGAGGTTCCAGCAATGCTTGAGCTTTGGGGAATGCGGAGTACCCCTTCATTACCATCGCTCCCAGGTCCACTCTGGCCCAGAGTGGTAGCACCTGATAGAGCCCTATCTATGGGTTAAATAGAACTAACAGCATTCTTATGCTAAACCGAATTGTTTGGGTAAACTGAATAGCTTGAAATAGAAATGTTTTTGACAATTAAACCGTACTTACATTTAAACTGCGTGCTCATGCTTAACTGAATTATTTGCAGTAGAACTGTTTTTCGACATTAAAATTGTATTTACACTTAACTGAATTGTTACATATAACTTCTTGAATAGTTTGAAATAAATGTTTTTGACAATTAAACTGTGTACTTATGCTAAACTGAATTGTTTTAAATAGAACAGATTATTTACATAAAAATGGATTTGGCGTTAAATAACCTACAAAGGTTGATATGCCATAAAACCCACCAAACCAAACCAAACTAAACAGCTTGAAATAAAAATGTCTTTTTACAATTAAACTCTACTTACATTTAAAACCGTGCTTTTGCTAAACTGAATTGTTTTAAATTGATCTATTTTTGACACTGAAACTGTACTTACACTAAACTGAATTGTTATATATAACTGAATAGTTTGAAATAGAAATGTTTTTGACAATTAAACTGTGTACTCATGCTAAACCGAATTGTTTTAAATAGAACTGATTATTTACATAAAAATGGATTTGGCGTTAAATAACCTACAAAGGTTGATATGCCATAAAACCAAACAAACCAAACCAATCAGAAATACCACTAAATAATATACATGAAAGCATTTTTCCACAAACACCACCCTGGATCATTAAAACCCCCACAGTGGGTCTCGAACTGAATGAACATTCCAAAACTAAGACCCACCCCAGCACTTATCAAGAGAAATTTTACAATATTCTCCAACACCACCCTGATCACCTCTATGGATGGATCCAAGGACAATGGTTGGGCAGCGTGCATGGCTGTTTTGAACAAAACAGTTCTTAAGAAAGCTCTTCCAAGGGAAAGCTCTGTCTTCACAGCAGAAGCCCATGCAATAGACCTAGCTCTCAACATCATCTCAAAGAGTAAGCATAAGAAATTAATATTTTCAGACTCACTCTCTGTCTTGCTATCATTGAGAAATAAAAAAATTTCAGAACCCTCTTATTAAACTGTTGAGTAGATTAGACTCAATGTCAAATAGAAAAGAAATAATTATATGCTGGACCCCAAGCCACATTGGAGTGAGAGGGAATGAAAGAGCAGACTCGGCAGCCAAATTGGACTTAGATCTAACTCCTGATAAATCCAGGATCCCATTTACTGACCTGAAACCAACAATTAATAAATTCCTTCACACAAAATGGCAACAACAATGGAGCAATAACATCCACAATAAACTCTTCCAAATTCAGCCCACCTTAGGAGAGAGGAGAGTGGAGACCAGCATTGAGAAAATCAAGAAGAGAACAAGTTGTTATATCCCGATTGCGAATTGGTTATACAAGGCTTACTCACTCTTTCATTTTGAAACAGGAACCACAACCACAGTATTTAACCTGCCAGACAACTTGCACATTTAAACACATTCTTATAGAATGCAGAACTTTCGCTGTTATCAGAAAGTGATATTTCAAAGTAAATAACTTAACCAATCTGTTCGAGAATGTCAAAATAGATGACGTGCTGTCCTTCTTGAGAGAGACAGAGTTGTACCAAAAAATATAACAACTTAAAACTGGTTAATCTTGTGCAAACAAATGAAATCTTGCTAATAGAAAATTTTACCTACCTTAATATTCGTTTTGAAATCTTTGGTTGAATATGTATGTATATATTGACAGAATTTGGCATTGAATGACCTACAAAGGTTGATATGCCATAAAACCCAAACAACCAACCAACATTCACAGATAGTTGTCACTAAGTGTTGTAGTTTTATATTTAGTATACTCATTTCAGACATTTTTAGCAGTTATTAAGCTCAATATATCCTATTTATGGAATTTATATAATAATTAATTGCAAATAAGGGGAAGTACTCTAATTAACATTGAGTAGTCAGCTTTGAAAATTTATACCAATTATTACGAATACAAATTGGTCTGGAAATTGCTTTATTCTCTAAGCTTTTACATTTTCGCCTCTATTATACATAAACAAGAATCTTGCTATGATAGACTATTTTTACACTTATGATAACATGTGGTGCATTCAATAAGTTTCCAGACTTTTTTGTACAGGCATTTAAAATTGTCATTGACTCTTGAAAATTCACTATGTTATTGCTTATAAGATGACTGACTGATTTTTATGATTTATGGTTCAAATGAACAGCTACAGCAGGAATTGGAATACACCTTACTAAAGCCTGATTCTCACAGCTGGTCAATTTCAAAAATGCAATCTGAAAGTGAGGATGAATGATATGCAATAAAATTCTTTTTTAAACTTTAAAAAAATGCCACAGAAACATATGGAATGCTTCAGACTGCTTTTTGACCATCTAGCATGAATCAAGCATCAGTTTTTGAGTGGCATAAGAGATTCAAGGAAGGCAGAGAGTCTATAAGGGATGATGAGAGGTGTGGGAGGAATAAGGAAGTCAATAGACTAGAGTTGATTGGCCAAAGGGTTAGGGTTAGGTTTACGAAGTTGAGGTTTTAAGGGAGTTCAGGAAGAGATTCTGTTGGAAGAGGCCAGCACTCTTCAAATCAGGTTAGTGGCATTTCCACCAGGACAATGCACCAGTGCACAACTCCATCCTTATCACAGATGGGCATCAAGACAGTTCCTCACCATCCCTATAGTCCAGCACTCTTCAAATCAGGTTAGTGGCATTTCCACCAGGACAATGCACCGGTGCACAACTCCATCCTTATCACAGATGGGCATCAAGACAGTTCCTCACCATCCCTATAGTCCAGCACTCTTCAAATCAGGTCAGTGGCATTTCCACCAGGACAATGCACCAGTGCAGAACTCCATCCTTATCACAGATGGGCATCAAGACAGTTCCTCACCATCCCTATAGTCCAGACCTTGCTCCCTGTGACTATTGCTTATTCCCTAAGCTCAGAGGCTGTCGTAATGAGACAATTGAGGAGATGAAAGAGGCTGTGATGAAGGTCATTGACACGCTCACACAAGAGGACTTCCATGGGGCCTTCCAGAAGTTGTTAGAACAGTACAACAAGTGCATTGCAGCTGGAGGAGATTACTTTGAAGGGGACTAGAGTTTCATGTGTATACTATCAATAAAAGTGCCCATATGGAAAAAGTCTGGAAACTTATTCAATGATCCTCGTATATACAACAATTGGATCATTATATATAATAAAACCAGCTTTTGGTTGGTTTGGTTTGTTGGGTTTTATGCCATATCAACCTTTGAAGGTTATTTAGCGCCAAATCCATTTTTATGTAAATAATCACAGTTCTATTTAAAACAATTCAGTTTAGCATGAGTACACAGTTTAATTGTCAAAAACATTTCCATTTCAAATTATCCAAGCAGTTATATATAACAATTCAGTTTAGTGTAAGTATAGTTTCAATGTCAAAAACAGTTTAATTTCAAGCAATTCAGTTTAGCATAAGTACGCAGTTTAAATGTAAGTACATTTTGATTGTGAAAAATATTTCTAGCTATTCAGTTTAGTCAAGTAGTTCTAATTCAGCTAAGTACAGATTTTGTTTACACACAGTTAATATTCAAAACAGTTCTATGTTAAACAATTCAGTTTAGTGTAAATACAGTTTCAATGTCAAAAAACAGTTCTATTTGAAATAATTCAGTTTAGCATGAGCACACAGTTTAAATGTAACTACGGTTTAATTGTCAAAAACATTTCTATTTCAAACTATTCAATTTAATCAAACAATTCAGTTTAGCATAAGTATGCCATTAGTTCTATTTAACCCATAGATAGGGCCCGATCAGGTGCTACCAAGCTGGGCCAGTGTGGACCTGGGAGCAATGGCAATGAAGATATTAATTCAAATTCAAAGATATTGAACAAGATTATTTTTTTACATTAGCTCCATATTCCACAAGGCCCAGAATTACTGGGACCTCACCATCAGACTGTTTAGTGTCATATCCAGGACACTCATTGGGGGGGGGTCTTACCTCTCTGCAGAGGTGCAGTCAGTGTATTCTACAGCCCCAGCCAACTGGGCAAGAAATCAGCTTTTCATTTAAACTCTTTTTAATGTATAGACTTAACTGAACACTTTTACTTGATGGATTTGATAATATCTCTGATATTCTGGCTTAAGCAGCCAGAGTCATAATACCTGACCATAATTCCTGATAAGTAAGCAAAAAAAATGGTCACTGGACACAGATTTTATCATTTAATTGGTTAATAAGAACTTTAGTATTCTATTGATGATTTTATCTAACCATGTTTTCAGGTCATTCCAAGCACAACGGGGAGTCTAAGTAAACCAAATATAAGTGAACCTTTATGCAGCCACAATCACCCTAAACATTTGGATTCTTCATTTGGGGAAGGAAAATATTCTCTAACAACCTCTACTTTGCAAACAGAATCAAAACGGTAAGTATATACAGTTTACTTTAACCCTTACAATTATTGGGAGGTACAAATTCAAAGATATTAAACAAGATCATTTTTTTACATTAGCTTAGTTTTATCTAATTCTGAAAAATACTTTTGTATTTTTGGATTGTAATATGAAAAGCAGCCATTTATCTTTGAGTATGAGATCAATACTTGTTTTCTAGAGAATTAGATTTAAGAGAAATTTATAAGTTATTGACTTCTTTAATTCATTCACTTCTCTTTCTCTAGTCTACCCATACAGTATGCCCATAACAAAACTATGATATTGATTACATATGACATTAAAACCATGATACCAATGACTGTGCTCAGAATTAAAATTTGGCTTACAAATTTTCTTTTCCAAACCAATTGTAACAAATCAAGGTGAATAATTAATTATTCACTAAGCTTGGCTAAGTTGTGACACAAAGCCAAAAATTCAGGACACCTGTTAGTGAGTTTCATTCTAACTAGGTGTCCCAAACTCACTAACAGGTTTGCTAATCTAACTTGTTAAACGTTACACCATATGATATATTGAATAAAAGCTTTTAATATGTATTTCTATGTTTGGAGTTATTCAATTTTAACTGTAAATTCAATATCACATGAATTTATTTTTAAAACTAAATGTTTGAATTGATATCAGGCTTAACATTTTCATAAATCACATCTTAATTTGCTGCAATATATCAACATTCAATTCAATGATATAGTTTCATTTAAAAAAAAAATATCTATAAGATTTTTTTTAAAATTTGAGTAATCTAATGATTCTAGAAACCAATTCATCAACCCAGAAAACAAGTAGGAACATGTGCCAATCATTTTTGTTTATTCTGTTTGTGAGATGTAACAAAAGAACGATTTTGTTTGCTAAAAACACATCAATAAAATGAAATTAAAAAAAAATGTTGCTTGGTGTGAGATAATTCACTTGAGTGCCAGAACCCTATTGTAATGAGTTTAGTCATTTAGAAATAGGAAGAATCAATTTCTTGTCATTTATACACAAGATGAATTTGCAGTGATTTTTTTTTTCTTTATTAGGAAATGAGAAAGATAATGAACATTATTTACAATTTTAGGACTATTGTTCTCATCTTTGTTGCCATGTTTATCACAACATTTTGGCTATTGTAAGCTCCAGCCTTCTTCAGGTGGTTGGAATGTTGAACTTGACCCTTTATTTTGCTTACTGGGGTAGACTGTTCTAGTTTCACAAGCAATGTTTAATGGATGTCAGTTATCAGTTATCTCCTGTTAATTTCCCCTCTGTAGTTTTGGGGTGGATGATCAGAAGTGGCATCAGAACTATCGGCATCAGCGTCGGGGTTCGCAGTCGGACCATCAGGCTCACGGGGCGTAGGTCGGATCCACAGTTCATCGTTGGATGATTCACCACTGCCGCTACTCGCCAACGGATTCGTATTTAGGGCGGGCTGGACGTCCCTCACATGGCGTGGAGTACCATTGACCAGCACGGCTTGTTCACTGACGATGCCGGTGATTTTTCCCCTTTGAAAACTGGTGGTGCACCGGCTATTGGGAGGCTTCACCCAGACCATGTCCCCTAACTCATACGGCCCTCTTGTTCCCCGCCGATCAGGCAGACATGCGTCAATGCCTTTGATGCGCACTCAGTAGTGATGGATTGCATTGGCAGGTGTGCTCGCAGCAGTCACAGCATCCTTTGGTGTTTCATTATATCTATAGACCGCTTCCGCGATCGTGTACGCCTTCTTGGCCGCGATCCTCTTCGGTGGCACCGCTCTGCTATGCCGTTGCCACTCGGCACATACGCACATCGGTGTCTGAGCCTGATCCCCCACTCGTCTACGAAACGCCTAAACTCCATGCTGCAGAAGGCAGTGTCGTTGTCCATGAGGATCTCTTCAGGCGGTCCCCTTTCGTAAAATATGGACTCCAATTCACGGATGACACTGGAGGAGTCCTGTCTTACTAATGGGCGCCAGATCGCGAACCTTGTGAGAAAGTGCTGGCTGCCATAATGGGTTATCCTATTTACCAACCCCTCCGCTCGGGCAGGATATGACACAAGGTCAATTTTTAAGCGGAGTTTAACAGGTTTGAATTCAGAGTCTTCCTTCTCCTAGACTAGTTGCCTCACCAAGGCTGAAGAACCTAATCTGTCCTACTATTTACCCATAGCTGGAGGGAGAATAATTGGATTCATACCTTTCCCAAGGGTATTAGTGCTATGTAAAATGCAATCGGTCTAGTCCAGGATTTGAACTCGTATCGTCGTGTCCAATTCCTATGACGATAACCATTACACCACGGGCACCTCCACTCCATAATGGGTTATGTCCATACCCAGTCGGCTCCAAGTTGTGTTTGTTCCCAGCCGACCCTTCCGCCATCTAGCTGGGGTGGGGTTGATTGACTGGCATGTTTGGCATTCCTTGACCACCTCTCTCACTGCACTTTTTGACACTGACGGATTGGTCAATTGCACAAAATAGCATGTCCGTCTCACTCCGGGGTGCCCACTGTTGTGGTGTATTTCCTTGATTTTGTCCGCTGCCTCAACAGAGGCAGCACATAGTAACGGTACTGGCCCAGTTTCTTTCTTCATGGCGTCATACCATCTCTGTGGCACCCGAGTGAGTCTATCAGCGAGGTTGCAGTTTGAGGTGACAAGTACCGCATCCACAGACAGATTGTACTCTGTTACCAACTTTCTTATGGTCTCCAACCTCTGTCTGATCAGCATCTTGCTGGCCGCCTTGGTGCGCACCCTGGCCTTGTCTGTCAGTGTGTCAGATATCCAGTGGTACACGCATAGCAAATCAGTGTGTATGCGTAATTTCCTGACTCTCCACTGGAGTGCCAGGTTGATGCCTTTCATCACCGCATCGAGCTCTACCAGGTTGATGTGAGCAGCGTCATTCGCCGGTCGCAACCAGCAGGCGTCCTCAATCGCAGCTCCATTCTTCTCCAACAGCACACCAATCACCAGAGAGCTTGCATCCACCCACAGGTTCAGTTCGTCTCCCTGCACGCACTAGTCTCCTTTTGCGGGGTCATCCTGCTTTACCCTTGCGATGGTCTCCTTCACCATGCGAACCAACAGATTGTCCATTGTTTCATCGTCCCAGCCTTTGGTGACTGCGCTTGCCCTCCTTTTTATGGTGCCTGTTGCCGCACGAGTCCATCCATACACTCATAGGTGCCCCACAAGTTTTCCACACAGGGAGAAGATAGCTCGTCTCGTGAAGACATCGGGTACTTCAGGAACTGCAGTTTGGTGCCTCCACTTCAAGGTCTCCCACTCCTGTCGAACGTTCAGGCCCAAGACACGGGCACCATCCTCCAAACGTTCTGTGTCCTTGCAAATCAGACTAAACTCGGCCAGTTTGGACCTTACGCGTGATGACGACATAACATCTTCGTTCACGTATGTCATCAAGGTACGCTGATGTCCCCTCTTTTATTGTTTCTTGCTGTGACAACACAGTGTTGATGATGGTCTTCATTATTTGGGGTGCCACGTTCAGCCCGAAGCCCAGTCTGGTAAGGCAGTACCTTCTACCGGCAAACACCACCGTCTGAAATGGCCACATCGTCTCGTTGACCCGGACCTGCAGGTACGCTTTTCTTCGATCCAGCAGGGACACATTGGAACCCTGCTGGCGCCATTCTCATAGCTTGCTGGCACAAATGTCAGCATCTGCTGTGAATGCATCAACATGTGCGTTTAGTTCGCGGTAGTCCATCACTGGCCTCACTTTTGCTTTGTTGTGCTGAGCAACCGCCATCAGCGGGATCAAACCTTTGGGAGGTCCAAGTTTCTCATAGGGGTAAGGAATTAACCAGCCATCCTTGATCCATTCACGGAGCTCCTCTTCGTATGCAGGCCTTATTTGGTCAGGCACATGGTACTCGGCTACTCTGTTCTGCAGTTTGGCTGGTTCCTGATTTCCCAACCACCTCCATGAGGCAGTCCAAGCCTTCTGGTGCTGGTCAAATTCAACACTAAAGTCTGGCTGGTCGATCCTCAGCGCTGTGCACACTGGGGTCTTCTCCTGAAACTGTACTGCCTCTGTCTGCGTTATGTGAACACCACCTAGGGCTCTGACGGCATCATAGCCTAGAAGCAGGTCAAAGCTCTGGTTTTTTGAGTGCTACTAGCGCCTCGACGTTGGCCGAGTTTCCAGTTCTTGTACGGATGTTTACCGCGCCTACCCCGCAACATGTCCGCGTTTCTCCACTGATGGTGGTCACCCTGACACCCTTCTCCTTCCAAGTGCGGCAGAGGTCCGCGAACACTATGGTGCAGGAGCAACCGGAATCCCGGGCCATATGTTCAGTCTCATTACACCGGTAGCAGCGAACAGCTGTCAGTCGCCGCCTACAGTTCCTCGCAATGTGGCCCTGGCCATTGCACCTATAATACACAACCCCACCACGCGGGCTAGGCCCCGGAGACGGTTTATCATCACTTGGTGTGGATTGTGCAGCGGCGATTACCGGATCTCTCAGCTCGGAATTATCCTTCATCACGGTCCTAGCCCGGTCTACCAGGTCATTAAGGGACACCGAGGCTATGCTTGAGCTTGCTTGCAGGAGCTGCTTTGCTTCAGTTGGGAGCCCCGCCAGAAATTTGTATGCCAAGGCCCACTCCAGCAGCCCACCGAACAACACCGTCAACTTCGTCAGCTCGGCCAAATACATGTCCACAGTTTCGCTTCAAATTGCTCCCAGGCAGTGGCGGGGTCGATAGCAAACGCTTTGTATAGTGCTGCCTTGATCCTCTCATAATTCTGTTTTTCCTCAGCACTGAGCTGTTGATACACAGTGTAAGCCCTGCCGGATAGACGCAGAGGAATCACATGTTCAATGCTCTTTATGTCTGACAAGAGACAATGCAGTTCCACTTTTTCCACCCAGTCAAGTACTGGGGTCGAGCCATCGAATTCCAGGATTAATTTCAGGTCGAACCTGTCCCCCATTACGCCGAAATAGCTTGTAGTTTTGGGGTGGATGATCTCCCTGAGTGTTGAGCCCGGGATTGAACCAGGGACCTTTAGATTTCAGTCTAAAGTGCTTGCGGGTTTCTTGCTACACCACTTCCCTCTTTGCGTTCCTCCTCCACTTTCTACCTTCTCTTCCTCACTCTCCTTTTCTCTCTCTCTCTCTCTCTCTCTGTGCTTCTCCTTTCGTTCCTCTTCCACCTTTTTTCCTGTTTCTCCTTTTCTCTGCTTCTCGCCGAGAAACTGACGCAAAAAAAAACAAGCCGTCACTGGAGGAATTGGTCGGTTTTTATTCACGCCACTCTACCCATAATCCATTTCTTCAGCCTATAAAAATTCTACTCGGAATGGGCTGAATGTAGATTATTGAAACAGCGGTGAGTATTTTTCTTTTCTTTCACATACAGACCGACTCACCGTAATGGCGGTGTTTCTTCCTTCAGATCGCCAGACACAAACGAACCCTCTTTTGTCGAGAGCTACCGTTAGTCTCACTTTCATGTCCTCACCCTCTGAAAGTTCTCCACTGCCTTCACCAGGTATTGAACTCACTCACACTCTTTGGGTATGTCACTGGATCTAACCAACACCTTTATCCATTGTACCATGTGTCATTGAGGACATCTGTATATGAATTTCTGGGGTATTATAAACCTAATGTCTTCAACAACCATTTTTACCAGTGCTCGTATTGCAATTTTTGTTTTCCTTGCATGTTTGTTTATTTATTTATTTTTTTACCAGAGCTCATATTGCAACTTTGTTGTTATTGTTGCTTTTCTCTAGCAGTCCTTATTACTGGTTCCCATATTGTATTAATTGGTCAGCTCAGGAGATTTTTGTGGCCGAGCATATGTGCTGATTCTTTAAGTTTACGAATTTTCCAATGGTGTTCTTTGTCAATGATCTCAACCTGGTCTCACAGAGGGTGGTGATCTCCTTTCTCTCTCCATATGTGGTCAGCCAGGCCTGATTTTTCCACTTCCCCATGTTACAGCCTTCTGGTGTTCTTAAGAAGCCTGTTTCTCCTTTATATTTCCCTCCGCAACTGCACAGGATAGCGTACACACAGTCTTTAGTCATGTTCTCCTCTGTGGGGGAGGGGTCTTACAAGGGAGAGATATCTGTGAAGTGTCTTTTCTCTGATAACCCCTTCACATAAGGCAGACCGACTGTTTTCTGAGTGTTGTTCACCTCCTCCTTTTTCTTGTATCTACCTATCCCAGTTTTTGGGGGCTGCTGCCATGTAGCCAGGACAGTTGTTACATTGTAGGATACTACTTATACTGACCAATTCCTTATCTAATGTTTCTAGGTCGTCACTTATGACTTTTGCTTGGTGTTGTAAGCAGCGGACGATTCCTTTCTTTATGCTGTATGGATGGTGGGAGTTGATATTGAGGTACTGTCTGGTGAATGTTGGTTCACGGTAAACAGATGTCTTGAACCCTTGCTCTGTTCGAGATATTAGAATATCCAGGAATGGGAGTGTGTTGTTACTTTCTTTCTCCATTGTGAACTGTATCGAAGCTCTTATTGAGTTCACATAGTCCAGTAGAATCTGAACATCTTCCTGGTGTGGCCAGAGTATGAAGGTGTCATCTATGTACTTTAACCATATAGTTGGCTTTAGAGATATAGATTCTAATGCCATTTCTTTAAAGTATTCCATATATATATTTGCCATTGCTAAGCCCTCATCCTGTCGATATATGTGTGATCCCATTCCGAAGTGTGTAGTTTGTGTACAGAAAGTCAACATCTCCATCAGATTATCTATTGGAATACTGATCTGTTCTTATAGGGATGAGTCAGAGGCCAATTTGTCTCTAACTACTGAGAGTGCCTCCTCCATGGGTACCTTGGTGAACAAACTCACTACGTCCAAGCTCACCATCTGGTTGGATAGGATGGGAGCATATTTGATTATTGGGATGAGTTTCGGACATATGAAGGTGAGTTTCTGATCAATGAGTCAATTATATCCACAAGGAAGTGGCTCAGAGGGTGGCACATTGATTCTTGGCAACTAACAATTGGCCTGACCTGAATACCATCTTTGTGAATCTTAGAGAGACCGTATATGTGAGGCAGCTTTGTGTAACGCTGCGATAACTGCCTATACATCTTAGGTGCGAAGTGATCCTTGTTCTTGATTAGTATCTGTGACAGTTTGCATTCCGTTTTCATAGTAGGATCCTTTTTTACTTTGCTGTAGCTACCATTACTTATGAGATCTTCAAGTTTTCAAGTATAATCCAAATAGTCCTTCACTACGGTCACATTGCCTTTATCAGCTGGTTGCATGATGATGTTTTCATTCCTCTGTAGGGATCCAATTGCCAATCTCTCCAGTTTTGTTATGTTAAAGTTGCAATATAAGCTCTGGTAAAAAAACAAAAAAATAAACATGCAATGATAACAGAAAAATTGCAATATGAGCACTGGTAAAAATGGTTGCTGAAGACATTACCCAGAAATTCATTTACAGATGTCCTCAAGGACACATAGTACAGTGGATTACGGCATTGGTTAGATCCAGTGACATATCCAAAGAGTGTGAGTTCAATATCTGGAGAACTTTCAGAGGGGAAATTAACAGGAGATGACTGATAACTGGCATCCATTAAACATGGCTCGTGGAACTTGAACAGTCTACCCCAGTAATAAAGGGTTAAGTTCGACATTCCAACCACCTGAAGAAGGCCAGTGCATACAACAGCCAAAACATTGTGGTAAACATGGCGACAAAGATGAGGACAATAGTCCGAAAAATGTGAATAATGTACATCCTACCTCATCTCAGAAATATAGACAGATACTGAAAGACAATGAAGATGACATTTTT
>OY757921.1:57402936-57655436 GCA_963585895.1 Sepioteuthis lessoniana
CCGCAATTCTTTTTCCAAGATTTCAATCAAATATAATTCTCTGAAAAAATTCAAAGAACAAAGTAAAAAATAGATACTCTTTGTAAAATTGATTATAAAAATACTAACGAGAGAACTAATAGGATTATTACAATTTTTTTTTCTTTAGGGCCTCCGAGATAAATTTTGCAAGGCGATTATTTTCATGGTAAATGGGGAGGTACCGTTAAAAATTGGGGATTTAAAAAATAAAAGGCCCTTTATTCCATAATTAAGCCTTTTTCTGTTTGTCCTTCAAATAAATGTGTGATTGAATGATTGTCTGATTTTAACCCGTCTGGGGTTATTTTATGCCCAAAGAATAGACAATCGCATTCATTGTACGTTTATATATTCCTTTTTTGTCGTTGTTTCTTAGTTCTTTGCACACGGTTATATGATATAAAGTATTTTCTACCAAATACAAATAATTTTCACACAGTTGCATGGTTTCAAGTATTCGTATCTAATAAAAATAATTTATATGCAATTGTATGATTCCAAGTAACTATTTCTATTTAATGATCATTTACACACAGGTTATTCTAATTTAATAATTTTCACACTCTTCACAGAGGTCCGTAACTGGAGCCTCACCATCAAATATAGTTTAGTGTCCTATCGGGAGACACCTTTCTGTGTGAAGGGTCTTACTCCTCTGCATGGGGATAGTGTCAGCGCAATCTAAGTCCTGTCAACAGGGTAGGGTTTTCAAATAAAGATAAAGGTATAGCATTAAAATTTAAAGTATATATATATATATATATATATAGAGAGAGAGAGAGAGAACTTCCGTGATAAGTTGTATAATGTGACCCAATACTTTTTCCGGGCTCTTGTAGAAGGCGCTGCAAAACATGTATCTTTTATCTTTAGTTAAGTGTTTTGAGGTTAAGATAAAGGTATAACATTAAATTTTGAAGGAGCAGTTTTTCCCTTTTTGTAGAAAAATATATTTATGATAGAATATGAAAAAAGTCGACGGCTTTTGGGTATATAATTATGAAAACATAACTGAAGATGATAGTTAATCTGAATATGAGCAGAGGTAAAAACTTTTGCAAATGATTTATTTCATGTGTACTAGAATGACCGTAAAACAATATACTTAATACAAATCACAAGTAATTAATAAAAAATAACGTTTTTGTTTTTGGCTATAAGAAATTCATGGAGCCCTCCTTGGGTCTCCAGACCCCGGGCCAATATACCGGCTGAACTCTCTTCTCATAATCCCTAACACAATAGCAGCTAATAATAGTAATTATATCAACAATACTCTTCATGAGAGGTCGAGAAGACTTCGTCACATTATCAGAGCACGAGTAGTAGTAGTAGTAGTAGTAGTTGTTGTCGTAGTAGTTCATTAGTAGTCACTTACTAAGCTTAGCTTACGTTGTTAGTTCAATATCAGGAGTACTGGGCACCTTGAGAGAATCGGACTCACTAAGAATTGTTCCCGGTTATTAATAAGAGGAATTTCAAATTTGAATGTATGGAATTGTTATTGCTTATATTAATTGCAAAACACTCTATTCATTTTTAATAATAATAATCCCGCAAAGTTAGCTAATAGACTGTCTGAAAATGTACAAGATATCCAGCGAAGTCATAAAGTTTATCGAGAATACCATGGAGAATTGTAAAGTGGAACTGACAGTAAGAGGAAAAGGTTAACTGAGGTGAAAATCCAGCAAGGGATTTTCCAGGGAGATACCCTATCACCATTACTATTTGTAATAGCGATAATGCCTCTGAGTCACATACTTAGGAAATGCATAGGTTGATATAACTTTCTTAAATCGCAAGAAAAATCAACCACCTAATGTACATGGATGACATCAAACTGTTTGCCAAAAATGAAAAAGATTTGAAATCCTTAATATAAGCAGTGAGGATGTACAGTGACGATATAGGGACAAAATTTAGCATGGAAAAATATGCCCAGATGATAATGAAAAGCGGAAAACGACAAATGAGGGAAGGAATAGAACTACCAAATCAAGGAAAAATCGGAACGCTCGGAGAAGAGGAAACTTAGAAATACTTGGTAATATTAGAAGCCGACACCATCAAACAAACGGAGATGAAAGAAAAAATTTAAAAAAAGAATACCTCAGGAGAAGAAGAAGTCTACTTGAAACCAAATTACATTGCAGAAATCTCATCAAAGGGATAAAAACCTTGGCTGTCCCCTTCGTAAGATACTCAGGACCGTTCTTAAAGTGGACGAAAGAAGACCTCCAACAAATAGACCAGAGATCAAGAAAACTAATGGTTATGCTCAAGGCCTTACATCCCAGAGATGACGTAGACAGACTATGTACAAAGAAAAGACGGAGGAAGAGGACTTGCCAGCATTCAAGATTAAGTTGATGCATCAAAACAACGACTTAAAGACTACATTAAAAAATCATAGAGGAAGACTGATTACAGTAATCAGAAACAATACAAACAACACAAGCATTAACGTAACAAAAATAACTAGAAAACAAAAATTGGATGAAAAACAACTATATGGACATTTCAAGTGACAAACAAGCGAAATCTCACACGAGATACTTGGACATGGCTAAAAAAGGGAAACCTTAAGCGGCACAAAACAATGCCATTAGGACTAAATATGTCAAAGCAAGAATAGACAAAACACCCAAAAATAGCAGATGTAGATTATGTGGTAATAGAGACGAAACGATCAATCACATGATAAGCGAATACAGTAAATTTGCGCAAAAAGAGCATAAGACTAGACACGACTGGATGGGCAAGGTGAATTGTGCTAGAAGTTTAAATTTGACCATACGAACAAACAGTATTTGCACAACCTGGAATCCGTCCTAGAAAATGAGATGCACAAAATTCTTTGGGATTTTGAGATTCAAACGGTTCTTAGCCAAACGACCAGATCTTGTAATAATCAACGAAAAAAAAAAGAGAACTTGCCGAACTTTGCCGTCCTGGCAAACCATTTGTAAGAATTGTAAGAAAACGAAAAAAAAAAAAAAGGATATATACCTGGACCTTGCTAGGGAATTGAAAAAACTGTTGAGCATGAAAGTGACGTTTATACCAATTGTAATTGGTCCTCTTGGTACAGTCACCAAAGGATTGGTACAGGAACTGGAGGACTCGCAAATAAGAGGATGAATAGAGACCGTCCAAACTACAGCATTGTTGAAATCGGCCAGAATACTGAAAAGAACCCAGGAGACTTGAGGAGACTTGCTGTCACTGAACCTTTACTTAAAGCTTGTGTGAGAAACTCTTAACGAGTGAAGTAATAATAATCATCATCATCATGTCGTGCTGCTAGCACGGATCTCCCTGACCCTCTCTCGCTACCCGTCTATCGCAACCGACAGGTCCTTCAGGCTACATCCTGTATTGGCACTGAGCTGTTGTAGATAGGTTCTAGCTGGTCGTCCAACCATATCTTGTCCATGTGATGCGGTCAACAGGAGTACATCGCTCATGAGTTCATCTTTATTTTTCCAGCAAGGTCCCCCATGTCTGGTTCATTTAACTTGGATGGTTTTCGTTATAGGTCGTAAGTGGCCGTACAGCTGCCGTTTTGTGAGGTGTTGCCACCTGGACTTGTTCAATACAGCTCACAGCATTCTAGTGTAATTGCAGTCAAGCTTTTTCTCCATACGTTTAGTTTGCGTCCATGTGGTGCATCCATATAGCAGTATTGATATGACCGCTGTCATATTTGTCGGTCAGGTCTGACTTCCATATGACCGATAGCCTATCGATAGCCGTCCACACTTTTACTGGTCAGGTGTTGATGTCATTCTCGGTTGATGAGATGCTGCTTCTGGGGTAGGTGAACTTGTCCACTAGTTTCAGAGGACCACCCTTTAATGTGAAGATGTCACCACTTTCATTAAAGCACATGCATTCTGTCTTGTCTGTGTTGACATGAAGGCCTATGCCAGCTGCTGTTCGTTCCTGACTATGTAGCTGGGTTTCGGCTTGGGTGGGTGAATTTGCAAGAAGCGATATGTCATCGGCGTAGTCACTGTCCATAATAGTTTATGCGGGTTATCTTCTGCGTCTAGGCAGATAATAAACAGGTATGGGGCTAATATATCCCTTGCAGCACACCTGCTACAATGTCGAAGTAGTTTGTGGCTCCATCTGGTGAGCGAACTTTTACTTTCGGGTTTTTATATAGCATCATTATGGCTGCGACGGTTTCTTTGTTGGCGAAAAATATTTGGTCCATCTTCCCTTTGTGTATGGAGTCAAATGCCTTGGAGAAGTCAAGGAATAATAGTGCTGCCTCGAGGTTTTTGCACGAACACCTTCTAGAATTCGACGGATAGTCAAAATTTGTGATGTTGTGGATCGATTTCTCCGAAAGCCATTTTGGGTCTTCTAAGTATTTTCTTAATTTTAAGTTCTATGCGGTTGCGTAGTAGAGCACTGTAGATCTTGGCCGCTATGGATGTAAGGGTTATACCTCGGCAGTTCTTAGCTATTCCGACGTCACTCTTCTTGAGGAAGGGGAGGGTGCAGCTCTTTGTCCATCTGTCTTTTGTATTCTGGTAATATACGGCGTTGCAGTATTGGAGCAGTATGTCGTCGAATTTTCTTGTCTTCCATACTTCCAGTGATATTTTATCAAGCCCTGCTGCTTTCCTATTTTAATTTTTCTCAGTACTAAGTTGAGTTTTTCTTGTGTAAACTGTTCTAGTTTGATGTCTAGTTGATTACTAATAATTCTTATGGTTTGGTTCGTGTGTAACTTTCGGAGGGTTTCCAATTAATTCTCGAAATGTTATTTCCAGATGTGTATTCGTGGCTGGCAGCTTTCAGTTTAGTTCTTGCAGTACTCTTCCTTCTACTCACTTCGTTAATTGTCTGCCATGATATCCGAGATTCAGCCGAGTCTCTAACCTTATTGATCTGATTTTGGATGTATTCTGTTTGTTCTTTTAGGTATACGTTAGTTAGTTCATTTTGTGCATTCTTAAGTTTCTGAGCGTTAATATTGGTTGGGTTCCTCCTACTGCAGAGGGTAGTGGTTTTTACGTCTGCACGCTTTTTTCTAACCGTTGATGTCTTCCATAGGTCTCTGGGTTTAGCTCTTTGTTTAGTAGTTATGCATTTTGCAGCTGCTTCTATGTGGGCATTGACGAAGTTCTCATATTCGTCATTCGGAGTAGGGGTTTCTGATATCTTCTTAAGTGCATCGAATTTGTTTCTTAGTGTTAGCGTATATTTATCTCTAATATCCCTATTGTTAAGCAGGGACTAGTCGTAGTGTACGGTTGTGGTTGTTCGGGCTGCATTCCTTCGTAGGCACAGTCGTATCCTTGCCGTGACAATTTGGTGATCAGAGGACACACTCTCAAAAGAGGAATATGCTTTGCATTTCAATCTGCTATTATTTCATTTCTTATATTTGAGAATCTAGTCTATCTTTGCTTTAGTGTTACTTGCGTTGGTGTCGGTCCATAGTTTTCCCTCTCTTTTCTGAAATTTAGTATTAAGACAAGTTATTCTATTTTCTAGTATAAAATCTGTTTGATGTTTTCGATTTCTATTTGACGAATTGTGTAAGCTGAATTTGTTGTTTACGCTTTTACGTATTTGGGCATTCATGTGTCCACCGATGATGAGAACTTTGTGTTTCGGGATGCTACGAACAAGGGAGGATAGCTCGTTATAGAAGGTAATGAAGTCCGTTTCGTGATAGGGCTGTATCAAGAGATGATTGTTGTGCAGAGGTTGCCTTTAAACGTGGCTACCATCATCCTTGTTTGTATTTTCTCGGTGTTATTTAGTGATGTTGGGGCTCGTGGACCGATAAGCATACCTACAACCCCATCGTGACGTTGACAGAGTTTTCCCATTTCCATTGCCATCATGGTATTTTATATCTTCGCAATGAAGGTATCTGTGTTCTTGTGTGCATATCATGTCTATGTTAATATTTATTGCAGAAACTGTCAGCTCAGGTAGTTGACCTATTCTATTTAAAGTTCTAACAGGAACCTAATCAAAGGGATAAAGAACCTGAGCTGCATCCCCCTCGTAAGATATTCGGGATCATTCTTGAAGTAGACCAGAGAGGAACTTAAACAAATGAACCAGAGAATATGAAAACTAATGACAATGCATAAGGGATGATATCCCAGAGATGAAGTTGACAGACTATATGTGTCAAGAAAAGAAGGAGGAAGAGAAATTGCCAACATTGAAGACATCGTTGACGCATCGATGCAACGTCTTGAAGACTACATAGAAAATTGCTGAAGAAGACTGTTTACAGTCACCAGAAACGATACTGACAACACGAGGATCAATAGAATAGAAATAAACAGAAAACAAAAATGGAAAAAAGACATCAACTCCATGGACTTTTAAGCGACGAAGAAGCGACATCTCACCAGAGAAAACGTAGACATTACTAAGAAAAGGAAACCTTGAGAGGGAAACAGAATCTCTCCTAATAGCAGCACAAAACAACGTCATAAGAACCAATCATATCAAATCGAGAATAGATAAGACGCAACAAAATAGCAAATGTTTGTTATGTGGTGTTAAAGACGAAACGATCAATCAAATAATACATGAATACAGCAAATTAGAACAGAAAGAGTATGAGACTATACATGACTGCGTGGGGGAAGGTGATCCACTGGGGTTGTGCTAGAGATTAAAGTTTGATCATGAAAATAAATAGTACATGCACAACCCAGAATCTGTCCTGGAGAATAAGGTGCACCGACACCTCTAGAATTTTTAGATACAAATGGATCACCTAATCTCGACCAGCCGACCAGACCTAGTTATAATCAGAAAGAAAACGAGTACTTGCCGATTGTAGACTTTGCTGTCCAGGCTGACCACAGAATAAAATTAACAGATAGCGAAAAAAAAAAGGATAGGTACCAGGACCTTGCGAGGGAATTGAAAAAACTGATGAGCATGAAAGTGACGATTATACTAATTGTAATTGATGCTCTTGGTACAATCACCAAAGGATTGGTATAAGGACTAGAGGGCTCGCAAATAAGAGGACGAATGGAGACTATTCAAACTAAAGCATTGTTATGATCGGCCAGAATACTGAGAAGAGTCCTGGAGACTTGAAGTGAGAAACCACTGGTTAACGATGATGTGAAAAACTCGTAAAGGAGTTACAATAGTAATGATTTTTTTAAATTTTAAGTTAAAATTAACACGTGAAATACTTTGAATTCTCAGTTGTGGTTTTATTTATCTTATAAACTACTTATAAAATAGTTTTAGTGCTACAAATGCTTAAAATGATAGTACTGTAAAACTAGTTTTTAGACAACGTCCAAGATTGTATTACTTGACGTACTAGTACAGTATTAGAAATAAAAAGCATTAGCTTTGAAATATTCCACCTGTATTTAACCGCTCAGCTAGAACAAATATCATAAGTGAACGTTTGATAGTTTTGTTCCCTTTGCTTGAGTGATACATTTTGTGTGAAACGAAAACTTGTTGAGAAAATATCGAGATAGAAGCTGTATTTTCTAAGACAGAAATGAACAATGCCTAAAATTAATTCGAATGAAGCATCTCTGAAAGTTTTGCCGTATTCCTATTTACGTTCCCCGCAACCATAGATTTTACTGTTGATAAGAATTTTTAGTCTAGGAAAGAAAGAATTATTGCGCAGGGCTGAAGGTCTCTGGAATATGAAGGAGATGCTGCACTTGTGCAATTATGTGCTTTGAAAAAAACAGTAGTTCGCAAAGTATCGAAACTGACAAGATTTTTTCCAAATTTCCTCTGACTCATCTAGACTACTGTCTAGACTACTGTCTAGATGATAAGACATCATCACTTAATTATAGAAATTGCTCAGCTGTGAATTTCAGATAAAAGGTATTAAACCTTCAGTCTCGAGACTTTCTGAACATAGCTCAAAAATGAATATGGAAAAAGCGAAAGTTTCTCATATATATATATATATATATATATATATATATATATATTGCCGTTCAATAAATAAAACAAAAATGAATATGTAAAGAGCGAAAATTTCTTATGAGTATATATACGAGGATCATTAAATAAGTTTCCAGACTTTTTTCGTATGGGCATTTTTATTGATAGTACGCATATGAAACTCTAGTCCCCTTCGAAGTAATCTCCTCCAGCTGCAATGCACTTGTTGTACCGTTCCAACAACTTCTGGAAGGCCCCATGCAAGTGCTCTTGTGTGAGCGTGTCAATGACCTTCGTCACAGCCTCTTTCATCTCCTCAATTGTCTCATAATGACAGCCTCTGAGCTTAGGGAATAACCAAAAAACCACAGGGAGCAAGGTCTAGTCTATAGAGAGGATAAGGAACTGTCTTGATGCTCATCTTGGTCAAATAGTCTGTGACAAGGATGGAGTTGTGGACTAGTGCATTGTCCTGGTGGAAATGCCACTGACCCGATTTGAAGAGTGCTGGCCTCTTCCGACCGAATCTCTTCCTGACCTCCCGTAAAACCTCAACATAGTAACCCTAACCATAACCCTTTGGCCAATCAACTCTGGTCTGTTGACTTCCTTACTCTTCCCACACCTCTCATCATCACTCACAGACTCCCTACCTTCCTTGAATCTCTTAGGCCACTCAAAAACTTCTCCAAAAGCAGTCTGAAGCATTCCATACGTTTCTGTGGCATTTTTTCCAAGTTTAAAACAGAATTTTATTGCATATCGTTCTTCTAAAGTGTCCTCACATCTAGATCGCATTTTTTAAATTGACCAGCTGTGACAATCAGGCTTTAGTAGGGTGTATTCCAATTGCTGCTGTAGCTGTTGATTTGAACGTGAAATCATAAGAATTGGTCAGTCATCTCATAATATGTATAGCAATTAGATACTGAATTTTCAAGAGTCTACGACAATTCTAAATGCCTGTACAAAAAAGTCTGGAAACTTATTGAAGGCACCACGTATTTATATTTGATTGAAAATAATAGACATTTTTTGTCTACATGTTATTTTGTTAATCCTTTCGAATTACCGTATTGATCTTATGATATTCGGCGGGAATTGGTTGATAAACCTTCCATAATTAGTTATTTTCCAAGTACTTTCCGCCCAACTTCGGGCCATCATTAGCGAAGGATGTATTACAAAAGTGATATAACTTTTGTATGTGCATTTCTACTTTGTAAGAATGAGCGTTTGTACTGTCGTATTGTGTAGCGTTTACTTTTCAAATTTGTTTCTATGAATAGCGTCAGTAGCTAAAGACATTTAAGTACATTAGCACTGGTTTCAAAATTAATTCTTTTTAGTTTGGGTAGTATGTTCCTAATATGTAGTGCCTCGAGAATCTAGTTTTTGCTTGTTATTTTGATGTTCTAATATTGTTGTATTTTCAGTTAGAATTTTCCGTAATTCTGTTGTTGGGCATGAATGCTTTTTTTTTTCAATGCTGTGCTATGGAACTTGTATCAGACAGGTGCATTGTAAATCTTCTCGATAGGGTATTTGATGTTAAACCGACATATATATTGTTGTTTTCAGAGATACAATCTCCTAAAGGACATTCAAATTGATATACAACGTTGGTTTTTTTGTGAAACTCCAATCGAGGGAGAAGAATTATTTGTAACGACTAAGTTGGAGGTTTTTTTTAATTTATTATAGTATATAATAAGTTGTTTTTTTTTTTTTAAATTAGGATCAGTGGGGAGTATGTTTCTATGAATCAATGT
Source organism: Sepioteuthis lessoniana (assembly GCA_963585895.1). Taxonomy (NCBI): domain Eukaryota; kingdom Metazoa; phylum Mollusca; class Cephalopoda; order Myopsida; family Loliginidae; genus Sepioteuthis; species Sepioteuthis lessoniana. The sequence continues at coordinate 57,412,662 of OY757921.1, forward strand.
TTTTAATATTTTTTCCTCAGATTTATTATTGTAGTGCATTTGGTTGCGGTAAAAAATTTGATAAAAGTTTGTTGACTGTGTAGAGTGGTACAGTGTTTATTTTGTTGATTAGCATTTTTAATCATGTTTTATTTGTCAATCAACAATATAGTTAGGAAACTCATTATTGATGAGAGCCTGTTTTATAAAATATTGTGTTGGAGGAGGAGATCAGTTTGCCACGGGATATCAGGTTATTAATAATTGCTTTTTTTATATCTTAAGGGGCATTAACTTTTAAAGTTGAAGGTACAGGAGTTATTATTGGAGTTTTTTTTTTGTAAGTAGAGGACGTGAAGTTATTATTCTTAGCATCACTGAGAACATCTAAAAAGGAAATTTTATTGTTTTTGCTTAGTTCATGAGTAAAGTTAAGAATTGAATTTTTTGGAAGGTGTCTTGTATGTTGATTCCGTTAATATTAGCAAGAATAAGGATATCATCAACATATCTCAGGTATATTGGAGGTTTTTAACGCTATCAAATATTTTATTTTCGAGGTTGGACATGTAGAAATTACTGAAGATCGTGCCCAGGAAAGAACCCATAGTTACCCCATCTGTCTGAACGTAAATATTAGCAAGATGGTCGTGAAATGGAACTTCAGTAGTGCATGTTAGGAGTAGTTTCCGAAGTATATTAGGGTTGATTTTAATTTTAAAACTAGAGCTAATGTACTTAAATAATGTACTTAAATATCCTTGTCACAGATTATTTGAAACCAGTGCTAATGTACTTAAATGTCTTTAGCTACTGACGCTATTCATAGAAACAAATGTGAAAAGTAAACGCTACACAATACGACAGTACAAACGCTCATTCTTACTAAGTAGTAATGTACATACAAAAGTTATATCACTTTTGTAATACATCCTCCGCTGATGATGGCCCAAAGTTGGGCGGAAAGTATTTGGAAAATAACTAATTATGGAAGGTTTATCGACCAATTCCCGTCGAATATCATAAGATTAATACGGCAATTCGAAAGGATTAACAAAAAATACGTAGACAAAAAATGTCCATAATGTTCAATCCAATATTTATCAACGAAGAAATGCTGCCAATAATAATAATAATAATAATAATAATTAATAAATATATATTATATATATATTTAATCCATGGAAAATATTGTCCTGCAACTTAAGGTTTCATGAAGTTTATAACAATATTCATCAGGCAGTTAAGAAGATGGAATGAAATTGAAAATCGAAAATGCGACAAAATACAGACAAAAAGCCGTTAAGATTTCGTATATGTGTGGTTGTAAGTATGTGTATGTAGGGGTGTGCGTGTATGTGTGTGCGTGTGGATGAATGTTTTTAAGTTAAGTCAGGCCAGGAACGTAAAACGTTGGTTATAGTGGAAATGGGTAACGAATGTGTATACATTTGTTTCGATATATCCTTTCGTTGACAGTGGGACAAATAATCATCGCTGCAAGTTGTGGGGAATGAGTGAGAATCTGATTTGTAAACGTGTATGGTGGGCAAGAGTTACAATGGGTATAAGTAAGGTTATATTGTGTCGTAAATATGTTGGTGTATTATATACGGGGGGTATAATAACAATAATAAAAACTAATTGGGATATGGCGTAAGAATTGTATACTATGGATCTCATAGGTGGTATGTATGCAATAGAATAAAATAAAATAATAAAGGGGTAAATAATAGTAAGGGGGTTAAATAATAAATATGTGCGAAACAAATTGTTGTAATGCTAATAATAAATGAATGAAATACTGCGTAAACATTATATATTGTGGGTCTTATAGGTGGTGTGTGTGTGTAATGAAAAAAAACGAAAGGATTTGAATAATAGATAATGTATTTGCGTACAAAGATGATTATAATTTAGGGGTAGGGTGTCGTCATTGAAAATTAAAGAAATTGATTAGATAACGGGTTTGAAGGTTGGGGTTGTTTTTTAATAGTAATATTATTAGTTGATGGTTGGTACATATACTCTTGTAGAAAGGTAGGTTTAGAGTGAATTTGGTAGGTAAGGTGAATGTGGAGCGTTGAGGTCTATTTTAATGCTCGTAAAATCTTAAAAGTTCAAATGGTTGAGGCGTGTGGGTGTATTGTGTGATGGCAGGAGGAGGAAAATGGTACTTACGGTGATTTAGGGTTTTGGGGGGGGTTGTTTTATATATATATATATATATAATTTGAGGTCAACAAAATGTTTTCACTGATGAAAATAGTTTAAACTGGTGAATTTTGAGCAAATTAAAGAAATTTGATGGATAATAATAATAATAAAAAAAAACATAAAAGAAATTAATTGAAAAAAAAGAGAATGAGTATGATATTATCCATTTTGACAAGAAATTTCTTTCATTTCTTAAAACCTATCATTGTTATTTTTTTAATTGTCAAAAAATAAAAACCAAAATATCCACTGAAAATCCCACTGACTTGAGACAGATACACCTGAGTTAGTTGCATTAAGTTCTTTGATCAACATCCAAATTCGATAAAATATAATATTGATAACTCTAATTTGTTGATATTGTCGTGAATATTTATTGACATATATTTCACTTATATATGCATCGCCGAATAAAAGTTTGAATACTTTTCTATGTCGTTTATATGGCGTCTCTTTAGCCTCGTTCAGGATCTATTTTCTTCTTTTAAGATGAATTTACTTTTATGAATATCACTTGTTTCGAAGAGGTCACCCGTGCCTGCAACCACTTACTCTAACCATTGAACCATGCCAGCAAGGGATACAATGGCTCTCACGTGTGGAAATAAACTGAATTAGATAGCGACACGTATAAATCTTGCTATCCAGGCTATCATAGATAGCAATTGGTGGTCAGTGGTTTGTTTGACCCAGACTATTCTTTATGTGTGCTTTGTTAAGTTCACATTTTTATATTCCTTTTTTCTTTTTCTAAAATGTAGTAAATATATTTGCTAAATTTTAATTTATAAACCCTTTGTGTTTCGATTTTAAAATATTCTTTGATTCCCCTCTAAATATGTTAGCTTTCGACTGTGGCCAGAAACAAAAAGGTATTATACTTTTAATGATAGAGGAAAATTTCAGCGAATTTTTCTGTTGTTCAAGAACATGAAACTAGAAATTATTAGACATAGATTGAGAGAATTTCAATTATACCTGATATGGAATTACCTGACGTTTCTGACTATCTCTGTAAATTGCTCTTCGTACTGATTCTATTGTAATTGATTTGTAGTAAAGCATTTTTCATGGATGTTTATCTTTCCTTTCAAATTTCTGAACATTTTTTATATCTTTCCAACAATACCGGACAAATATCAATTTAAAAAATTAAATCAAGAATCTGATTTCTTTTATATTTTATATATAATAAACTTATTCTGTCAATAGCGGATATAATAATTTGTGATCACAAACAATCTTTTTCTGGTTTTCAATAGATTTCTTTGTCAAAATAATTATCAGTGTATTTACTCTATACTATATAATAGCCCTATTTCCGGACCATAGACAAATCCTTGGTGTAGTCGTTATCGCCGTAGGAAATGAACACGGCGATACGAGTTCAAATCCTGGACGATACTGACTGCATTTCACATAGCACTAATACCCTTGGGAAAGGTATGAATCCAATTATTCTCCCTCCAGCTATGGGTAAATAGTAGGACAGACTAGGTTCTTCAGCCTTGGTTAGGCAACTAGTCTAGGAGAAGGAAAACTCTGAATTCAAACCTGTTAAACTCCGCTTAAAAATTGACCTTGTGTCATATCCTACCCGAGCGGAGGGGTTGGTAAATAGTACAAATCCTTTCTTTCTGATTTTCAATGCATTTCTATTGTAAAATCATTTGCAATGTATTTACATTATTCAAATAATAACACTTTTTATTCAGCAATGTCTATTTCCTGACGGTCCCCACCTTTTTTATCTTTGTTATACACAACCCACTGTTTGTGTTCTGAAACTTGCTTACACAAAATGGAGGTACAAATTAGCAAAATTCAATGTTTAATCATGAATTTTATTGTTTTGATAAATAAAAAAGTTTTTTTTTTTAATGAATTTAAATAAGGTAAAAAGGTTCTTATAAAAAAAAAATTCGCTGAGCGTTGCATCTATAAACTTTGTTTAATTGGGGAAAAAATGTTCTCGTTACAAAAAATTCGCTGAGGGTTGCATCTATAAACTTTGTTTAATAAATTTGGAATTTAGGATTATTTTAATTGGGAAAAAAGGTTCCCGTTAGAAAAAAAAATCACAAACGGTTGCATCTATAAACTCTGTAAAATAAATTTGGAACTTATGATTATTTTAATAAGGTAAAAAGATTCTTGTTACAAAAAATTCGCTGAGAGTTTCATCTATAAATTTTGTTTAATAAATTTGGAACTTAGCATTGTTTTGCGTTATTCTTTTTGTTTCGACAGGCAAAATTTAAACATTAAAGTGAAAATAGATTTGATACATTTAATAAATCTTACGCTTGAATAAGGATTTAGATAAATGGGAAATTAACTATAAGATTAACTAATTTATATTAACAGCATGTCAACCTGTCTAATGTTAGTTTATGCATAGAGGTTAGGAAATCGCATTCATTAGATTTTATATTTACATTTTGTGAAGTTGTTTCTTAAGAGTTTTTGTATGATATCAAGTATTCCTATCTAACAAATAATTCGTACATAGTTGAATGGTTTCAAGTATTCCTATCAAATACTAATGATTTCAAAACATTTGACTCATAAATGGGACCCTAAAAAGATACTACCACTTCAGGTCAGAGTGGGTCTGAGAGTAATGGCAATGAAGAAGTATTCTACACTCTGTAATGTTCCAGAAGTGGAGCCTTATCATCAGATGCAGTTTAGTTTTATACCCAGGAAACCCCTTTTTGTCTTACTCTTCTGCAGAGGAAACAGCGTGTGGTAAGCCCTGCTGACAAAGACGGTTACAATAAGACTTACATCACATGTGTACTTGTAAATCAATAAATTTTAAAGTTTTAGACACCATAATTTATAAGGTACAAGTTCGAGTCTTGCCGAAAGCAAATATTTCGATTTTTCTGTATACCGCAACGCATTTTTGTGGACAAGTGGTTAGCAAAATATTCTAACGAGTTCCAACCTTACTGTGTGCCTAAAATTTCCGGTTAGTAAAACGAAAAGAATAGAAAATTTCTAAGTTCGTTGATAAAACAGACCATTTAAAAATTACATTTGTACAATTAAAAATAGAGGGAGAAAACTCCGTGGTGGCTAACATGCTGGATGCGAGATCGTAGTAAGCGAGTTCGAACTCCAGTTATGCTATTACGATCTCTTTCACCCTAAAACTTTTGGGATAGGTATGAACACCCTTATCCCCCCCGCTCCTGCCATGGGTTAAATAGTATTACTACTGCTTTTTCTGTAAGGATGGATTTGGCATTAGATAAACCATGAAAGTTGATATACCATTCAACAAAGAAACCAATTCGAAATGAGAACGTCTCGACGAAAACAGAATAATAATAATAATAATAAAAAAATCAATAGAAAGTGTTAGAATTGATCAAATTAAAATTTCAGTTTTATTTGTCGGTGTCTGCATTTTAAGCTGTTGTTCTTATGATAAATCTTTGTATTTTTAGATGAACTTTATTGTTTTCTTTCTTTTTTTTTTCTTTTTTTTTTTTTTTGTTGTTGCTAATTTTCTTTGAAAATTCTGCAAATCCCTCTCCGTATGTTATTGGACATTAAGCCCATCAATCAAATGGCGTTAAATTTACTTTACTTCTTCAATTGACCTGGAAAATATATACCAGGTCAAAAGCTTTTGGGGCAATCTAATATTTCGAATGACAAAAAAAGAAAAAAAAGAAACGATTAAATGAGCTATGAATAAAGAAACTTGCCTATCTGTCACCCGGTTGTCGGTGAGAGTTCACATTACAACCGTAAAACCATTACCCTAAATTCGACTTTAAAATCGAGTGACCTATTGTTTATTTCAGGTAAAATCTGTTTCAAAGTTTTAATCAAGCCCTGAGTTAGTAAACTGACTGGTGGTTGTTGTTTTAAAAATTAATTACACACGACAACATGTTAACAAAGAACCGGCTATCTTTGAACGTCAGAATATTTTAAACAAGTAAAAATAAAAATAAAAAACAATACAGCTAGATTAAACAATAATAAACTGATATCAAAGTATTTTATTTTATCTTATTGGTATGCTTGAGATAGGGAACCTGTTTAGTTGAGTCCTCACTTATCAAGGACCAATATCAGCATTAGTAGATCTGTGGTGTACTAATTTTGAACAAAACAGAAGGAAAGATAAGATAAATACATTCATACATATAAAAACCTTTAATATTTTATATACATAATATACATACCAATGTTATTAGAAAGAAAAAATACTCAAACCTGTTTCAATAGCTAGAAATATACGCATGTGAACAAGCAGTATATAGACGAGGTACAAAAAAGGAACCTTATTTGATGAGGTAGAATAAAATAATCTCGTGACTCAACCGTTCCCGGGCAGAGACCGAGACAACATCTCTCCTGTTCAAAGAAAATAGAGAAAAACGTTGAGAATGGGTTTTTGGACTGTCATGTGACCCAAAACGGACGTGACAATTTTTTAAGAGAAATAATTATTGTCTTTCAACAATCTTAAAAAGATATATTATGTTTTATTGTAGAAGTTTTTAAGGGGGTGAAGTTTATTAGCTATGAAGCTATGATTATGATTCAATTTTACCTTAAAAATGTGAATCTGTTTAATTTTATTTTTTGTTAGATTAGTAAATAATTAAATAAATAGCAATATCATTAGTTACCATGATTATCGAGATGTTTTCAAATGAAATATTTTAAGATTTCAGATTTCATTTTCAGATTTAATAAAGCAGACAGTTCAAAATTACCTTGCTTATAGGATAAACGAAAAATTGAATATATCATTTTTCGTTTATCGCAAATTTAGTTTTGCATTTAAAAAATATCGAAGCCCAAGAACTTGAAATTCAAGATGTTTCAATTTTTTTACAAATTTGTTACAACTCGCCCAATGAAATATTGTCTCAGTAAAAATTCAAAGAAGCACTGGTGACAGCGTATTCGTCAGTGTCGTGGAAAATGAATGAGTGATTGATTTTAACAGCATGTCAACCTGTCTTTTTAATGAACTTTTCCTAATATAAAAAATTTAGAGAAAGTTATACGGTATCAAGTATTCCTATCAAATAATTTTCAAATGGATCAATTTGAGTCATAGATCAGACCTTAACAGATACTACCACTCTGGGTCATAGTGGACCTGGGAGTAATGGCAATAAACAGGTACTCCACAATCCCCGGATCTCCAGGAGTGAAGCCTCATCATCAGATGCAGTTTAGTACCATATCCATGACACTTCTTTGGGAGGAGTAAAATTATCTTACCCCTCATCAGCGTATTCTAAGCCATGCTGACAGGGTGGTGATTTGTATGTTTATGACAAGGTGAGAAAATATATCTAATGAAACGATTTATAAATGAAAAAGATTTTTGAATTGCGTTATGAAAACATTTCCGATCGCATGTGTTGATAATAGAGTAAATCTTACATTGAAATGATAAATCGATTGAACGGAATTAGACTTCGGAGCATCCAAAACTACGCATTACCAGTTTTAAAAATAATCTTTTGAACTGAAACTATGTCGGACGTTGTCTCGATTTTCCAATGAATTTGACATTACCATCTCGTCACACTATTTGAATTAACATCATTGAATTAATGATTCATCATTGATATCTTTTATACTGACCTCGCACGTGAATTTCATGCAAATTCTATTCTCGTCCACGTTCAGTGTAATGATGTATGCGCTTTTTAGTCAATTCAAATCTTACATTACTGAATCATCGCTTCGTTGCTGGGAAGTTGTAAATACAACAAAAGGCTATACGAAGAGGCTACATCTTGATCTGACATTCCCACGATGTGACTGAAAGCCAACAAAGACTGGTGATATTGTAAGACGCTGCTAGTGGGTTCTGAATGATGCTTGGCGCCGAAACTATGTCTGACCTCAAATTTATTATTGAAAGGGAGTTTTTTTTCCCCACATAGCTGTTTTTTTCTTGCTTTTTGTTTTTTTTTTGTGGGGAGGGGGTTTTACTATGGGTACATAATATTATATATTCTTGCAGAAATGCCAAGAATTGATAGTGATTAAAATAGTAATATCTTACGTTAAATTTAAAAAAAAAAAATTGTATGACCTTTGGAAAATTTTCTTCACAAGCAAACATATTTTGGGGAGTCATATTGAATTGATACTTTGAAATCGCATTTATTCAAGATATCTAAAATTATCTCAAATAAAATTCAAAGAGATAAACCAAAAATGTCAAACTCATTAGATAAGTAAAGTCGGTGACAGTAGTCGAGGGCGACCCTAACGCTCCCTTTTCATTAGCTACAACACCGAGGTGTAGGGGAGGGAACGACTTTTTTCCCTGGATTGCTCCAATTGACCTTTGATCCATACCTTATAATGCTGAATGTTAAGCTAGGCGGTATCAATTATTATTTTATGAGTCTTCGGTACGACTCGACATGGGATTGAACATAATTGGGACATTCTATCTATCTATCTATCTATCTATCTATCTCTGTCACTTTCTTACGAAAGAACCGATGCTTTCATACGGCATGTAAGACACATGTCGTAAAATGAAGAAATCATGCAAACATTCTACAGCATTTATCTAAATATCTCGGATGAAGCTTGACAATTTCTATCATTTAGAATATTCTGACAAAACACTTGTGCACAGTTATGGTTAAGGGAATTAGAATAATCTACCAGGCTCAGGTGTTCGACAAGAAACACCTGAAGAAGACCAAAAGACGTATCGGTTGAAACGTTGTGAATATAACAATAAAGATGAAGACAATAGTCCAAATATTCTAAATGATAAAAATTTTATAGTGTCCAATAGGCTTGTATTATGATGCGGGAGCCGTCTGCTGAAATGTTTAATGTACAATTATGGGTTTTGGAAAAGTTGCAGTGGGGGTTAATTATTATTATTATTATTATTATTATTATTATTATTATTATTATTATTATTATTATTATTATTATTATTATTATTATTCCGACTGGAACAGATGACTTTTCTCCTCTCTACCTATATAATAGCAGTCAATACATTGCTTGTAAAATCAACCATGCTCGCAAGATATGAAGCTACATCGATTTTTACATCTTTATAAAGCATCATTTAATTAGTTAATGATATATACTGTGATTGTGTGTGCGTATGTTATTATTTATTTTTAAACCGGGACATTGGCCCAGCGGTTAGAGTGTTCGCCAATGGCCCGGGAGACCTGGGTTCAATCCCAGGTCGAGTCATACCAAAGACTTTAAAAATGGTACTTGATACCACCATGCTTAACACTCAGCATTATAAGGTACGGTTCAAGGGTAAAGTGGAGCAATCCTGGGAATGGAGTAGCGCCCTCCCCTACACCTTGGTGTAGTAGCTATCGAAAAGGGAGCCTTCGGGTCACCCTCGACTATGGTCGCTAACTTTTTACTTATGTTATTATTTGGAACAATGCTGATTTGTTTAACACAAACTATAAACGTAAAAAGTGCCCTGGTAGTATTTTCGGAAGCAAATCAGAAGTCTACACCCACACACTTAAATTCTGCTCTTTAAATTGTTTTCAAAGACGCCGCCAAAAAACAGGGATGGACGCAGTATTTTATATATATATATATATATATATATATATATATATATATATATATATATATATATAACCATTAAAACATGCTCGTTTTTTTACTAGTCGTGCATGTGACTGATAAATAAAAAGGATTAAAAATACTTAAAAACATTTTTTAAAAAGAAGAGTAGTTTGTCACAAGGCTAACGTGTCTATCTTGATTATGTACAGTATAAGAAGAAAAAAGTTCACAACTTCGCATGACAATCAACTAACAAAAAGCAACAGTACAGAAAACAAAGTTTTTATAGGAAAACATTGTTATATGTACCTGATTAAGTCCTTAATATTGTTATATTATAATTTTATACTATATAAACACACACACACACACACACACACACACACACACACACACACACACACACACACACACAAAACTACCCACACGCATCCTTCCCATATAACTACCCACACCTAACTCCTTATATATTTATATATGTATATATAACTGTTTAGAATTGAGCATCTTTAAATGTACCTATCAGAAAATTCAAGAAATCAACATGATATGCCTGATGGGACAAAAGTAATAGGACAGTCAAGAAAATCAGTTCAACTCTGATAGAGAAGAATGTCTTTCACTTAGCTAACAGAACAGTCGTGGTACAACGGGTCTTAACCAGTACACACGTAATGATGATGATGACAATGTAGTTCCAATTCTAAAACATTGACAAGGTTTTAAATATGATAATAGAAGGTAGTTTAAACCTACGTGTATCTCCATGAATTGTAAATTCCAAACAAAATTTAAAGCACCTCTCATATTATAATGCTTAGGGAACTAAGTTAGCAAACTATTGGTAGTCATTTTCGATTGTCGCTGAGAGCCCCATACTTCTGACCTTGTACCACACTAAGCTAAGTTCGGTAAATGAGAATAAAATATATAAAGCTCTGCCAGGCGCAATTATTTAAGTTTTAGCGTAATGAAATATATTAAATTAGAAAAGCAAATAAAACTATACACATAGGATTGCTTTTTATACGTGTGAGAATAAAATAAGAATATTCGAAATCAAAATAGCAAGTAATTATTTATCAAACCCGATTTTATTAAAAACCAGTATGCACTCCCTGCTTTCATTGCTAAATTTTCTTGATTTAAGTAAATTAAACAGTAAAGAATAAAATTACAGTTATTTCTTTTTGTAAATGGATTTCTTTTAAGATTTATCGATGAGATTTTTGCTCATATTTATTAAGATAAAATCAAACTATTGGAAATCCAAGTAAATATTTAATAAGATAAAACTTTTAAGATCAATATGCAAACTAACCTTCCCATTCACTCTGTAAACCGCTTTAGCGTTCTATATACATATACAATTGCATGTTATTAGGATGTTGATAAGACCAACAGGATTAATAATGTAAAACAATTTTCTTAATAGATATTTTAATGAAAAATAAAATCAGGAAGAATGTGACGTAAATAAATAAGGGAATTTTAACGTCGGTAGTGATGAAGTTTCGGTTAAAGAAAGAATGACACATAATCTTTATCATAATAAGAGTTAATAATAATCATTTGTTTGTACACGGTATTATGTTTTCAACTAACTAATAATAACCTTTAGTAAACAATTATAACTTCATGAAACTATTTTCATTGCAAATAATTTAACGTTATATGATATCAAGTATTTCTATCTAATAATTCTTAAGTAGATCTACTTGAGTCATAGATCGGACTTAACAGTCAGAGTGGGGCTGGAAGTAATAGCAATAAAAGGGGTACTTCATGCTTAGAGCTCTAGAACTAAAGCCTCTCCACCGGACGCAGTTAAGTGTCATACACAGGACATCCCTTTTCGTGTTGGGGGGTCTTACCTTACTACGGAGAGAATAGTCAGTGTATTTTAAGTCCTATTGATGGTGGTGATGGTGGGGGTCAATCTTTGAATTCAAAGCAAGTGGCTAGAATCCCTAAAGTGGTCTTTTGTTGTCTTCAGCTGCGTTCTGGCAACTTATACAACGATACTGAGACCAATCTGTAACGGCCCATGCTTTTTTTCGAGAATATTAGTATCATGGGCAAATACCGATCTTTTATATAAACTTGCCCAAGTCTTCCCAAGTCTACTAGAATATTCAGGTCGCCTCCAGTGGTGTAATGTCTTGCGAGTGAAGGTAGCACACCATTACGAGTGAGTTTGATTCTCATTAGTCATCTAATATAACTAAGATAAGCCAAGTAAATAATTAGGACACTTTGTCGAGGTGTTATGGTTAACAAGATAATTTCGCAAAATTATCTAATGCTGAGAATTGAGTTCGGTCCTTACTAGGTGCCGCATACTTCTGGCTTAATACCAAAGTTAAGCTTATTAAATAACTAGGGTGCGGTGCGGTGAAATAATTAAGGATCGAGGCTAGCAGATCATTAGAGATGAGTTCAACCCTCACTGAGTACCCCATAATTTTGTCCATGTGTCATAACTTAGATAAGCTAAGCTTTGTAGAATGTCTTCTCAGATATCGTTTTCTGGACTTTTTCCTGATTTCTTTCCTAATTCCGTATAATTTTATTCTGGTTGGGAAAAAATTATCATAGATTGTGTCGAGAATAAACGCATTGTAAAAGTTTCGTTTGCTTATATTTAAAATTTGTTTGATTTTAATTTCTGTCTGTCCATAATTCTATAGACACAGGGGACTTGCAATTCGTTAGTTCCAGGTGTATTGTACTATTGTTATATGATCTCCGTTTGTTCAGCGAAGGAGACAAATGTGAGCAGATTTAAGAAAGCGAAGCTGGCGAGAAATCGATGAGCTATGTACAAATTTGTATTACTGAACAAACAGAAAAAAACTCACTTAAATGATTAGTCAGAGTTCTCATGAAAAATAGGACATTTTAAAGTTTGTAAATTCTTAGAATTATTCAAAAAATAGTAATCATCTCACCTGTTTATGGATAGATCTATGGTCGAGATATTTTGAAATTCATTCTTTTGATAAAACCTAATTCACTTTAAGTTGAATGTTAATTTTAGAAGTATTTTGATCTGTTTTGAATACTATGCAAAACACACAGACAGACTGTTTTATTGTATCACAGCTCATCATTGTGGCTAGACACACAAGACGCTTCGGGCTAGGACCGAAACCCGGTTAACTTTACGTCAGTCTGAAAACATACCTCACAACTATCAGCAATTTCAGCATAAGAACGGACTTTAAAGCATATGTATTGATTTTTATAGAACTAGAGCCTCTCACCTTGATGCAGTTTCGAGACATTCATAACACTCCTCTTGTTTTGGTGGTGGCAGACTCCTCTGTAGAGGATACAGTTGGCGTATCCTAAGCTTCGCGAATAAGGGTGTATGACTAGATTATATATATATATATATATATATATATATATATATATATATATATATATATATATATATGTATGTATATAATCCGATTATCGATTCTCCTGTACATAGACTGTTCTAAATTCTATGTTCATATTTTTGTGTGAGTACCACGTGTACTAACATCTTATCACGTGACTATACTTCTCACAATAAATATGGTTGACTGGCCACTTTTATCACATTTCCGTCTGAAGATTGTGTACTCCAACTTTCAAACCACCACCAGTAGCAGTCTTGCAAACTTTCAGACAAATGACAAACAGAGTAATGACTGTAGATGTTACTTGATGCAGTTCTTGGAGGAGGTTTCAGTGTAACGTCATATGCTTTTCAAGCTGAACAAAATTTTTCAGATTTGACTCGAAATGACACAAGTGGTGTCCCCTCGTCTCAAAAGAGGCGTGTCCTGTTCACATCTCTCATATGACTATGTGATAGACCAATCAAATACAAGCACACACACACACACACACACACACACACACACACACACACACACACACACACACACATATATATATATGCACATATACACATAAATATATACGCATATATATTCATACATATATATATATATATATATACACACATATATGTACACATATACACATATATAACTATATACACATATATATACGCATACATGCAGGTGTCCGTACTTATTGTTGTAGGAAATGGACACGGCGACACAAGTTCAAATCCAGGACAAAGCTGATTGCATTTCACATGGCACTAATATCATTAGGAAAGGTAGGAATTCGATTATTCTCCCTCTAGAAATGGATAAATAGTAGGGCAGACTGTATTCTTTAGCTCAGGTTAGGTAACCAGTCAAGGAGAAGGAAAAGTCTGAATTTAAACTCGTTAAACTCCGCTTAAAAATTGACCTTGTGTAGTATCCTGCCCGTGTAGAGAGGTGAGTAAATACACACACACACACACACACACACACACACACACACACACACAATGCATAGTAACTGCCACTTAACTGAAGGCCATCTCCTCGATTCGCTTAGAGTACCGTGGGAACTCGTATGACTCCTCAGGCCTTGTATATCCTTTCAAGCCCCATTGCATATGTGACAAATGACTTAACCGTCTTTTCCTTTGACATTGTCCTCGTACACCCTTATATGACTTCTCAAACCTGCAGTAGACCAACCTAATTTGTCACAAAATTGACACGAGTTACCTCCAGAATGCTGCTAAAGAACATTTGTAAAACGAGTTTTCGATAGTATGTTGTCATTAGATTTCATATAACAAGCAAGCCCGGCTTTAAACAGACTGACTCTACTACAAATGTTACAAATATGTTCAGACAGTAAAGTGTCAGCGACCGAGGTCAAGTTTTGCTTCTGAAGTGCTTGTTTTAGACTGGAGTGTTCGATTCTCCGTTCTTCAAATGCTTTTCAGCGTTCGTTGATCACTTTCTTTAAAGTTGATCGATTTACCGTCATCTGCTTCTAGTCTCTAATGTTTATACTGAACGCAACGAGGTTGTTTTTTGTCGACATCCCAAAAACGTTTTTTAGGTTTATGTCATGGACGTCTACATTGTTATATACACACATACACAGATACCCCTCCTCATATATACGCATATATATTTACACATACTTACATATACAGTTCATAAAGAGTAGAAGACGTGTTTTATTTTGTTTTAAGACAGCGTAAATTTAACAAACTTTTGTTAGATTGATAAAACAGTCATTCCATCTTTAGGATCTAATTGAGTTTTGAGTTGCTGAGACAATCAGACCTAAGATATATCTTTGCTTAACTTTTTCATTGCGCAATGGATCTTATTGAATTCTTCCAAGTCTCAAATCGATGAATATCAGTACCTGTTATTGTTTGTGGAGCTTAGAATGCGCTGACTCTGTCCCCTTCAGTGGGATAAGACCCCTTCCGAGGTGTATCATGAGTTCGAAACTAAACTGCATCTGATCATGGGGCTCTAGTTATGGAGATCTATAGAGTCTGGTGTACCTCTTCACTGCTATTACTCCCAAGTTCACTCTGTCACAGAGTGGTAGTATCTATTCGTGACCCATCTGAAGGTCAAACAGATCTATTTCAAAATTACTAGTATTAAATGATGCCATCTAATTGTAAGCCATTTGTATTAAGAATTGTTCCTTAAAAGCTATAATTGTTTACTAATGATTATTATAAGTTACTTCAAACTATATAACTGTGTGCCAACAAACAAATCTTATCAAATAGAAGTAATTATTTAAAACCATATAATCATTAGTTTTTGATTGGAATACTTGATATCATATAACTGTATGCAAACAAAATTCTCAAGAAATAACAACACAAAAAATGTAAATATAAACGTATAATGAAAACGATTTCCTAACCTCTAGACATGAAATAACCTTAGAGGGGTTGACATGTCATTAAAATCAATAAATCAGCCGATAGGAGATCTTCGCTAGATAATTTCCGATTCTTGGTGAATCTGGTAACCGTTTCATCGATAGCGGATCGAGCATCTGATTTGTGAAGGGTTCTTCTATGATGTTCTCCTCATATTAATTCATTTGGTTCAATAAAACACTAAAATGTTCAGACCATCAGTTGAAAAGCTTCTTCAATCCAACTTCACACGAAGCTAGAATACAACACGTTGTTGGGAACGACATGAATTTACTTCTTTTCCTTATAGCTATAGATCAAATAATAGAGCAAGCTAGGTTATATAGCTTTTGTTGGGCCACCAGTGTAGGAAAAGGACGACTCTGAATTCAAACCTTGTCAATAATTCATGTAAAGGTTATAGCTCCCCATATCCTACAGAAGTCAAGGAAGAACTGAGTCTTGCAGTTGACTGATGCAAGATTTCCAGCAAAATATTAAGTGATTTTTAACTTTACGAAGATACATTTTGGATTCCGTCGGTATTCTCTCTCAAGGACGCCTCAGGAACCGGACAATAAACCCAAACCATGCCCCCTTTTTGTGACTATCGGTTAAGAACCAATTCTCGAGCCCGAATCAGTGGAGAGTTGTCAGTTGATTTAAGATCTGGTTCGAGACTTCCGGTCATGTACTCGTTTCATCACCTCATTATTTGAGCTCTATTCCATCTCTTGTTTTATTTTGTCGACTGATTAATCACACCAGTTGAACCCATTTTATTTTGCCAAGATAGTCAAAGACTTTTGTGAGAGGTGGAGGTATTCTTTTCCATAGATCGTTCTGCTTTACTTGTAAAATGTTTACCTGAGCCGCAGCATTTGGCATTTCTGTCTGTGGCATCTCCGTAATCCTGGTCGGAAAGTTTTCTTTTACAGTGACTTAAGATAAGACTTATATTTAGTCGAAGTTTCCGTTTTGATTTTCCACCTGTCTTAATTGGAAGCGCATTTTTTTACTCCATCAACTTCAGTATTTAGTATCGCACAAATGATAGCGCAGTCTAGTAAATGCCCAATTTCGAAGAGCATTGCATTCACGGCGGTACTCTTTGAGTTGGATTTCAGTGAAGTACCGAACATGATGGAGTTCAATATCATCGAAGTGGCAGCTCTTAAGTCCGATATAGTGTCACGTCCTATTTATAGAATGTATATTGTATTAAATTACAAATAAATAAGAAGTACTCAATTATTAGTATTTAAGATTTATGTCTTTTGAGAATATATATATAACTTTTAGTTGTAAATTAGATTGGACATTTTTATTCTCTAAGGTAGAGCATTTGTCCTGACAAAAATCCCACAATGATTTTCCCTTTTTGTTACAGTCACAGACATTCAAAAACCGGATCACTACAATATCATTCTTGATTTTGGGGGCGTTATCGTCGCAAGAAAATAGAATTGGTGACATGAGTTCTAATCCTTGACAAAGCTGTTCGTGTTTCCTTTCGTGAGAAAGACATAAATTTACCTGTTCTCCTGATGACTATTGGTTTATATGTATTTACTCCCGTCTTCCTCATCAAGGCCATAATAAGAGACAAAATCAATTTTTAAGCGGAGTGAAGCTGATCTGAATTCGAATTTAAAGTTGAGTTTTCCTTTTCCTAGATAGATTGCCTTACCAAAATCAAAGAACCTAACCTGCCCTACTATTTACCTATAGCTGGGAAGAGAACAGTTTAATTCATGCCTTTCCGAAGTGCATTAGCGTGAATTGAAACGCAAGCAGTCCTGTTCAGTATTTAAAATCGGATTGCCGATTTCATTTTCTACGACGATAACCATTACGTTAAGTGCGTCTGCATTGATAAAAATCGGGCAGATTTAATTCGTTAGCTTTGATAAGGAAACCTGAGTAGAAGAAGAAAAACTCTGAATTCAAATTAGCTGCAGTCTGTTTAAAAACTAATCTTGTGCCACACCTGCCCGTAGAAACAGAGTTGGTGAAATACTTATTGTTAAAAATTCTCAGTTTAATTCTTTTACATTTTTAAAGAAATAAATTATTCTATTTATATACACTTTCATCGAGTATCGAAATCAAACATGAAAGATTTGTTGTTTTTTTGTTTTTTTTAGAATTGAGACGAAAGTCAATTTAAATGGACTTTTCACTGTTTCCATCTCTTAAAGTTATTGTCCAGGTTAAAAGCGAACTAAGATTCCTTATCACGCTTTTAACCTATTCAATGATTATCAGCTGTTACTTTCCATTCTAATTTTCTGAACTGTCTCATGTTAATAGACTGGGTGTGTTAATAACGACAACGAGTGTATTTTTGCCGCCTCGTTGATTTCGAATAATCAAATATATTGTTACGCCAGTTAAAAGCTAAGGTCGAACCAGTCGGAACAGAAGTCTGGCATATTCCTTATACATATTAACACAATTAAAAAAAAATACCAATATTTAAAAGTTTTTTTAGTAGTTTGTAAATTGCCTTTTCGAATGTCAATGTTCCATATTATTAAAAAAATCCCATGACCAATATTTTTTCTAAAATTTATTGATTGATCGATTTTAACGGCATTTCAACCCGTCTAGATGTAGTTTTAGAATTGTACGTTTATATTTACATTTTTGTATAGCTTTTTCATAATTGTATTTTTTGCTCAGTTATGTGATACCAAGTATTCCTATCAAATACAAATAATTTGCACACAGTTGTATAGTTTTAAGTATTCCTGTCTTATACAAATAATTACATGACTTCAAGCAATTACCACTAGTTAATAACAGTCATTTGTTTTCGCACAGTTACTTGGCGAAGTCCTCGTGACTTAGTTGTTAATGTGCAGGACTGCGAGATCTTCCCACTATTACGTTCACTTTCGGATTAATGCCCCTTGGAAATGGTATAAACCCTGTTATTCCCCCCGCCACCTATGGGTTAAATAGTACCACTACTGTTCTTCTTTAATAACGGCTTTGGCATTAAATAATCTACGAAGGCTGATATGCCATTAAACAAAGAAACCAAACCAAACCAAACCAAATCAAACCAATCAACAGTTATATTGTAAATGTAAAGAAGAAGCAAGTATGCACGAATTGATGACTAAGGGAAAAATTACTCTGATCTAGAAAGACCCCCCAAAGAAAGGAACAATCACCAACAACTATAAACCCATGACGTAACTACCTATGATGTAGAAAATCCTAACCTGGATTCTAGAATGTCTGAAAATGTACGAAGTATCCGACAAAGTTATTTATTTTATCACGAAAGCCATGAAAAACTGTAAAATGTAATTTAGCTATAGTGAAAATCCTGGGAGATGAGCTTTTGTCATTATTATTTGTAATACCAATCATGCTACTTAAATACATACTTAGAAATGGACTGGGCGGATGCGGGAGCTAAAATTTACAAAATAATCAGAAAAGATTCATCACCTTATGTACATGGACAACATCATGTTGTTTGCCAAAAATAAAAATAAAAACTGGAGACACAGATATAAACATTAAAAATGTACCGCCGGGATATAGAAATGGAATTTGGCATAGAAAAATGTGTCGTGCTTATGATAAAAAGACAGCGAAGAGAAACAACGGAAAGAATAGAACTGCCAAATTAAAAAAAAGTCAGAACTCTTGGAGAGAAGGAAAATTACAAGTACTCATGAATATTTGACGTGGACAGCATCAAACAAGCGGTGATGGAAGAAAAACTACAAAAAGAGTATCTCAGACGAACGAGAAAACTCGAAACCAAGCTCTGTAGTAAGATATTCAAGCCCATTCTTAGAATGGACGGGGGAGAAACGTAGATAAATTGAATTAGGGACAAGGAAGTTGATGTCTTATATCCGAGAAATGACATAGACATCTATATGTGTCAAGAAATGAAAGAGGAAGAGGACTCGCCAGCATTGAGGATTGCATAGATGCATCAATACAAGGCGTCGAGAAATACACCAAAAAGAGCAAAGAAAGTTTAATTACAGCAGCCAATATCAGCATTGGCTACATAAGTACAAACAGAGAAACTATAAAACTAGGAAACAAAAATGAGAAGAAAAACAACTGTATGGATATTTCAAGCGACAAACTGGCGAGATTGCACACGAGAAGACCTGAACATGGTTACGAAAGGGAAACCTCAAGAAAGAAACTAAATCTCTTCTAATAGTAGCACAAAACAACACCATATATTAAGGTGAAAATCGATAATAAGCAACAGAGTAGCAAGTGTAGATTATGTGGAGAAAGAGATAAAACGATTAATCACATAATAAGCGAATAAAGCAAACTGATACAAAAGGAGTAAAAGACATGGCACGACTGAGTCGGAACGGTGGTTTGATTCTATGGCATATCAACCATTGTAGATTATTTTATGTCAAATCCTTTTTATGCAAATATATTGAATATATTATTTCTAGACACATTTTGCTATAACATTTCTATACAAGCCTGAACTCATTTTTTCAGTGTTGAATGGTTTCAATTATTTCTATCTAATATGAATAATACTATTTTCTACAAGTCATCTCTTTACACACATTTAAATGTAAAGACAATTCTATTTCAAACAATTCAGCTTAGACTAAGTACACTGTTTTTGTTTACATAAAGTTAAATGTAAAGCAGTTCTATTTTAAACAATTCAGTTTAGCATAAGTACACAGTTTAAATGTCAAACAGTTCCATTTGACCCATGGATAAAACGTTTTCAGATGCTACCACTCCGGGTCAGAGTGGACCTGGGAGCGATGACAGTAAAGGAGTACTCTGTATTCTCGAAAGCTTCAGCATTACTGGAGACTCACCATCTGACTGTTTAATGACATATCCAGGACTCTTGTTGGGAACAGGGCTTACCCTTGTGTAGAGATACAGTCGGTGTACTCTGGACGCCTAGCCTCGAAAAGGTGATCCACTGGGAATTGTACTAGAGATTAAAATGTGACCACAATATCAAATGGTATATGCAAAAACCAAAATTCGTCCTTAAGATTGAGATGCATAAAATTCTGTTGGATTTTGAGATACAAACGGATCATCTAACACCGGCCAGACGACCAGATGACCAGACCCAGTGTGGATTAAGAGAGAGAGAGAGAGAGAGAGAGAGAGAGAGAGAGAGAGAGAGAGAGAGATCTGGGGGACTATAGAGTGAAAATAAATAAAAGCGAAAAGATAAACAAATACTTAGACCTTGCCGGAGAACTAAAAAGCCGTGAAACATGAGGGTATCGGTGATTCCAATTTTAGATGGTGTGCTCGGAACGGCTCCCAAAGGCATGGAAAAAAGACTGTAAGAATTGGAAATCAGAGAAAGAATCGAGACTATCCAGACCACAGCATTTTTAAGATCAGCCAGTATACCGAGAAGAGTCCTGGTGACCTGAGGAGACTTGCTGTCACTCAGCCTCCAGTGAAATGCCATCAGTTAACGCTGATGTGAAAAACTTGAAAGATTTTGAAGTAAAATAATAATAATCATACCAGAATAGGCCAACAAGCGGAGCTGACAGCATCTGCAGTAGAGCATAGAATAAACATACTATGCTTGCAAGATCACCGATACCATCATGGTCAAGTAGAAATAAAATACCACGATGCTGGTAATGGGTGGGTGTTTTTCTCAGCTTTTGCGTGGAGAAATCCAATCAACGCCGTCATAAGGAACAAATCTTCGCAGCGGACTATTTGCTCTTTGAATGGAGAAAATTAATTTGTGAAATTTGTCTTTAATTCAAAATGCATAAAAGATTTTGTTTTGTCCCTCAAACCTTAAATCTTTGGTGAATGTTTGTAATTTAAATGAAGACACTTTCAAGATTTATTTCAACTATACTATTTCAAAAGCATAGGTTAGATTTGAACGTTTCATTTTTTCTGTGAGAAATTCTATATCGTTTGCCACTGCGTCCTTGAGATAGGTGAAAAATAATGTATTTAGGAGATGGTTTGAAAGTGGGAGAACTATTATCATCCACAACGAGACCGGAAAAATATGTAAGAAGTATAATCCTTATTCTGATGCGGGAGTGGGGAGATTCGGTAGAAACGAGATTTCTATAAATTATGACAATAAATACAAAAACCAAAATAACGACACAGGAATACATGCAAATAGCTCAGAGACTTATTGAAGGAGGTAGACTATGAAAATAGCCTGTCTGTAGACTTTAACGAAATTAAAACTTGGGAATTTTTGAATTTTTTTTTTTTTTGTGACTCGCTGTAAAAGAACTCTTACCATAAGTGTTCTCGGTCACATCTGTGTCAGGTGCGCAGATAATGAACAATGCCTGGGTCTGGTAGAGCCACAATATACCACTCGTGAAAAATAACAGATCGAAACATAATTCAACATGAAGCCCAGACAACAGGTTTGGATATCATGATCGCCAGGTGCTCCATTGATCGCCATCATGGGGACCCGATAGCATCCTGCGAATGTTGGCTATTCTTCTCTCAGGTACACAAACGATTCTTCTTTCAGGTACATAAGCAATGAACAAACTAATCACTCAAATCAGAGACCACACGTTTGGACAATAACTAAGAATGGTTGGTTTTCTGACCTTGAAATAGTGGAAATCCGCCAACAAATTGTCACGTGATAGCCCACGGAGACGATAGAAATAAGATTAATACTATCCTCCCGTTTTGAATTAACAGTATCTAGCCGTCAAAAAAAGTGACCCTTAAGGAAGAATGTAGGTCACAGAGGAGATATCAACAGGTGTTGGTACTTAGTAACCTCAGGTCACCGGACACCAAGGGGAAGAAGAGAGAAGCCAAATGATTGGCTGGGACCCCAAAACGGAAGTGGGGACCCCTTCCCCTCAGCGGAAGTAAATAATAAGATGGCGGTTGTTTGGCAGGATTCGTAGCGGGCAGACGAATCAAAGCCAGTATTCCAGGTTGAAGACAAAAGAATATCTGAGACAAGAAGGACACCAGGTTCTTCAAGCCAGTGTAAAAAAATAGAATAAAGTCTATTAGCCCGTGAAAGAAGAAAGATTCTCCAGTGGAACACCATCGAAAAATAAGATAAGTAACTTTGGGGCCATTTTTCCTTTATACCCAAATTTTGTATACCACTCTCTCTCTCTCTCTCTCTCTCTCTCTCTCTCTCTCAATTTGAAGAAAAACAAAAGTCAAGAAAAGACATTTATATTCGTGGACTGTCCAATTATTATATGTTTTGACACTTTGAAAGTGTATATAACTGTAGTAAAGGAATTCATGTATTTTTATGTTACCACGTGGTCTATGTTGTTACTTCATGCTTCCCTTTCAGCTTCTATTCGCCTTATGTTATCTTGCTTAGAATTGTCCTATTAATTCCTAAAATATCACACGGGAAACCGGAGTTGCCGACTACTACAATATAATATTACTACGACTAAAACCTATAGGTCCATATTCTTCCATTATCTAGGGGAAAGAAGTTTAGCGGCCTGGTGGGTGTGTGATAGTGTGAAATTTGGAACCCCTTGCCAGCGGCGGTCAGTCTGGCCCTAAATTAATCCCTCACGTAATATACCAGTTCTTATATGCCTGAGAGAAAAACTGAACGAGGACTTATTCTATAGGGGATCAAGTGCCAACCTGCCCCGTCTTCACATATGCGAAAATAAAGTCCCGTTTTGGGATTTTAGTCAATTTGCCGTCACAAAATATATAGGCAAACATACCAACAGAACCCCTAATAAGTAACTAAAATAATAAATACAGAAAAACCAGAATCTCCTAACCAAAACAAAACACTAAATGATAATGGCCGATACACCGCAAACACAAAGACGCAAACACAAGAAGGAAAAATGAATACAGAAATCATGAAAAGAATCATTGGATTCTCTCAGAACCAAGACTGGGGGACAATCAAATCCGAAACCCAGAAAGTAAACGACTTATTGACAAATATCCCAACGAACATCATCACAGAATTAAACGATTTAATATATGCAGGAGTAAAATTAGTCTGTGAAAAAATCGGGGTTCCCCTAAAGACCATAGACAGAAAGTCAAACTCGGGTGGGAACTTAGATTAGAATCGCAGATAAGAAACGACAACAAGCAAAAAGGCTAAAACAGAACATGAAAGTATATTCGGACGAAGCGGAAAAAGTGCGACAACGAGAACGAAAAACACAACTCGAAGAGACTAATCAAAAAGTACTGGTGAAAGAAGGATGCCTAAAAAGATACCAAGACGGTACCAAACAATACAGACAAAACAGGATTTTCAAAAACCACGAAAGAAAATTTTACCAACAAGTAGGAGGAGAATGGGTTATGACATACCAGCAACTGGATGCGAAAGAGGCAAAAAACTTTGGAGCAAAATATGGAAATGGAAAGATCATAACAAAATACCCGAATGGGTAAAAACATGGAAACAGAGTTGCGAATACTCAAAGAGGGCCCTAAGGTGAAAATGCACTACGACGCAATCAAGGCAACACTTTAAAAAATTGGAAAACCCCAAGCCTAGATGGCATACACGGATTTTGGTTTGAAAAATTCACCTCCATTCACGACAGACTAGCTACCGAAATGAATAAATGCATACAGAAAACTGAGATACCCGAATAGATGACCAAAGGAAAGACCACCCGGATCCAGGAAGATCCCCTCAAATGAACCGTCCCAAACAACTATAGACCTATAACGTGCCTACCGTACTAATGGCGCAAATTAGGGTAAAAATCTACTACTCAGTGATAAGCCGCGGCCTCTTCCCCGAGGAACAGAAATGATACCGCAGAGGATCCAGAGGCACAAGAGAACTACTATATATACATCCTCAGCGAGAGTAAAATGAGACGGAAAAATCTATGGCCAGGGTTGACTACAAAATGGCTTACAATATGGTCCCCCAAAGTTGGATATTACACTGTCTCAAAATGTATAAAATACCCGACTAAGTCATACAGTTTATCAAGAATACTATGGATATCTGGAGAGTTGAAATGACAGCAGGAAGAAAAAGGTTAGCAGAGGTAAAGATCCAGAGAGGATCCAGGGAGATGCATAATCACCATTACTATTTATAATTGCGATGGTGCCACTCATTTATATTCTCAGGAAATGCACAGCTGAATACAAACTCAGTAAATCGCAAAAAAGTCAACCACTTAATGTACATAGACAACATCAAACTGTTTGTCAAAAACGAAAGAGAATTAGAAACCCTAACACTGACTGTGAATATACAGTCAAGATAAATGAATGGAATTTTGAATAGAAAAATATGCCATGCTAGTAATGAAAAACGGTAAACGACACACGACGGAAGGAATCGAACTACTAAATCAAGAAAAAATCAGAACGCTCGGAGGAAAAGAAACCTACAAATACATAGGAATACTAGAAGCTGACACCATCAAACAAATGGAGATGTAAGAAAAAATGAAGAAAGTATCTCAGGAGAACCAGAAAGCTACCCGAGACAAAATTATATTGTAGAAACTTTATAAAAAGGATAAATACCTGGGCTGTTCCCCTCGTGAGATACGCCGGAGCAGAGAAGACCTTAAACAAATGGACCCGAGAATAAGAAAACTAATGATCATGCATAAGGCATTACATCCCAGAGATGACGTAGACAGACTATATGTGTCAAGAAAAGAAGGATGAAGAGGAATTGCCAGCACTGAAGACAGCATTGACGCATCGACACACCGACTTGAAGATTACAGAGAAAAGCGCGGAGGAAGACTGATCCCAGCCCCCAGAAACAATACTGACAACACGATAATCAACAGAACGGAAATAACTAGAAAACAAAAATGGGAAGAAAAACAACTCTATGGACGTTTTAAGCGACTAACAAGCGACACCTCACACGAGAAAACGTGAACTTAGCTAAGAAAGGGAAACCTTAAAAGAAAAACTGAATCTCTCCTAATAGAAGCACAAAATAACGCCATAAGAACTAATCATATCAAAGCAAGAATAGATAAGACGCAACAAAACAGTAAATGTAGGTTATGTGGTGATAGAGACGAAACCATCAATCACATAATACATGAATGCAGCAAAGTGGCACAGAAAGCGTATAAGACTAGACACGACTGGGTGAGTAAAGCGATCTACTGGGAACTGTGCAAGGAATTTAAATTTGACTATACGAATAAATGTTACATGCACAATCCAGCAGCTGTCCTAGAGAATGAGACACATAAACTCCTATGGGATTTTAACATACAAACGGATCACCTTATCTCGGCCATAGGGCCAGACCCTATAATAATCAATAAAATAAAAAGTGAACTCGCAAAATTGTCCCGGCTGATCACTGAGTAAAAATTGAAGGAAAGTGAAAATAAGAATAAATACCTCGACCTTGCTAGGGAATTGAACAAACGGTGGAACATGAAAGTGGCGTTTATACCAAATGTAATTAGTACTCTTGGTACGGTCACCAAAGGATCATCAAAGGGATTACCGGACTTGGAAATAACAGGACGAGTTGAGACCATCCAAACTACTACACTATTGGCCAGAATACTAAGAAGAGTCCTGGATACTTAAGGGAACTTGATATAAAGACCATCTGCAAACACTGATGTGAAAAACTCTCACGGAGTAAAATAATAACAATAGCATTGAAGACAGCGTTGACGCATCAATACAACAACTTAAAGACTATATACAAAAACACGAAGGAGGATTCATTACAGCCACCAGAAACGAAACTGAGAACACGATGAACAACAGAATGACAATAAGTAGGAAACAAAAATGGGAAGGAAAACAACTCTCAAATGAGTAAAATAATAAAAGAAATTCACTAATTTTAATACTATGTGGTTCACTTGATCAAATAAGTAATCGGCTATTTACTGATATTTTATATAATAGCCGCAGCATCAGTTGTGGTTGTAGCAACTCCTTTACTTAGCATTTACCAACTTACTTGGGACACAAACTATTGGCAAAATTCTTAAGTATATATATATATATATATATATATAATGAGTGTTTACTTTATGTTTAAAAGTGCAAAATGACATAAATAGCAGATGTATTTATTTGTCTGAATTTCTGAGGCAAAGCTTGATGATTTTTACCATTCAGGTTTTTCATGCTATTGTCTTCGTCTTTATTGTTGTATTCACAACGTTTCAGTCGATATGTCCTCCGGTATTTTTCTGGTGCTTCTTGTCGAACTCGAGAGCCTATATGGAACTTCGAAACGTCCTTTTATTTGAGTATACAGGAATACTTAACGCTTGTACCCGGTTAGGAGTAACGAAATCAGAACAAGCGAACCCCGTGAATTGAATAAAAAGGATGTGATACGAAATGCCGTGTAGGTTCCCGAATGCAACAAGAAATACCTTTTATTTATTTGTTTGTTATATAGCAGTTGTAATCTCATTCAGGTCGGAATTCCAAGCAACTCTCTTACTTACATGAGCTGATGTCAAATACTCACTTAACGGTTAACAATCGATGTTATTGTAAAAGTCTACTTGACTAATTCTATTTTATCTAATTCTATTATTTACAACAAGGCTTCTCAAAGCGGTCCATATAGACCTTTGGGGTGAATAAAAGTATTGGGGTGTATAAGGGGGGTTACTAGTAATTATAATTCCCTTAGTAACTGGAGAACAAAAATTGTTGGATCATGTTGACTAGATGCCAGATATTGTATATTTAGCAAAATGTCTGATTGGGTGTAATGGCCATTAGTGATGTGGCGTTCATATATGATCTGTTCAAAATATATGGGTCATTTAAATGAGTGAATGTTTTGGTTCGGACCGAATAAATCTGAATTTTTTTACATCATTAATAACATATTTAAACATATTTTTAAAAGAAAATATTTAAAACCAATTATATTTTAAAGAAAATTATTTCATTAAAATACTGAATTTTAAAATATTGCTTTTTATTATACATTATGAAATGTCTTTAAAAAAAAAAAAAGAAAATCATATAATGATAAGAATAAAAACATAGATTTTAAAAAGAAAGATAATGAAAATATAGAATTAAAATGCTATGTCTGAAATTTTAATTTTTATGTTACAATTTTTTAATCAATTAAATTGAAAATAAATCATTATTAAACAAAAATTGAGCTCTGACCGAAGAGATCCGGGCCTTCAATTGTTAAGTCAGCATCAGGATTGTCATGTATTTGTTGGTCTCAGTGTTATTGTATGATTCAGTTGGCATACAAAGTGGTGATATGCGGCTCAAACTCACAAATATTCGTAACCTCTTTAGTGCCCCCAAACCCATCCTTCATATAAAAAATAATTCGAGAATTAAAAATGCATTTGTCTTTTTAGTCTACTTTTTCTTTTCTCATGTGAATTGTATTAAACACTGGTGAGTTAGTTATGTTTAGTTTTAAGATTCAATTTATTTGGAGGTAAATTGAAATTAGATTTGGCCACAAGAGGTGCATTGGGTAAAATGTTTGAGAAACCCTGTTATACACGATAAAAAAGTCACTAGTTTCACTACAAAGGAATTCACTTAACCCTGTAATCAGACGCTCAGTTATAGGATGACTATATTCATTGCAGTAGAAACATTGGTAGTGGTAGTAGCAAGCATACATTAGTAGAACAGGTTCTTTATTGGGATGGAACCTTGTACTTCCAATTGTGAAAGGTGCAAACTTGAACCTACTGGAATTTCAATGTCAAGTTGAGTTTATTGTTTGTCAGATACCAAAAAAAAACAAAAAAAAAAACAAAGCTCACACACACATGCCTACATACGGAGATAAACTTATTTGTAATATATATATATATATATATATATATATATATATATATATATATATATATATGCTCGTGAGTGTCTCCCTTACAGAACAATTTAATTATCAAGGTGCGTTCCTAGCAGTCAGCTGCCGCATTTGACTTGTGAGCGTCACGTGAAAAGTCACCGACTGACATATCAGCATTTCTCATCATTACAACCCAAAAGAGAGAGGTAATGTATAATCACAATGTTGCAGAACTATTAGAGACAAAAATTCTGGTCTGTAAATGAAGATGAGTGAATGAGTGAATTCATTTTTTCCTTCTCGCTTTCTTGGGTTCTACACTTATTGATTTTTTTATAGTATATTCAAAGCAAACTGATTTCAAATTACGTAAGTTATCAAATCGAAACAAGATTCGAAAAGTTTCATTTACTTTAGAACTAAAATGACGCCAATAGAATAGATACCAAATTGCATCAATAGTTTTATCAATTGATTCATTTGAAAACAACTACTTTTTAACATAAATTATTTTTCCTTCATCTTTATCAAAGTCTTTTTTTTTTCTGACCTCAACTATTCTTTCTCTTTTTTATTGTAGATTATTTGATGTATTTGTCATTTTCTTTTTTCTTTTTTCTGTTTTTTTCCTCTTTTTATCTTTTAACATTTGTACATCATTTTCTTTATTAAAAATTCTGTTTTTTATGAATATATGTACATAACTATCTTCATTTGTTAGGCAACACCGTCCCTAATTAAGCCTTCCACAGTTCAACCTTCAGCCTCAAGCTATAATTTCATAGCATTCACTATTTTCTTTTTAAGTTTCATTTTGGCTTATTTTCCACCTTCTAAGCAAAATAGACCAGAGATGCAAATAAAAATAAAAATATACATTTCCCCCAATTGTTCACATGGCATTTCTCGGTCTCCTGTGTATTTCCCCAGGATTTTACTAAAGATTTTGTGTTTCGTTTTCAACACAAAAAGGACGATCACGATTTTCCAGTTATTACTTCACAAGTTTCATAACATTTTCAGTTAAGAATAGCTGTTTATCCGGCAAATTAGAAACACAAGCAGAAAGCTGGTTTGAATTCAGAGTTTTCCTTCTCTTAGACTGGTTGCCTATTATTTACGCAACGGTGAGATGGATTCATGCCTTTTCCTAAGTGAAATTGCGCGAAGAGAAACGCAAACAGCCTCTTCGAGGTTTGAACTCGGGTCCACGATTCCACTTCCTACGATGGTAACCGTTACACTAATCACGCCACCAAAACACCATTAATAACCTCACTCCCTGCTATGTCCAGTCTAGGATAGTTTATCTATTGTAAATTTGCCTTAAGCACCTCAGTTTGGGGTTCGAAACTAAGTAAAAACCAGAATCTCAAATGAGGATTTTAAAGACAAGCAAGTTATCTTTTGAAAGCTACACATTTTTCTTATAATAACGGCCACTTTATTTATATACTTGTAAATTCTACAATTGCTGATCTATCGATCTATCTAGCAAGCTAGTAATTATTTACTAATAAAATTTCTGATTGATCTTATTTAAGAACTAATGCATTCCTACAGACATATAGTAAGAAATACATCCACTTCATCGGCCTCGTTCATACTTCCAATATTCTGTGCAAGGGATAAAACAGCATTAAGATGACAGTCAACTCAGTTCAGGTTGGCATTGGTTGATGCCTATAGCCATAAAGTCAGAATGAAATAAGTCCTTAATTAATTGACTTTTCCTTAAGTTAGGTTCCAAGATCTTAAACTATTTCATAAGCAATAACGCTGCCTCTCACATTCACAAACTCTCTCTCTCTCTCTCTCTCTCTCTCTCTCTCTCTCTCTCGAGAGAGAGAGAGAGAGAGAGAGAGAGAGAGTGAGATTATAATCTTCGTTTTCCAAGCATTATGATTGCATACTGTGATTACCAAACACCCAGGTACATTGCTGCGCCACCAGAAGTAAATCGTGAAAAAGTATTCCCAAAACTAATACAAAAGAGATAATTGCTATTGTAGAAGAACATTTGACAGAAATTAGACTCTTATTTTTTATTATTAGATAAAGAAGATTCTAATCGAATTCGAAACCTTTTCATAAAGATTACATTTGTTATTTGTTGAAATTATGTGAAGAAGAATTGGCTTCACTATCCAAGGAACATGGACTTCAAATATAAAGAGTTATTATTGAGGCATGTGGTCTTTCTATTAAAGAAAAAGATCTCAGTAGATAAGAGAAAAAAAAAGCTTCATTTATTTTGATCCAGTCTTCCTATTTATGTGAATTGGAATTTTTGTTTCTCTTACATTAAATGTAACAAATAAAAAAAGAGATCTTTGCATGAGAGCTTGTTTGTCTCATATTCGTCATAACATTGAAAACCTCGCAAAAAAACATCAAAGTTTCTCATGGATAACAATCCTTTATTTATTTAAATTACTGAAAATAATTACGAATAATTTTCAACCGTTTATATTATTTTTATAGGTTAAAATGTTTCAATAACCATTTACGAAAAAAACAATTTTTATTTTGAATACAAAACGCGCCAAAATGTTTCAGCTGCTTTTAAAGTGCCAGAAAAATCTGAGAACTACAGATTTGAAAACTTTGGATTAAAAATTGAGCTTTTATTTTCCACCGTTAAACACAGACTATGATTCGGTTCGAAACCCTTTCGTTTATTTAATCTGATTTTGGTTTGAAATTATACAAAGAAGAATTGTCTTTTATATCAGAGAGAGAGAGAGAGAGAGATCTGTGAATTGAATAGAAAATGAGTCGGTCTCTTCTGAGTCTTATAGAAAGCATCAAACTGATGTTTCTCATTGATAACTACAAATAATTTACTAATAAAATTGTAATTACTTACAATATCTTGTGGTTAAAATCATTTAAAAAAATAAACTAAAATGAATAAACATATTTTTAAAATAAAACATTAAATACAGAAGCTTATAAATTCGAAACCCTTTCATATAAATTACATCTGATATTGGATTGAAATTATGTAAAGAATTCTTTTTACATTTAATAATTGTTGACTTAAACTCAAAATTGAAGAATTATCTATTCATACATTTTTGATTTGTATTAAAGTGAAAGAATCCTTCAGAAGCTAAAAATCTGTAACTATTTTCATTTAGTTTTCCCTTCTTATTCATGTAAATTCGGATTTTCTTCTCTTACGAACATTAAATACAAAATAATGAAACGCAGACAGAGAATGATTTCTATTCATTGAAGAGAAAATGAATTTAAAAGATTTTCATAAGAATTTCTTGTGGTATCGTTTGGATTTATGTAAACTAAAAGAACAGTAGTAGTAGTAGTAGTAGTAGTAGTAGTGGTAGTAATTAGGCTTTTCTATTCAGCTTTACACTCCCTATTTATGTGAATTGAGGTGTTTTTCTCTTACATTAAATGTAACAAAAAATTAGAATAAAATTTTCTTTGGAGGAAAGTTCGTCTCATGTTCGTCGTAATATAAAAAAAAGAAAACGCGACGAAGAGAAATGTTTCTCATTGATAACAATCCTTAATTTACTTAATTTACTGAATAAAAAAACCAGTCAACGAACAATGTTTTGCAGTTTAAATCATTTTTATTGAGTGCTATGTAAATATTTTATTGCATCAATGTGTTTACATACAAAACGCACTAAAATATTTTTGTGGTATCAAAAATGCACCTCGAACAACAAAAAATACTTAAGGATTACAAATATAGAAAGTTCTAAACGAATGAAAAGCGATTTTTCTGAATGCATCATGCTAATTATGGCCACATCACCGGGTGTAACGGTTTACAAGCTAGATTAGCAACCCATTAATAGTGAGTTCAAGTCTCATTAGATACCCCATGCATTCTTTCTTGTGCTACAACAAACCAGAGCTTAGTAAATAATTATGCCTATCAGAACTACGAAACGTTTGGTTATTATTAAAACATTTATGTTTTTCTTAGCAGATTTAATGGCTAATTTTAAAAAATCATGCTTGTCCAGGATAGCCCATCCATGAAAATTTACTTGAATTCTGTGGTTATGTACAAAAATTATATTGAAATGTAATACTATTCAATCCCCAAAATATGTTTTCAACTTGCTAAAATTTGTCCATCAGACATAATTTTTAGTCTTTACCTCCCTCCCTCCCTCAATCACTAAAAATATCGAGTTATGGCTGATGACAAAGAGTAAAATAATATAATGTAAATTTGTTAAACATTATCTTGTTTTTAATATAACATTCGAGCAAATACTTGTCTAAATTCGTTGGATTTTAAAATTGGTTCTAATACTTATATCTATACTTGTGTCGACGTGCTAACAAAGTAATTTTACTGTTTGGGTTTATGAGGATTTTTGTTTGACCTTCTAAATAATCTGCTCACTTTGCGTCCGAGTTTAAAACCGACACTCCAAGCACACACACACGTGTGTATATATATAGAGATTGTCTTCTTTTTGCCTTTCCCCACCTGTTTTCTTATTGTGCTTGCTTCAGAATAAAGGCGATCAAATGAGAGAGGGGGGGGGGTAAATATAGAAGTAACTATATTTTATCTACACAATGCCATCAAGAACTTTACTTTTCGAGTTTAAGTATTTTTGTTTTATTTCCACACGTGTTCTTTTCTTTCTTCAGTTTTTGTGTCTTCGTCAAAATAAAGCAGATCAAATAGAGAAAAAGGATAAATAGTAAGTGATAAATGATGAAGATACCGACATTTTTATTCGTTCAATACTGACAAGAACTATTTCAGTTTCCTTGAAACTTGAATTTTTTTTTTTTTAGTGTCATATGATAGTTACTGTTCTTTAATGAAAAGTTTGGAAAATCTTAGAAATATCTTAGAAGTTTACGCATGTCTTTATATTTTGTGCAATTAGTCAACTACTGCGCGTCGTTAGCAAGTGTTTAAAAAATGAATTCCACAGGAAATGACATAAACGAGCATTGGTCAGCATTTGAGGTTTTCCCTTTTTTTGTTCGATATAGAAAAGGATCATTTTTCGACGTCTCTGGTAATAGTCTGAAAATTGAAATAAAAGCTACTGAAGTTAAAACGAAAGAAATGCAATTAATAGCAGTTGGCAGTATTTTAACAAAAAAATTTCTAAAAATATTTTTCCCATTTTTCGTTGTGGTAAAAGGGACTTCTCGAGCTAATTGCGATAAAAAACTAAAATCAAAAGATGAAATGATATTCATAATAATAATAATAATAATAATAATAATAATAATAATAATAATAATAATAAGCGAATCCAGCAAACTTGCACAAAAGAAGAACAAGACTACATACAACTAGATGGCAAAGATGATCCACTGGGAATTGTGAAGAGATTAGAATGTGATCATACTACCAAATGGTATATACGCAAACTAGAATCCTCCGTCTTAGAGAATGAGACACGTAAAACTCTGCGTTTTTGAGATACAAACGGATAACTTAATCCCGGACAATAAATCCCGACCTAGTATAAATTAACTAGAAAAAAAAAGAACTTGCCACTAGATTAGTGGACTTCGCCGTCCCGGCGGTCAACAGAGTGAAAATAAAAGATAAAGAAATATTTGGATCTTTCCAGAGAACTTTTAAAAAATACTATGGAAAGATTATTGGTTGGTTGATTGTTTGTGTTTTATGGCATATCAACCTTTTGGAACGATGATACCAATTGTTGTTGGTGCCAAAAGCCTGGAAAAAAGACAGAAACCGAAGATCAGAAAAAGAATTGTTAAAATCAGTTTGTTTAATTAGCAGTCCAATCGACGTGGTGGTGGGGGGCTGTTGAATACACTGACTGCATCTCTGGAGAGGGGTTAAGAACTCTCCCAACGAGTCTCCTGGATATGACATATTCAACAATCTGGTGTTGAGGCTCCAAGAGCTTTGGGAAATGGTGAGTACCCCTTCATTGCCATCACTCCCAGATCCACTTTGATCCGAAGTGGTAGCACCTGACAGAGTTCAACCTAAAAGTAAAATAGAACCGGTTGACGTTTTAACCAAATGCAAACAAATGACTTATGCTAAACTGAATTGCTTGAAATATTACTGTTTGATCAGTGAACTGTGTGTAAACAAATGACTGGTGTTTAATTGAATTGTTAGTGATACATAGCTATACTTGGAGCTATTTAACTATGTGCAAACGAATGAGTTATATTGAATAGAATAATTAGTGTTAAATAGCAATACTTGCAACCACTTCACTCTCTGCAAACAAATGATTAATATTGAATAGAATTATAAGTGTTAGATAGCAAGAATTGAAACCATTTAACTATTTAGAAACAATAGCAATTCTAGTGTACAAACAAATTAGTTGTAACTCATTTAAAAATGAAATTGCACACAAATTGATCTCTTACATATGTTTATCTATTTAAATGTGTGCAAACAAATGACTGATGTCAAATTGTTACTGTTACCTAGCAATACTTGAAACCATCTGTGTGCAAAAAAAAAAGATGAGCTCAGGTTCATTTAAAAAATGTTATCAACAAAATGTGTTTACAAATTCTATATATTTAATATATATGTATAAAGAGGATATGGCATTAAATAATCTACAAGATTGATATGCCATAAAACTAAACCAAACCAAACTAGTCTACTTGAAGAGTATTTGAGACTTCAGTATACTTGCCGTCATTCAAACTTCAGAGGAAAACCACTAATTAAAACTAATGTAAAAATAAACTTGCAAAGAGTTAAAAGAGAAAAACCTTTTCCTATGAAAGATTTTTTCCGAGAAAAGGATATTAACCAATGTTTTACAGCTGGAAAACGATCCTCCTAATGTTGCAGATACGATGCAACAGTCGATTGTGAGAAATAAAGACTCATCACCTTCCTCGAAAAATTAATCTGTTTAAAAGTGGAATCTGTCTTTTATGATGAAATACTCCAATTTGGTCTAAGTTTATGGAATGCTTAGGAAATACTTTGTTACTGAATAATGATGCTATGAATTTATATAGATAACTCTAGATTCATACATTCAGATCTTTGATATCTGCATCGAAAAAAAAAAGGAAGAAAACATGAACATTTCTTTGAATTTTTCTTCCTGTAAAGAGCCCAACTAGCCTTAAAGAGAATCACAGTCATTTTAACCCCATGTCCTGTCCTCTGCCTCTTGAACTAAAGGGCTATGAGAGAAAATATGATACAAAAATCAGTTATATGAAACCTAAAGATATTTTCTCACCCTGTTACAAGGCTGGGATACAACATGAAACTTTTTTAACGTGGGAGACCCTACGCAAATGTGGGACTGAGCAAAAATTACCCAACCTTTTCGGCATTTCTCTTTTTGAATTGCCTCAGGTCACAGAAAATAACCAAAACCCTATTGCTTTAAATGCAATAAGGAGGTGCTGTCTTAAAATAGGAACCTACTGGACTAGACTTTGAGATATTTGCCGA
Source organism: Sepioteuthis lessoniana (assembly GCA_963585895.1). NCBI lineage: Eukaryota > Metazoa > Mollusca > Cephalopoda > Myopsida > Loliginidae > Sepioteuthis > Sepioteuthis lessoniana. The sequence continues at coordinate 57,448,452 of OY757921.1, forward strand.
TTCCGGCACCCAACAGCAGGAACCTAAATATAATTTAACATTATTCTTTGCAATTCGATAAATTTTCACTTCATTTATTTTGATTTTATCAGTTTTATTAGATCTGACCCGTTACATATAAAATCGTCTGATTTTTGTTTTTTTCCTCCCTGAAATTATCTGAAGTCGAATGTTGCATTGACGCTCATAATCGTGTTTCTTTGGTTATATTTGGTTATTTTTTTTATCAAGCTTCATGTGTTATTCAATACCAAAGTCCTCCTGGTAGAAGAACTGAGGTGATACAATTTAACCTATTGCTGGGGAGATTGGGGGTTCATATCTTTCCAAAAATGAATGCAATAGCACAACTGGAGTTTGAACTCGCTTACTACGATCTCGCAGTCTTGCACGTTAGCCTCTACACGACGATGACTTCCCCCAATCGTGTTTCGATTTCAATTTATGAATACTTACTTTATATATATATATATATATATATATATATATATATATATTACCTTATATATATATGGACTAATATATATTTTCTATCAATTTAGCCAACCCGCTACCTTGGTAAGAATGTGTTTTGAATCATTTATGGATATTTTCAAAAGATAAGAGACTCCCCATTCACTGGATAGAAACAGAAAACATTTTTCGTATCAATGATTTGACACTCATAAACCTGCTACCCAACTAATCACATCCCAAGTAAATACCTGCTGATCCTAAACTATTATTCACCTGTCCACTAAAGCGAATTCTAAACAGGGTCATTTTAAGGTGGTGGCCCACATCTGTACGTGAGACCTAGGGCAAAAGTTTCCAATCTCCTTCAACAGTCTTACAAAGGCGGTAAAATAATCCACCCTTCTTTTTTGTACCATGTGGATTGTTACTCACCAAGGATTTGAATGTGGATTGTTACCCACCTGGGATTAGAATTATCTGGAACAGATTTATATTTGTGTTTTTTCCCAGTATTCTGCCTGAAGATGAAAATACGTTTGAAGAAAATGAATAGAAACTACACTGTGATCCCAACTTTTATTTGTCCACGCATACTATCCTAATTATTTTTTAAAAATATTTCTTGGTCATTTTTTCTTTTCATATACAAATTATTAATTCTAAACACCCAATAAATAATTAGCTTATATTCCATAGTTTTATTCGACATCTTTTTTTGCTTCTCGGATCATTTACTACGTACACGATTATTCTTATTCGTGAAATATCAAAATTATACATCACACTTGAATGTTATTATCAAAATCTCTCTCTTATAATTGTCCGATTTTTAAAAATATGAATCAGTTAAAACGGCAGAAAGAAACGAGATTTTCTAAGTGCAATATCGTTAAAAATAAATTAAGTTAAACTGAAAAAAAAACAAAAACAAAAAAAAAAAAAACAGTTTCCGCTCCAAATATGGTGAGGTTCGAAAAGAACATAACTATTAAATCCAAATTATAGTCATCATCATCATGATCATTAAGTCGGGCAGAAAGAACACGGATTTCTTTGGTGTCACTCTTAGTTGCGTAATGGTTATTGCTGGACAAAATGGAATCGGTGATATGAGTACGGCAATAAATCTTGGAGAAGTAAAACTCTGAATTCAAGACGGCTTTGCTCTGATTAAAAATTGATCTTGTGTCGAATTCTGCTTTGGTAAAATGCATACTTGCAAAATTAGTCATACGTTTAGAATAAAATCATCCACTAAAATAATTGAAAAGAAAAGATTTTGTTCCTTTATCTTTCTTTGGAACTTTTCTGTCAATTATGCTAATAAAAATAAATTCTAAATATTTGAAAATGTGTGGAAATTTGTGTACGTACATGTGCACACACACACACACACACACACACACACACACACACACACACACACACACACACATATATATATATATATATATATATATATATATATATATATATATGATGTTAAACATTTTGGCCGGTTACTTTTACAAGATTGATTAAAAAATAATTTTAATCTTTTAAAAAACTACAAAGAGCAGAGCCAGTTTATGTTTGGTTTTGTTTGGTTTGGTTTTATGGCATATCAATCTTTGTAGGTTATTTAATGCCAAATCCATTTTCATGTAAATAATCAGTTCTATTTAAAACAATTCGGTTTAGCATGAGTACACAGTTTAATTGTCAAAAAACATTCCTATTTCAAACTATTCAAGCAGTTATATGTAACAATTCAGTTAAGTGTAAATACTGTTTTAATGTCGAAAAGCAGTTCTATTTCAAACAATACAGTTAAGCATAAGCACGCAGTTTAAATGTAAGTACAGTTTAATTGTCAAAAACATTTCTATTTCAAACTATTCAGTTTACTCAAACAATTCAGTTTAGCATAAGTATGCTGTTAGTTCTATTTAACCCATAGATAGGGCTCTATCAGGTGCTATCGTTCCGGGCCAGAGTGGACCTGGGAGCGATGGCAATGAATGGGTACTCCGCATTCCCCAAAGCTCCAGCACTGCTGGAACCTCATCATCAGATTGTTTAGTGTCATAACCAGGACACTCGTTAGGGGGTCTTAACCCTCTGCAGAGGTGCAGTCAGTGTATTCTACAGCCCCAGCCGACTGAGCAATACACAGAGTTAAATGACATTCAGTTTTATTTCAGATAATTCAGTTCAGCATAAGTACACAGTTTAGACGTCAAAACAGTTCTATTTCGAGCAATTCAGTTCAGCACTAGTACGCAGTTCCAATGTCAAAACAGTTCTATTTTAAACAATTCAGTTTAGCATAAATATGCAGTTTAAATGCAAAAATCAGTATAGTGAAGGAAGCACGGTTTAGCTCTATTTAACCCATAGATAGGACCCTTATCAGGTGCTACCACTCCGGGCCAGAGTGGACCTGGGAGCGATGGCAATAAAGGGATACTCCGCATTTCCCAAAGCTCTACAGTTGCTGGAACCTCACCATCAGAATGTTTAATGTCATATCCAGGACACTCGTTGGGGGGAGGGTCTTACTCCTCTACAGAGAAGCAGTCCCAGCGGACTGGGCAAGTCAATTTAAGATCTAAAAGATTAAAAGATAGTTCACTATTTGTGCTTGCCGTCTATTTTGGGAAGTTTCACGGGCCCGCTACTTGTATGATCTTTGTATATATATATATATATATATTCAAGCAAGTTTTCTTGATCCCCCTCCATATATATACGAGGATCATTAAATAAGTTTCCAGACTTTTTTCACGTGGGCACTTTTATTGATAGTACATATATGAAACTCTAGTAATCTCCTTCGGCTGCAATGCACTTGTTGTACCGTTCCAACAACTTCTGGAAGGCCCCATGCAAGTCCTCTTGTGCGAGCGTGTTAATGACCTTCGTTACAGCCTCTTTCATCTCCTCAATTGTCACATAACGACAGCCTCTGAGCTTAGGGAATAAGCAAAAGTCACAGGGAGCAAGGTCTGGACTATAGCGAGGCTGAAAAACTTGTTATATCTTGACCTTTTGACCCGGCCAAAAATGCCATTCCAAGGTGATGCACTGGAAGGAGCTGACACATTCTAATGGCAGTTATGAGAGGAAATCGCGTGGGCGGAAATTGGCTGATGAAATGGGACGAGCTAAAAAAAATTCCCATGGTACACTCATAGACTGATGCACCGGAAGAGAGTGACCTGTGAACTGTATGACAGTTATTTCCGCTTGATGACGATTAAACATTCGATTTCAAAGATCGAGTGGGCGATCGTGTGGGCGTTGAATTATTATATAACGCAGTCAAGACGGAAGTCACAGGCAGTTGAGTTCGACGGCCAGTTGAGTTGAAGATCGGACGGAGTTATAGATGAGATGTGGTAGGAAAAGCCACATCCGGCCGAAGAGGCCTTTGGGCACTGATGAGTTGAAGTCCGGAGAAGATGCTGATAAGATGCCGTAAAGAAAGCCATCACTCAGCAGAGTGGCCTCTGGGCCTCCGGTTGAGCATCAAAAGAACGAGAAAGACACAACGTTGACGGCCATAGGAGTGGAGGTCAAAATATTACAGTTTATATTCGGTCTCCAGCTCCCTCTCACGCGCAAACCTTGAGTAACCCTTTTCGAACCCTTGCAATAAAGTGAGAGGTAAATATTTTGTTAAAGAAGTCTTCCTGCGTGCGTCTGTCTTTATCATTGCGTCTGTTATTCATTGCGTCAGCATGTATCCAGTATATATATATGTATATTTCGGCATGAATCAGCAGATGACAATATAACAAACTGTCTTGATGGCCATCTTGGTCAAATAGTCTGTGACAAGGATGGAGTTGTGGACTGGTGTATTGTCCTCGTGGAAATGCCACTGACCCGATTTGAAGACTGCTGGCCTCTTCCGACGGAATCTCTTCCTTAACTCCCTTAAAACCTCAACATATTAACCCTAACCCCAACCCTAACCCTAACTCTTTGGCCAATCAACTCTGGTCTATTGACTTCTTTACTCATCCTACACCTCTTATCACCCCTCACAGACTCACTGCCTTCCTTGAATCTCTTTTGCCACTCAAAACTGATGCTCGATTCATACAAGATGGTCGAAGAGCAGTCTGAAGCATTCCATGCGTTTCTGTGGCATTTTTTCTAAGTTTAAACCAGAATTTTATTGCATATCGTTCTTCTACAGTGTCCTCACGTCCAGATTGCTGTTATGTACGGTGTTGCTTCTTTGATTTGTTCAAAACAGTACGTAGTAATCTTATATAGTGCTCATTTAGTTTTTTCTCCATCTGTTTTGTTAGGGTTCAAATGGTTCATCCATACAGTATTACTGACACAGCCACAATATTTTTTTTTTTTATCAGAGATTACATTTCCAAATGATCGATAACCGGTACATAGCAGTCCATGCCTTTGCTAGGTGTATGTTGATATCACTTTCAGTAGACGAGATATTGCTGCTGATGTATATGAACAAGTCAATTAATTATAGAGACTTGACACTTAAAGTGCAGATGGATCCTTCTTGATTAAAACACATGAACTTTGTTTTATTTACAGTCACGTAGAGACCAATGACTCCATCTATTTTTTTTTTCTCCACGTACTCCTTTGATGATTTGATGGATAGTTAGAATCTGTGATGTTGATCGATTTCTCCTAAAACTATTCTGATTTTTTCTAAGAATTTTCTCGACTTTTGGTCGGATACGATTGAGAAGCATGGCATTGGTAACTATAGCAGTAAAATCTACGCCTTTGTAGTTCTTAATGATTCCGTTGTTGTCATTGTATAAAAGAGGAGGATGCAGACTTTCGTTCATTTCTCTATTGGGTTTTGTATATAGACACCGTTGCATAATCGTATTATAAGTATGCTGTCCAATTTTCTAGTCTTTCATACTTCAGAGGATATTTCATCGAGGCCCGCAGCTTTTCTGTATTGAATTTTGTCAGATTCTTCCTCTGTAAACTCTCTTAGTTTGATTCAAGTTGGCTATTAATAATTTTTTTCAGTAGATTTATCAGTAATTTTTGGGTACATTCTTGAAGTGTTCTTTCTACCTCTGAAATCTTTCTTCTTGGCTTGCAGCTCTAGTTTTGCTTTTGAGGTACTTTTCCTTCTGCTTACTTCATTTACTATATGCCATGCTAATCGTGATTATTTATCTTTCACCAAACATCTGATTTTATTGATTGGCCTTCTAGTTGTTCTTTTCGGAAAGTGTTAATTCCCTTCGAGCTTCTTTGAGTTTCTGCTCATTATCATTTGTTGTGCTTATTCTATTCAGTAAGGATGCTTTTTCCATGTTATCTCGTTATTCCCTAACTGCTCTTGACTGCCAGAAAACTCTACATTTGGCTCTTGGTTGGGTTGGTATGCACTCGGCTGTTCCTTCTATATGGACGTTTACAAAATTTCATATACGTCATTCGAAGTATATATTTCAGATATCTCCTGAAGTGTATCAAATTTTTTTCTTATATTGATTGCTTATATCACTATTGGCAAAGGAGAACCAGTCATACCGTGAAGTTTTATCTGTTTGTTTTTTTTATTTCTGCTTAGACTCAGTCAAATCTTTGTTGAGACAATTCTGTGATCGGAAGATACTCTTTCAAAAGCGGAGTATGCCTCACAGTTTACAGCGCTATTTATCCACTTCTTATTTATGAATATATAATCTAGCTGTAATTTTGTTTTATTTGAGTAGGAGTTGGTCCATGTTTTTCTCTCTTTTTTAAACTTAGTCTTTAGACATATAAGTTTATTCTCTAGTGAAAAATCTGCAGGATATTTCTGTTTGGCGAGTTGTGTAAGCAGAATTTGTAATTGCTGTCTTTGCTTATTTGAACATTCACGCCTCCACTTATATAACGTTGTGATTGGGAATGAATCAGAGAAGGGAAGATGGCTCGTTATAGAAGGTGGTGATGTCCGTTTCATCATTAGTATGGATGGGACTTTAGCAAGAGACAATAGTTATGCAGGGGTTGCCATTAAATGTAGCATTCTCGATTGGGTTTTCTCTATGCTATTTATTGATTTTAAGGCATAAGGACTGAGAAGCATTCCTATACCTCATTAGTATGCAGCCAAAGTTAACAGCATTGATTTGCTGTTAGCTCTGCGCCCCGGCTTTCTTGCTGGGCCGTCTGGCATTCGTACTGGACGAAGTATCAATGATCAATAGCAGATTCGAGGCCGAAAGGCACCAGGCTTCGGCTGGGCCACCTTTCGGTGGGCGCGCTGTATTGATAACACAATATTGCACTGAACTCCTGGTCCAGTTCAAGCAATAATCTAGCATCCGTGTCGGGCTCACCTAATATATCGAGTGAGCCCATGTTCAGCTGTTGGTTCATCTGGCTCACCTTGCACTAAGTGAGCCGGTGACCAGCATAGTCTGACCGCCCTCTTCCTTAACCCCCAATATAAGCCGACCTCGTGTCACTGACCTTGTGTCAACTCCTATCTAGTGGGAGGCAGTGATAAATATGAGCATTCTACACCTCAAATGGTGACATTGGCGGAGTTTTTCCATGAAGATGCCGAGGCAAATACCCATCCATTACCGGTATAATCTATGCTCTTGACTACATTTGCACTCTTTCTCTTTCTCTCTCTCAGTCTCTCTCTCCCTATATATATATATATATGAGGGCTGATTTAAAAAAAAGTCTGTAGCCTAACACAATCATTTGCTGTATATTGATCTGAAATGTTCAATCTAATGTTTACTCTCTCAAATTAATAAAAAGGTATTTAAATTCATCGACATGGAAATTGTGAGTAGATTACTGATTAATTTAGTTAGTACTTCCCTATATATATATATATGTGTGTGTGTGTGTGTGTGTGTGTGTGTGTGTGTACAAGTCTGATTTATAGACTTGTGATTGATATGGTCATGCATTACTTACTGGCTGGTGCCAAAGAAAACTAAAACCTGGACTTCAACTGCAAATTTTAACACACCACAATCCTACAAACTTCTGTCCTCTTTTGACCTTGTACCCCACTAAGCTTTGTCATAACTCATACAATACGCCACTTTTTCTTCCTTCGAATATATAAAACAGGAACACGCTACACATTTGAAGAATTAATTGTTTTTCAAGAACTTTAAATAGAAATTTAGAATTGCGTTTTTAATTCATTTGTAGTTATTTTAATTAGTTTTCATTTAATGCTGACCGTAAATAAATTTATGCTTTATTAATTGATTTAAATATAATATCTTGTTATTTATCATGTCGATAAAATAGATCAACTCATCTAATATTATATTGACTTAAACTATATATTTGTGAAAGCAGAAAATATTTACGGAACCCAGGTACTAAAGACTACATGACCAGCGAGTCATTAAAACTCTTATGACCTCTTGACACTTTAGCACATTCGATGATTATTTAGTAAAAGACGTTCGTCGTAAATCATTTGTAAAGAGACGAACTCTTATTTCTTTCATCTTTATCAGTGATAAAGTTGCATGCAGTCGGCTAAAAAAGTTGAGGTTTCAAATAAATAAAATACTAGTCAAATCTTTATACTTACAATAAATTTATTTTCCTGTTGTTGTGACATCATTATTTGTAGTAGTATTAATATTAGTAATAGTTGAGCCATGTTCGAACAAACACGTTGTTCAGCAGTTTGGAAACGGTGGTAGTTCAAATGAAAATAATAGCCAACATCATTATTTCTAGGTTTCTTCACTTGTGTTTCGTATCACGTGACTGAAATATAATATAAAACTCAGATCTGTCTGTCTTTCATTGCACTCTGTTTGACACTAATATTCGCGGTCATTTCTTTCTTACTGAAGTGTAAGGATATGAATAAACTGGATTTCAATCATCCCTCGGTCGTTTTTTTTTTTTTTTTTTTTACATTCGATAATAGGGATAATTTTTCTCTTTCGCTTCCGAATGTTTAAAGGGTTAAATCGAAGAAGAAAAAAATCACTTTTAAGGATGTTTTATTCTATTTTCTATCTGCCTATTTCTCTCCGGAATAAATGTATTTGCCGTAAAAAGATTTAAATTGATAACTTAAAAAAAACTGAATTCGAACTTTTATAGAAGCAATTCAAATATTGAAAGGCCCAGAATTGTTGTTTTGAATTATAAATTCTCAAACTTTTTTCCATTTATGAAATTGTGCCTCCTCCATCGTAGCTGTTATTACACACACACACACACACACACACACACACACACACACACACACACACACACACACATATATATATATATATATATATATATATATATATATATATATATATATATATATAAATTTCCCTTCAACGATATGCAATGTCATTAGTTAATTTTTAGTCAAACAAGTATCAACTCTTAAAAACTATTTTAAAAACTTTCCCAAAACTTTTCTTCACGTCAGCTTTTCTTTTTCAATTGACCTTATGTTGAAATTAGTTGAGAACAGTTAAAAAGGAAATGACTACAAAAATATTCCTATTCCTCTTATCACTTTTGTTCATATATATATATATATATATATATATATATATATATATATATATATATATATATATATATATATATGTATATATATATATTCATTTCATCTGGTCATTTATCCTTCATCATTGCATCTTGCATCATGTCCATCAGCTTCTTTCCACTTTTAAAGGTTTCAAAACTAGTTTTTAGGTTGTTTTTTCTTACGAAATTTAATGTTGTCTCATTTTTTTTTGTATTTTGTATAATGATGCTAGGTTGGTTGAGTTTTATGGCATCTCAACCTTTGTAGGTTATTTAACGCTAAATCCTTTTTATGCAAATAGTCAGCTCCATTTCAAACAATTCAGTTTAGCATGGGTACTCAAGTTTAATTGTCAAAATAGTTCTAATTCAGCCAGTTCAGTTTAGTATAAGTACAGATTTTGTTTACACACAGTTAAATGTCAAAATAGTTCTATATTAAACAATTCAGTTTAGTGTAAGTAGAGTTTCAATGTAAAAACAAGTGCATTTCAAACAATTCAGTTTAGCATGAGTATGCTCTTTAAATGTAAGTACAGTTTAATTGTCAAAAACATTTCTATTTCAAGCTACTCAGTTTAGTCAAACTGTTCAAATTCAAACAATTCAGTTTGCATAAATATGCAGTTAGTTCTATTTAACCTATAGATAGGGGGGATGTCCTCGTGGTGTAATGGTTAAAGCAATGGACTGCAGAATCGTAGTACGCGAGTTCGTACTCCAGTCACGCTATTACGTTCACTTTCGGGCAAATACCCTTGGGAAAGGTATGAACCCCCTTATCCTCCCAGCTATGGGTTAAATAGTACCACTACTGTTCTTCTAGGAGAATGGCTTTGGCATTAAATAACCTAAAAAGAGTTGATATGCCATTAAACAAAGAAACCAAACCAAACCTATAGATAGGGCCCTATCAGGTGGTACCATTCCGGGCCAGAATGGACCTGGGAGCAATGGCAATGATGGGGTATTCCGCATTCCCCAAAGTTCCAGCATCACTAGAACCTCACTATCAGATTGTTTAATGTCATATCTTGGATTCTCATTGGGGGAGGTCTTACCCCTCTGCAGAGGAGAAGTCGGTGTATTCTACAGCCCAGCCGACTGGTCAATATATAGAGTTAATATCCATATTTACCAATCCCTCCGCTCGGGCAGGATATAACACAAGGTCAATTTTTAAGTGAAGTTTAACGGGTTTGAATTCCTTCTCCTAGACTAGTTGCCTCACCAAGGCTGAAGAACCCAGTCTGTCCTACTATTTACCCATAGCTGGAGGGAGAATAATTGGATTCATACTTTTCCCAAGGGTATTAGTGCTATGTGAAATGCAATTAGCCTGGTCCAGGATTTGAACTAGAGTCGCCGTGTCCATGTCCTACGACGATAACCATTACACAAAGGGCACCTCCACAGTTAATATCAGAACAGTTTTATTTCAAATAATTCCGGTTAGCATAAGTACACAGTTTAGATGTTAAAACAGTAAACTTAAACCATGGTTTAGTTCTATTTAACCCACAGATAGGACTCTTACTCGGTGCTACCACTCCGAGCCAGAGTGGACCCGGGAGCGATGGCAATAAAAGTGTACTCTGCATTCCCCAAAGTTCCAGCATTACTGAAACCTCACCATCAGATTGTTTAATGTCATATCTAGGACACTCGTTGGAGGTCTTAACCCTCTGCATAGAAGCAGTCGGTGTATTCAACAGCCCCTTCCAGCCGACTGGGCAATTATACGAGACAATGCAACATATTGTGAAAAATGAAGATGTATGTACAACAGCAAAACTCATCAAGTGATGACGTTTTGACAACAGTCGAAAGATGAATCAGTATCAATTTGAAAGAAAATTATGAAGCTTGTCTCGATTCTTTTTGAACACTCCTCAAATAAAATTGACGGTATATCGTAAAATAGTGATTAGTCCAAAAAACAGGTTTACTACTTCAAAGCTCTTTTTTGCTTTTTTTTTATTATTATTTTGCAAGATTTTTTACTTGACTTGTTCATTGAGAGAAGTGAAAAATACTTCGGCTGAAAGAATAATTAATTTTCACTAGATGTTTGAAACGTCTTTATTTTTATTGATTTGAAGAAAGGAGAATACAAAAGTGTATATAAAGGGATAATTAAACATTGATAGTAAATTCACATGTACGTATGTTTTCTTCAAAGAATTAGAGCGTATAAAGAAAATGGTTCAAAGAAAGAATTGTGTAAGGAACTGAAACTTGATATCTTACTCTTTACTTGACAGATAATATGACGTCATAACGCATACAGCGGAACTGTATGACGTGGTATAAAAACCATCTTGATTTTTCTCGAGATTCTGCAAAACTTCCTTGTAATTCACGTTTTTAGACGAACAGGATGTGGGGAAATCTTTTTTTAAACAATTACGTTTATAAATATATTGATTGCTGGAGCATAACCGATAATGTTCAAATACACTTGATTGTATTGCAACTTTAAATGTCATGGCGTTGATATATAAGAAAAAAATTAAATTTGATCCTATCTAAACGTTATCAAGTCGGTTATTCGATAAATCCTATTGATTAACTTAATGAAATTTTCAACTTGACTGTCACGAGTATTACTTGCATCGAAATCAGAGCTTCTCAAACTTTTTACTCGATGACCTTTATACTAGTTTAAAGGTTTCATAGTTTGAGCCGTAAATCACCACTTTCTATGTTCAAAGGGCTTGTCTGTTTGGTTTTTACTTTTTGAAATATTTTCTATGTATTAACAGGAAGAGAAATCCAATGATTTTACAAGACGTGTTAAAATACCAACTCTTTTTTTAGATATACAGTATTTATCAAATAACTCTTTCAATATCAAGTCACTATTTATTAATAGAATTTACAAATGTCACAAAGCTTTAATATTTATAATTAATATTTTATTCAATTTTCCTGGTTTACTATTTTATATAATATTTTACCAAATCTTTTACGGGGATATGAGGTAAAAAAGAGTTTTTTCTTAGAGAATTATTGAGCAGATTAGATTTTGAGGGTTTTTCTAAGTTTATATTTATCCAACCCTTTCGCCACGATCAGGATGTGAGATGAGGTCAATTTTTAAGCGATGTACTGCTGGTTTAAATTGAGATTTTCCCTTCTTCTAGACTGGTTCCCTTACAAATGCTAAAGAGCCCAGTTTGCCTATCTATTTACTTATTGCAAGGGGAAAAGCAAATATATTCATGCCTTTCGCTAAGTATCAGCGTCAAGTAAAACTTGAACAGCCTCGTCAGGGATTTGAACTCGACTCGTCGATTCCATTTTCAACGACGATAACCGTTACGCTAAGCGTGCCTTCTGTTTCTGTTTTTTCTATGTGAGCAATGCTCGAAAGTGCACCTTTTTGTATTTCAGATAGAAATGGATATCCTATGATTTTCTTAATTTGTGTATCACCAATGTCTTATTCATTCTCAGTGCTCCTGTTACTATTAGTATAGTGGTTGTTTCAATACCCTATTCTTGCAATTTCTATTTATCAAATTCTTTTGCCGAGATGTTTTTATCATTTACGTTTTTGCTTTTTGTTTTTCAATACTTTAATATTGTATTTAGCCTGTTTGACTTGTGACCAGTATAGACAATAAAGACCCTGGTCACAGTAACCTATTAGAAGCGGTTTTTGTTCATACTATTTTTCTGCATTGAATAGGTTATACTGTTTGCATATCTTCCAAATTTCCCTCGGCTATCATATCTATTTTTAAATTTCAGCTAGATATAAGATCATCTATAGTTTCCTCAATGACATTTTGGTTTTGCCCAAGCCGATGGAATATGGCATGAAATTGTTTTGATTCTGATCGGCTAGGATAAAGCTTTCTGTTTCTATTTTCAACCTTGAACTTCTCAACTGGAGTCAGTGTTTTGGCAACATCGGGGTCTTTTATTGGCAAAGGGCGTCGGCTATGTAAGGTATTCTTTTTTTTCATTTGGCTTTTAGGTTGATTAGGTCTTTCTATTTTGATTTTTGTTTCATGTTTTTTTACTTTATTTTTGGTATTTTGTTTCATATTTTATTTAGTCTCTTACTATTTTACTTCCTGCGAGTTTTTCACTGAAGTCTGAGAGGCAACAAAATTTCGGGTCTTCAGGACTTTTCTCGTTATTCTAGCTGATTTTAAAGTGCCGTGGTCTCGATGGCCTCGATTCTTACTTTAATCTTCAGCTTCCTCAATCTCCTCTATAGACCTTTACGGACGGTTTCAAGAGCACCAATTACAATTGCTATCACCATCATCCTCATTTTCTACAGCTTTTTCAGCTCTCTGGCAATATCCAACAATTTGTCAATCTCTTCGCTTTCTTTTATTTTTACTCTATAGTCGTCTTGAACGGCAAAATCCGTTAGACGACAGTTTATTTTCTTTTTGTTCATCGATACTAGGTCTGGTATTTTGGATGTGACTGGATGACCCGTTTGTAGCTCAGAATCCCAGAGAACTTTGAGCTTCTGATTTTCATGGACAGATTCTGATAGTGCTCACACCAATTGTCAGCCAAATTTCAATCTCTTGCACAATTTCCACCGGATCTTCTCGTCCCTCACTCAATCATATCTAGTCTTGTTTCCTTTTTGCTACTTTCACTTATTATGTTGATTAACTATTTCATCTCTGTCACCATGTAACCATACGCACTAAACTCATGGTGTGTATTACGGGAATATTATATACATCAAAAGAAAGAAAGACCAACAACATGTCTGCCTTTCGAACTCCCAACAAGAGAGCTTGAGTACACCATGATGTTAAAGGGAAATTTGGGGTCTTCAAAATTGAAGAAAGCCATGCAATTAAGAGAAGTACAATATATATATATATATATATATATACAAGAGTGGGCTGAAAAGTACAAATGATGATGTCATATCTGCTGTTGACGAGATTTTTTACCAATGAAATCCAAGCACTGCAACACCAATAGATGAAGTGGGTGGACCGCATTGAGGACTCAAATAATAAACCACATTCGGTCACATTCAATGAGAGAATCTTGGTCAAACTATAACTTTTCACCCAAACCTCGTATATATATATATATATAAAGTTAGTGTTAGCGACCATAGTCGAGGGTGACCCGAAGGCTCCCTTTTCGATAGCTACTACACCAAGGTGTAGGGGAGGGCGCTACTCCATTCCCTGGATTGCTCCACTTTACCCTTGAACCGTACCTTATAATGGTATCAAGTTCCATTTTTTTAAAGTCTTTGGTATGACTCGACCTGGGATTGAACCCAGGTCTCCCGGGCCATTGGCGAACACTCTAACCGCTGGGCCAATGTCCCAGTATTGAACCCAGGTCTCGTTTAGCATAAATGAGTCGTTTCAGTCGTTTTATTTTATGCTAATTGTTAACAATTGAACAGTGACAATTCTATTGCTTCTGCAAAAAGATGTTAAAAGAATAAATCTTTATACACTCAGCAGCTGAATTGGGGTCTTACGCGTTTGTGTGACTGTGTGCAATTACCTCCACTACTACGACAATCCCACCAAGTTCAATATAGCTATAGACACAACACGGGACTGATAGTCACAAGGTATAAAAAAAAACCTGTTCTGGTACCATTCGTTCATTCGAATAAAACAAAATGTTGAGCCCAAAATAAAACAAGGATGTTTTTATTCTCCGTGAAATTCTAAAGTTTTTGGGCGATGTCTTTCTCCACTTTGTATTTTACGTATTTTAGAAAAGCCTTTCATTTTCTTTCTCAGACTTAATAAAAATAGAAATCAGATTGATGGGAAATAAAAGATATTTTGCTAAAAATCAATTTTTAAACACCAGTTTTGAGAAAAATAAATATATTTAATATTTATATAAATCATGAGTCCATTATCCCCTAGTACAAAATAAGAAGTTTTTCATTATTATCTAATTATGCGTGGTGTCATGGTTAAAGAGCTAGATTACTTGACTGTTATGAGTGAATTTGATTCTCACCGGTTGCCTCTAAGCTAATATATTTTTATATAAAGCATTAAAATATTATTACTCTCATTGCATCTGTCTATGAGTTTATGACACATTTTAAACTAATATGCTTTATAAGGACATTATAGAGACTTTATGAAATAATCAGTAAGGTTTGTCTTGAGTCGAAGCTCTTAAACAAACGAATCACGAAAAGCTGAAATGTGAGGGGAGATTTAACCGAAAGTGACAAATCTCGTAAAGGTAATTGTTAGTGATATCAATCAAGTTTATTTCATGTTGTATAGGGTCGCACGAGAAAGATTGCGTTGCGCCAATCTTTCTGTAAGGAAGGTCGTGTCTACCTCGAAATTACCTTGGCTTTTTAACGGGTATCAAATGCCTCTATAAGCACCGATAAACAATGCAAAAATTGCTGTCATTAAACAGGCCCTAAAGTAAAAAGGAGACATTTTTCTTACATGTGTAATTATTTAAAAAATTATCTCATTCCTCATTGCAGCGATCGTTAATATTTGCAGACGAATAAGCTTGAATTTGTACAGTTAATTTATTGATTGATTTTAACGGTATGCCAACCCGTCTTGGGCTATTTTATGCCAAGAGGTTTGGGAATCCTGTTCAATGTATATTTACATGTTTATGTCGTACTCCACTCTTCCTAGATCTCCAGAACTAGAGCCTTACCATCTGACACAATTTAGTGTCATTAGCTATGCCGACGGAGTTGTGGAGTTAAGTACATTTTAAAAGTTATTTATCCTCCTCTAGAACATTTTGTTTGACTTTCTGTGACGAGGAATTATCATTAATAAACCCCGATGTACTCGAACTTGTATATTCATCTTGTTTATTATCAAAATTGTAATGTTTGACTGCTGTATTCCTCGGTGTTCTTCGAGTGTCTCTTGTAGTCAGTGTCTTTCTGAGTATTTCGAACTGAATCCTTTATTCAATCCACGAGTTGGGAACGAAGTAACTGATATAAGATATTCTCTAAGCATACCCAACGAAATGCGAACAATCTACTCTCGTGGATTGATGAAAGGTTTTGGTTCAAAACTCCTATAAGGTTACTCGATACGACACGCCTCTGTGACTCAGGGAAGATACTAGTCCATGTACATCAGTGTAGGATTTTAATAATAATCCTATCTAACTATCAGATTTTATCGAATATTTACTCGTATTTATTTTTACTTACTCGATCAATTGGCTAAACTATTTCAGTTCTGTTCCTATATCTTCTTTGTTTTCATTATTTTTTTTATTTACGTTTTATTTTCATTTTTATACACATCTATCAATAATATCTTTTGCCATTTACCGGTTAAAAAAGAAAATTGGTTGTTTTGATACGAAATCAAATGAATTTTTTAAAAACAAATCTGGGGTGACGCACATCATCAAACCAACACAGTCTTCTCATTTAGTCTTCTTGTTTGTTGGTAAAATTAGATAGGCATTTCTCATGAATAATAATGCAAATAAATGCTGTCATTATTTCTAAAAAAATTGACCCATGTATTTCATTGAAGGCTATTTTAGGTTCCAAAATCAAGGGCGTGACTAAAGTTTTGGGTCACCTTGAGGGAATCCCCACCAATATTTTCTGAGATGTTTAATTGTTTAAGCAGGAATGAAGAAGATAAGCATCTATTTAAAAAGCTTGTTGGGAGATTCTTCCATTGGGAGCCCGGGAAGTGTTTTCAGATATCCCTCTAGCAATGATTCTGTCCCAAATATTACTTATTAATGCAACAAGCTTGTAAGTTTTGGATTTAATAAGGATCGTTCAAAAAATTCTATGCTTTATCAGAAGGAAGATTTGGTTTTTTTTTTTAATGGTATATAAACCTTTGCGAGTTATTTAATGCCAAAGTCATCTTAGTAGAAGAACAAAGTACTGTTCAATTCAGCTGGAGGGAAAGAGAAGTTCATGCTTTTCCTCAAGGGTATTATTTCGAAAGTGAACGTATTAGTGCGACAGGAGTTCGAACTCGCTTATAACTACCAGGAGGAAAAACTATAGCAGAAGAATAGCAACATACTACCGCTTCTTATAAACTAATTCATATTTTTCTAGTTTTATAAGAAATGCTATGCTAGTGTGACAACAAAAACTTAGAACTTTTTGAACGACCCTCCTTTATATCATTAAGCTTGATATTCATTTTTTGCAATAAAAAATAATTTGCGCTTAATATTATTATTTCTAAAATTTAAATCGATCAGTAAAAATACTTTTTTACTACTGTAAAACCTTTTTATCCCACACTTACTTTCTTATTCACGGGCGTGCATGCATGCGTGTGTGCATGCGCATGCGCATGCGTGTATGTGTGAGATTCTTATTTTTGTTTTATTCATTTATTCATGTTTTTGGTCAAATTTTGTTTTACCAAAACAAAAACATAAAGATAAATGGCTTGGATGTATGCTGGCGAAATAATACTCTTCTTCAATACCATTACTCTTTAATACAAAGCGGAACATGATTTCATTGGTCGTCATCAGTGATGTTTCGTTCCAGTTGAATGAAGCGTGTCCACTCCTACTATAAATACGATTTGCACCCAACAGTTGTCAAAAAAAAAAAAAAAGGAAGGAAAAAGAAAAGCTGTCTCGATGAACTAGTGGTGTCCTCAGTAGTGTGAGAGTTGCTCAAAACTGTAAGTTGCTTCATTTGCTTTTCTAAATGTTACAAGTTTTATTCACTCACCAAAAAGTGCTGTTAAACCATTTGTAAAAACTAAAAAGAGTAAAAAAGATTTAAAAAAGAAAGATATTTTTATTCTATTGTTACTTTTGCGGTTTTTTTGTTTTCATCTCTTTCTCTTCTCACCGGTTCAGGTTAAAAGGGCGGTAAGGGTAACTCAAAGGTGAACTTTTTTAGACCTAATTTTTCCAATGTAGGTATCATTGAGGGAACGAAAAAAAGTTTTAGCCCATTTACCATAAAGTTTGGGTTCGGGTTACTGTTACTTTTAACCGGGACTATAGACCATGTTATGCTGTGATTAGTTTACCAATAAAGGTATCTTTTTTAAAAATGTCTTGATAAAGTTTTGAACATGAAATATTCATGACCGTCTCGCTTAAACCTTGAAAATATTTTATGAAGTTAATTATTTTGCATTTTGCAAAATTTACGAAAAAACTTCATTAAAACAAATAAATAAACAAAAACCAACCAACCAACCAACCAACAAACTGACAGACAAACAAGCAAAAAACAAATGCATAAAAAAACAACAAAAAAAAAAGGAAATCGAATTTTTTGAAATAACATTTTTACTTTTATTATAAAATAATAAAAATACTTCAGTACTTTATAGATTTTTACGCTATCATAACTACTATTATCAGTTACTTACACAAATATTCATAAAAATATTTCATTCATTCTTTTTTTCTTTTTCTTTTTTGTTATCATCACATTTTTCCGTATATTCTGTTTAATTCAATAATAAAACTTATTTTCGCTGCCTCTAGTTATAGTGTAATTTCTTAATTTTCTAAAATTCTATTTTTTTAAACAAATTAATTTCAAACTAATTTGGAGATCAATTCATAGCGTATCGTCTACTTTATTACGAATGAATCTATCTTTACTTGAACGAGAAAAAAACAAAAAACTTGTACATCCAAATTATTTTTATTCATTTTTTTCTCCATTTTTCCCAATTCAAACTTTACTTTTAAGTACGGCTTATCCGTCAAAGCGACCAACATAGATTATCATTGAGTTAATTTTATTTCAGATGTTTATGTTTTTATCTTTACTGCTTAACAAATAAATGCTGAATTTTAAATTGGGTTTCTACCGTACCCCACAGTTTTATACCTAGGATTATTTTAAGATTTAATATTTGTTTAAAATTAGTCCCAACGAAATGGGAAGTTCTCTTGAGAATCCAAACCATATCCATGTATGTATGTATGTTTATTGTACCTGAATATGCACTACTTTTGATATTTTTACTACCCCTGTTCCATAATAATTATTAGATTTGCATATGTATATAATCCACTAAATGTAACAACCCCTATTGTTTTTATAATTCTCCCAATATCTATTCATTTATCTGCCAGTATCAATCTATGAATTTATATATTATTCTCTCTCTGTCTCTGTCTGTCTGTCTGTCTCTCTTGTAAGAAGAAAGCATCTTGGTTGCTAAAGTCGTTGTAAGTTTGTCAGTGTTCGCGGAGTCAGAAGTAGATACAGGTTTTAGAAGCTGGCAAGCAGGTTCTCCTCATCTGGTAGAGAAAAGGCACTGCACAAACCTCCAAAACCGTATCCTTATAAAATCTTAATCTACCTTAGTCGAGGGTGACCCGAAGGGTCCCTTTTCAATAGCTACTACACTGAAGTGTAGGGAAGGCGCTGCTCCATTCCCTGGATTCGCCACTTTACTCTTGATCCTTACCTTATAATGCTAAGTGCTGAGTAAGGCGGCATCAAGTACCATTTTTTGATTCTTTGGTATGACTTGACCTGGGATTGAACCCGGGTCTCCCAGACCATTGGCGAACACTCTACTCATTAGGCCAATGGTTCTGACTTTTACCTCTTGACTTGAATATTATTCTAAACCAATGGATCCTGACCGGTTTCATTTTCATTTTCACTTTATATGAGTGCTTTACACCAGTTTTTTTTTTTGTTTTTTTTTCTTTTTTTTTTTTACCGAAGTCTGAGTGATAACCAATCTTTTCAGATTTCCTGGACTTTTCTAAATATTATTAATCAATTACACTGCGAACCGGTTTAATATTGTATTGACAACATTTTTGCGGACCATTCGCCAGAAATGTAAATCACGGTCGAAATACTGATGATAAGTCAGCAATACAAATATAAATAAGTTGGCCTATAGCAATTAGAGCGAGATGTTGGGGAGAGCGCAACTCTTTTCTCTGGATTGCTCCACTTACCCTTGGTTTGTACCTTATAATTCTGAGTGTTAAGCAAGGAGACATCAAGTACCATTTGCTGAGTTTTTGGTACAACTCGACCTGGAAATTAACCCCGGTCTCCCAAAGCATTGCCAAACACTCTAACCTTTATGCTAATGAACCGATATATATATATATATATATATATATATATATATATATATAAGTCATTTACAAGTGGCCAATACACACAATTTCGCTTCTAAAATGGTTTATCTAATGGAGTTAATATTAAGATTCAAGGAATTCATGTGTTTTTATTTTACTAGGAAAATAAAAGAATAATGATATAATTTGTTTGCGTATGTAGATAGGCAGTTTATGTTTTATGATAAAGGATACAGGAAATATTATTTTCTTTAACAAAACCATCTCCTTTCCTGGTGGCCCAAATAGCACATGTTTTGTAGACCAGTATCTGTTTGCTGGTTGGTAGCTGGGATCACTGATCTAAACTTTCGTATAGGCACACTAAACACAAGAAGTTCCTTAATATATATGTGTAGAGATTCTCTACATTATATATATATATATATATATATATAAAGAGAGAGAGAGAGGGGGGGATATGTTTTCATATCCTCCACACACACACACACACACTCTCTCTCTCTCTCTCTCTCTCTCTCTCTCTCTCTCTCTCTCTCTCTCTCTCTCTGTAGTGACAAGTTCTCTCTATTAGTGACAAACCTTTTAAGAAATACATATTCGTGTATAGGCCGGGTCTTATAGATTTAATTTTTAAATTAACGTCAACTTATATACGAGTGATAATTTTGTACGAGTGAAATTCAAACATTATCGAAAGACTCAGAACAAACCCTTCAATTAAAAAAGAAATTACATAAATTAAAGACGTCATCAACATATATCAGAGTCGAATTATACTAGAGATCAACTTGTACACGAGTCTATACAATATTTTTTCTTTGTTTCTTTTTTCTTTTCTTCCAAACTTAGTGTTAGATTACATATTTCTTTGTAGCTGTTTTTTAAATTCATTTCCTGCTGACCGATCTTTGCATGATAAAAGTCATCATTAGAGGCACCTTCCTCCGCTTCCACTACCATCTTTATGGCTTTTAAATTACAGGTTTCATCATTTCTCTTGTATCCTCCTGAATTAAAATCATTAATTACGAGTAAATTTTTAAAAAACCTTGTTAGATGCTGAGCTAAACATCTTGGGAAACCGACGCCTACCGTAGAGCAATGATTTTTCAAGCTCATTTTTGTAGATGTTAATACCGTGAGTTCGAGCCTCACTGGTTGAACTAATTTCATGGCTTTACACAAAACATTTGTGAAGTTATTTCTTTATTGAAACATGAGAGAGAGAGAGAGAGAGAGAGAGAGAGAGAGAGAGAGAGAGAGAGAGAGAGACCAATATACAAAGAAAGCGAAAGAAAGAAATAGATACACCTAGAGAGAGAGAGAGAGAGAGAGAGAGAGAGGAAGGGGGATGAGAAATAGACAGAACTACATACAAAGAGAGAAAGGACATATATACAAAGAGAGAGAGAGAGAGAGAGAGAGAGAGAGAGAGAGAGAGAGAGAAATAGACATATTTACCGAGAGAGAGAGGGGGGTATTAGCTTCTAAACTTGGGTACTTCTGGTTCACATGCCCCAGGTTGCTTACAGTACTTGCAGTTCCTAAATGATCCCTCATCTAAATACTGAACAGGCTCATTGTTGCCTTAACTTCCATATCTAACAGGAACAGTCAGTCGAGAGTCATTTTAACATGACTGATGGATTGTTCGATTGATTGATTTTAATGACATGTCAACTCGTCCGGGATTATTTTATGCCTAGATCTTAAGGATCCACGTACATTGTGCATTTATATTTCCATTTTTTGTACAATTGTTTCTTTTTTTATTCTAACGGCACATCCAACTCCTGGGATTATTTTCTGATAATTACTTTGCATGGTATTTATCATGTTTAAGTTTATAATTCTGGATTAAATTTTATTTCTTTCAGTAAAATGTCATCAGGGTTGACATTTTCGAATTGATTCTTCATAAAATTTAGGTTGAAAAAACGTTGTCTAATGAGAGTTAAAGCTCTGCATTTTATGAGAAAGTGTTTAACAGTATGTTTCACAACTTATACCCTGTTCCTCTTGTTTGAATATAAAGGAGAGCGTAAGAGATCATTTGATGAGCTGAACCGGAGATCCGTGAGAAATTTTTATCATTTTTTGGCCTTTATATATATATATATATATATATATATATATATATATATATATATATATATATATATATATAACCATGAAAAAATGGTCCGTTATTACGAGATTTTTATTAAAGAAATATCCAGTCAATTTGGAACTGAATGATAATTTTGTTGAGTCCACATTTGCACTGTACATCATATTTTTAACCATCCAAATCTTCGATGAAATATAGATACCAATGAAAGTCTAATTCCAATCCGTCACTTGTTGCTCAGTAGAAATACTAACATCACTAGAGAGCGCTATTACAACAGGAACCTAACGGGTTTACATGTCGTCTAGTAGACTTAAATATCAATTATATATCAATTTAATACTAATTATATATCAATATTAGAGTTTGATATCAATCATTCCTTCGGTGACTTAAAATATTTTAAACGAGTTCATGCCTTCATGAGTAGAGGAGCAGTGATCAGGTACTTCAGATGAAGTAGTCATTAAAATGGAATCAGTTGGTTTACTACTAAGGTTGCTAATATTGAAAGTAGGTGTAGCGTGTAGGCGTTTGAAGAAAGGGAAACAAGGGAAGGCGTAGTAACGGGTTGACAAAAAACAAGATAAAAAGAAATATGATCACGTGATGTAGACAGTCCAGTTCCAAATATTCGATGGTGAATTTGTTTAAACATGGTTAATCTTTAAAACGCTTAATCTAAAAATAAATCAAATAAAGAATGCTTCTAATATAAATGCCTTCCCACAAGAACATGAAGATGAAAATAAAGGCTGAGTTTAAAAGGTTTGGTTTGTGTTTCTTTAGTTTCATTACAATTTCTAAATAAAAGTTTTGCTGAAGAACTAACAGAAGTTTCACTTATTCACGGTTTGTGATTCCGCGGATAGTGAGGTCATATTATTAAAATGGGAATCAAAAAATATATATTTAATAATGTATATATTTACCCCCCCTCCGTCATTGGTAGGATGAGTCACAAAGTTTTTAAGCAGAGTAAAGAAGGTTTTAATTCGGAGTTTCCCTTCTAGATTGGTTGCCCTACTACGGCTAAAATATCTAGCCTTCCCTACTATTTACTCATACCCGGGGTGGGGAAAACAGATAGGTTCATGCATTTCTCAAGGTTATGAACATAGAGAAAAAAGCAAACAGCCTTGTCTATTTCCTTCGACGATAAACGCTGCGCTAAGAGTATTGACCTAATATTAAATAATGTAAATAATAATTTTCCTGATATATTTCACTGATTCTTCGTACTGTGACTCAAACAGTAATGATAACCCTTGGACGACACACCATGACATAATGGTTAACGAGCTTGTCTATCAGACCTTTGTTACGATGAAGTGAATTTGTTCCTCACTGGGTACCTCATACTTGTTTTCTTGTACCTAAAACTAAGCTCCTTACTGAATACCTATAATGATTGCTGTGGTAGCAAAAGAAAAAACATGTATCCTAAAGTGAATTATCTGTTTAAAATCAATTTTTTAAAATCTCTTTTACCAACAAGTATTTAAAGTTTTATCATTGAACTTTGGAAGTGTCCTTTAACCTATAAGGTCTTTGGGCATTTAGTGGGGTGGTCGGGGAATACTCAGTGGTGTCCATCTCCTCTTCAAGTAATATACGACAGGTTGTTGCATTGGGTTACACCATACCAACCGCAAAGAGTAATCTAACTTGTAATAGCGCTTCAGAAAATTTTCACTTGAAATCTGAAAACTTTTCTGGTTATGTATTAAGATATATTTAAAATTGTCTTTCCTTTGCTATTTATAAAAAATACCATTCTATATCATGCAATGATACATATTATTAAAAATCTTTGTGTGATCGGCTTGAAGGCCCTCGAAAACACCGTGTACGTGGTGCTTTCAATATGTTTCCAGACTATTTTTGTACAGGCATTGAAAATTGTTGTAGACTCTTGAAAATTCACTATGTTATTGCTATACATCTTATGAGATGACTGACCAATTTTTATGATTTCAGGTTCAAATAAACAGCTATAGCAGCAATTGGAATACACCCTACTAAAGCCCGATTGTAACAGCTGGTGAATTTCAAAAATGCAATCTGGACGTGAGGACACTGTAGAA
Organism: Sepioteuthis lessoniana; assembly: GCA_963585895.1. Taxonomy (NCBI): domain Eukaryota; kingdom Metazoa; phylum Mollusca; class Cephalopoda; order Myopsida; family Loliginidae; genus Sepioteuthis; species Sepioteuthis lessoniana. Next base: position 57,472,671 of record OY757921.1, read on the forward strand.
GAACGATATGCAATAAAATTGTGTTTTAAACTTGGAAAAAATGCCACAGAAACGTATGGAATGCTTCAGACTGCTTTTCGACCATCTTGCATGAATCGAGCATCAGTTTTTGAGTAGCATAAGAGCTTCAAGGAAGGCAGGGAGTCTGTGAGGGATGATGAGAAGTGTGGGAAGAGTAAGGAAGTCAATAGACCAGAATTGATGGGCCAAAGGGTTAGGGTTAGTATTTTGAGGTTTTAAGGGAGTTCAGGAAGAGATTCCGTCGGAAGAGACCAGCACTCTTCAAATCAGGTCAGTGGTATTTCCACCAGGACAATGCACCAGTCCACAACGCCATCCGTGTCACAGGCTATTTGACCAAGATGGCCATCAAGACAGTCCAGACCTTGCTCCTTGTGACGTTTGGTTATTCCCTAAGCTCAGAGGCTGTCGTTATGAGATAATCGAGGAGATGAAAGAGGCTGTGACGAAGGTCATTGACACGCTCACACAAGAGGACTAGCATGGGGCCTTCCAGAGGTTGTTGGAACGGTACAACAAGTGCATTGCAGCCGGAGGAGATTACTTCGAAGGGGATTAGAGTTTCATGTGTGTACTATCAATAAAAGTGCCCACACAAAAAAAGTCTGGAAACTTATTTAATGATCCTCGTATATACTGAATTTTGACAACCTAATTATAATTTTTCAACTCAAACATATTGAGGAGGATGAGGAAAAGCTTTTTCCGTGACAAATCAATTCCATAAATTAATAATTTTTTTTATTATTAGAAATAAAAAAAAAAATCAACCAATCAATGGGGTTATCCAAAATTTAAAAAGTAAGTCTTGATTGATGTTAGTGATTGATTGGTTTCAACGGAATGTCAATCTGCCTCGGGTTATTTTATGACTATTCTATGTTTATTTTATCTTTATATTTACATTTGTGTAGAGGTTTCTTAAACGTTTTTTTTTGTACACAATTATATATCAAATACAATAATTTGCATATGGTTGAATTGATTCAAATATTCCTATCTAGTACTAAGTTATACCTGATTATATGGGTTGAAGTAATTGATAATCCTTTGTTTGCACACAGTTATATAGTTTCAATTAACTTACAAATAATAATAATAATAATAATAATAATAATAATAATAATAATTATTATTATTATTATTATTATTATTATTGACAATAACTAGGAAACAGATACAGGAAGAAAAACAACTGTATGGATATTTCAAGCGACAAACTGGCGAAATCTCAGGCGAGAAAACCTGGACATTGCTACGAAAGGGAAACTGAATCTCTTCTAATAGCAACGCAAAGTAATACTATAAGGACCAATTATGTTAAAGCGAAAATAGATAAGAAGCAACAGAATAGCAAGCGTAGATTATGTGGTGATAAAGAGGAAAAGATTAATTACATAATAAGCGAATGCAGCAAACTAGCGCAAAAAATGTATAAGACTAGACGCGACTGGACGGGAAAGGTGATTCACTGGGAATTGTGCAAGAAATTGAAATCCTACCATACTACTAAATGGTAGATGCACCAACCAGAATCCGTCCTGGAGAATGAGATGCATTAAATTGTCTGGGATTTTAAGATACAAGCAGATCACATAATCCAGTCCAAAAGACCACACCTAATGATAATTAACAAAGAAAGAAAAAGAAAAGAAAAGAAAATGCCATATAGTGGGCTTTGCCGTATCGGTGGACCACAGAGTAAAAATCAAAGAAAACAAAAAGAGAGACAAGTACTTAGATATTGCCTGAGAACTGAAAAAGCTGTGGAATATGAGAGTAATGGTGATACCAATTGTAGTTAGTGCTCTTAGGATAGTCCCCAAAGGCTTTTAAAAAGATTGGAGAAACTGAAAATCAGTGGAAGGATCGAGAACATTCTGACCAAATCTTCAAATTACTATTCTTAATAAAGAATAAATTAGAGATATAGTATCAATTATTCCTATCAAATTCGAATGATTTTCAAATTGATCTATTTGAGCCATAGATGAGACCCTAATAGGTGCTACCACTCCAGGTCAGAGAGGAACTAGGAATAAAGACAATAAAGGGGTACTCAACATTCCCCAGTGCAACAGAACTGGAACTTCACCAGTAGATGCAGTTTAATGTTATATCCAGGATACCTTTTGGAGAGAGCAACATGCGCACATTTAGTGGAGATACACTTCGACCAAAATTGTATGTTGCGTAAAAAAAAGAACCCCAAGGATAAGATAATAATATTTACACACATTTAAATGTCACGTGGCAATATTAGTCACGTGGCAATACTGTATTCAGGGACAGCAGTATTTAGTCACTAAAATGCGATAGCCTCGATTGAACATCCATTTCTAAAGAGCTTGTGCTCATTGCAGATATTTTGCGAATGAATTTCATGCTGTCGGGATTTTTAAAAGGTGTAGCGGTTCAAACATTCTAATACACATTTTTTTTAAATGAAAGAGGAATTTTAAGTATCGATAAAGAAACATCATGATTGGTTGGTTGGTTGGTTGGTTGGTTGGTTGGTTTTTATGACATATCAACCCATGTTGGTTATTTAATGCGAAATCCTGTTTATACATATATACATATATATTAAATATATATGATTTATAAACAAATAGTTTGTAGGTAACAATTTTTAAACAAGTCAAAAGCTAAATAGTTTCAAGTATTGCTATTTAACATGAATAATTCTATTAAACATTATTTATTCGTTTGCACGGATTTAAATGGTTCCCAGCATTGCTATTTACGACTGATAATTCAATTTAAGTGATTTGTTAGCACACACTTAAATGGTTTCAAGAATAGAAAATGGTTGAATATTTCTAATTGACCCATTGATGGAACCCTAACAGGTACTACTACTCCGGGTCAGAGTAGACCTGGGAGTAATAGCAATGAAAGGAAATTCCACATTCCCCAAGACCTCAGAATTGGAGCTTCACCACCAGTGCTTTATGAAATGTAGGTACAAATATAATAAAACAAACACAAACCCCCATCAACATTTATTGTAAAGTTAAAATGTATGCATAATTGGTGTCAATGTAATTGGTATCTTTATAATAATTTTCAGAAACGCTCTACATAAGGCTAATTTTTTCTTAAAAAAGTTTCATAATGACCTTGTATATCATGTTTTTTTTTTATATACAAAATTACTTCTTTATACAAAGAACATCCGTACATTGTATATATGTAATTTCTTTTTTATCATTAAGGATTTTCGGACTATTGTCTTCATCTTTATTGTTATTTCCACAACATTTTGGCCTATATATCCTCCGGCCTTCTTCGGGTGTTTGTCTAACTCGGTAACCGTCATGAAACTTCGAATTACATCCTTTATTGAATCCAGCAGGACACATGGCGCAACGGTTATAGGCGTTGATTCCCTAAGCTTTTAAGGAGACAATCATCTGGAGGTTGCAGGTTCAGTCCTGACTGCAGGCAAGTAACAATACAGGAATACTTAACACTTGTTCCCGGTTATGGCTAACGGAATCAGAACAGACGACCCCCGTGGATTCAATAAAGGACGTAGCTCGAAGTTCTGTGAAGGTTCCCGAGTTCGACAAACATCTGAAGAAGGCCGGAGGATATATCGACCGAAACATCGTGGAAATAACAATAAAAATGAAGACAATAGTCCGAAAATCCTTAATGATAAAAATCATCAAGCTTCGTCTCAGAAATTTAGACAACTAATGTAATTTATTTTACGTATCACTTTGTAACACATCTTTCTTGGTTCTTTGGGGGAAAATTAATGGCTCTTTATATGTGAACTGGGAGATAGAGAATATTGGGAAAATGCTCTCAATGACTTCTAATATATGTATTTGCCCAACCCCTCCACCTCGAGCAAGATGCGATATAAAGTCAATTTTTTATGCGAAGTACAACTGGTTTGAATTAAGATTTTTTCTTCCCCTGGATTGGTTGCCCTACCAAAGTTAAAGAACCCAGTCTGCCCATATAGAGCAGACTGGATTGTTAGGAAAAGAATGGATCCATCAATTGTCTCCATTCTCGTAGGTGGAATGGCGAGAATAGATGGATTCATGATTTTCTCAAGACTCCGACAGAATTTAAAAAACAATTTTGAGATAAAATGTATAGACTTTTTTTTTACATATATTTACCATGATACCGTGTAAATAACCTTATGCAATTTTTTTTTTTCGGTGTATGGTAGACTGTTTCGGGTCCAACGAGGGGGTCAGGCATTGGAGTCACTCTGACAAATATCAGATTAAAAAAGAAGGTAATAGAAGAGCAACAGATAATTTATTTTATTTTGCTATGGTGCGATGAATCATCCGATTTCTGGACGTTTAGATGTCTAACCAAGGGAGATAATTCCAAATGTAAATTATTCTAACGGTATCATTCTTTCACTAGTATCAGTATTATCTTTTTCTTTTCCTCTTTCAATGTGTTTTTTTTTTCTTTCGTTTTTTTCAGTTTTGAACTAAAATATGATAAAATAGCAAAATACAAAATATACTAAGTCCATTCATCATACACTTACCTCAAGGTAAATTTAAAAATTCAACAAACAAAATTTCGAAATGAAGCATAAATCCTCCAAAGTGAACAAGTTATAATCTTTTAAAATCTAACACAACCAAGTATACTCGATTTTCCGCAGTGTTAGAATATCTGTGATAAAAAACGATCTGATTTATGAGTCTTTATTGAAACTACCACTGTATAATGAATGATTTGGAGTATCGAGTTGTTTTTAAGATTCTGGCTCGTAAAGGATGCAGAATATAGTTGTCAGCCCGCGCACCTAATGTCTTTAGTAACTTTTTTTTAAGTCTGTTGTTCTGTCGCTTTTGTAATTCAATTGAGCAACTGGTTTAGTATAATGGTTAACAAGCTAGATTAGCAAACCATTACTGGAGAGTCTGAGTCTCACTGGGTGCCCCATACATCCGGCCTTGTGTTACAAATAAGCAAAGCTTAGTAAAAAATAATTTTAATTCAGTTATTTTTCGAATAATTATAATAATTATGATTTATATCCTATAAATAGGATTTGACTTGACATCGGATTTAACGGATGCTGTCGGGGGACTTGAAGCACGTATCATCAGTTAAGTTATTTTGCAGATTGAAAAGTACGAAGAAGTATTTCTTAAATCAGCGAAATATGAATTCATATTATTGTTGCTATTACAGTTTTATTTCGTTGATTGATTGGTTGATTTTAACGGCATGTCAATTTGTCTTGGCTTATTTTACGCCGGGAGGTAAGGAAATCGCGTTCATTGTAAGTTTATATTCATATTTTTTGTGTTGTCATTTTTTATGATTATTTTTTGCGGGGATTGCGCATAGTCCTGTCGAATACGAATAAACAAATCTATTTATAAGTACTACCACACCAAGTCAAAGTGGACCTGAGGTTATGATAATGAAAGCGTGACTCCATATTTCTCAGGTCTCCAGAACCAGAGCCTCACCATCAGATTTTGTGTAGTATCATACCCAAGACACTCCTTTTTGGAGTAGGGTTTTACCCCTCTACAGGGATACAGTCAGTGTATTCAAAGCCCCATTGACAGGGCGAAGTTGCATTCAGACAACTTATGTCTTAAGTTAGCAAAACTACTTAAGAGAATGAAATCAGGCAAGTTGATGTTTGCAAGAAAAAAGAGCAGACAACAAGTGCATCTTTGACGTCTTTTTTTTTTTTTTTTTTTTCGTGGCGCCAGGAGAGACATAGCCACCTAGCGTTTCCTAACACCAAATCTTTCTGATCACGGTCAGTAGGCGAATATGGTTTCTCATAAGTTGCTCTTAGCCACTTAATTGGGGCTTGCAGCTACAAGAAGATACTTCCCTCTAACGATGAACAAATTAGAGATCCATTAGTAAAATGAAACCATTTCTACTTCATAGTCCATCGCGTAACCATGGCAATTTGAATTGGCCTTCCGTTTCCATAGTTAATTATGTCCCAGGCAATCTTTCCGATGACGCCTGACATCCATCTGTTTGTGCCTGGCTAATTCATATCTATTATGGAACAAAAATTTTCTTCGCAATGATACGTTTTACATTATCTCAACAGAAAGCCATCGTCTTCTTCAAGGTATTGTCTGTTTTAAGTTAATTTTTTGTTAATCAAAATGATGAAACAAAATTGATTTTAAAATTAAATCAGTTACCTCCCTTGGTTTTAAATTATTTTTGATTACGTAAATCTAAAAATAACCATCTCCATATTAATTCATTAATGTTTGATGCTTCGTCTTTCACTAAAACTTAAAGGATTAGTCATTTATTCATACCACGTGCTCTAATAAAAAGAGGCACTCGACTGTTGTACAATATTATTAGAATATACTGTCTATATCTAAATATTTATGTAAAACATTTCATTTTGGCTAAATTCATTTTTAAAGAAAATCAAATGACCCGAAACTAATATATTCGGTGTGTACAAGTTTTAAACTGTGTAATAAGTGTATGGTTTACAAAAGTAAAGCGTCGAAACCTAATATAACATTTGATCAAAAGATTAGTATTAAGGGGGTATTGAAATACGTTATTTATATTGTTTATATAAATAAAGAAATATTAATGCTTATTTCTTGTTAAATTCCACCGGTGAAATTTCTCTCTCTCTTTCTCTCTCATATATATATATATATATATATATATATATATATATATATATATATATATATTTGCCAACCCCTCCACACAAGCAGGATTTGATACAAGGTCAATTTTATAAGCAGAGTTTTAGCAACTTTGATATCAGAGTTTCCTTCTCCAAGATCGATTGCCGTACCAATGTTAAAGAGGCCACTCTGCCATACTATTTATCCATAGCTGGAGGGAGAATAGTCGGATTCAAACCTCCCCCAAGGGTATCAGCGCTATGTGAAAATGCAAACAGCCTCTTCTAGGATTTAAACTCGGTTCGCCGGGTCCATTTTCTTCGACGATTATCAGTACACGACCAGCACTTCCTATATATATATATATATATATATATATATATATATAGAGAGAGAGAGAGAGAGAGAGAGGAGGGATATAAATATCTATAGATATATATATATATGCAGGAGAGCTAGGAAATTCTTGGTCCGTCAAAGAAAGAAATGAAACGTGCATGCTATTCTCCATATATATCCTACAGTTTAACACACGAGGCTCATCATTTCTTTAACAGCAAAAAATTCATTAAAAAAAGAAAAGGTAATTCTTTTTATGCTTGGACACAGAACTTTTCAACACCTCCTTACACACACACGCGCACGCACGCACGCACGCACGCACGCGTTGCCCCTCCATATATATATATATATATATATATATATATATATATATATTACTCTGATAATCACACCGTTGACTCAGTGTCTATGTTATCCCAACATGGATGTATATCCTCTATTACTAATATTGAAACTCTTTATTTACAAATATAGCAAATTACATTTTATATATATATTAAAACGTACGGCATGTTTGCAAAAGCTGTATGAAATGAATTGTGATTTTTGTGGTCATTTATATGTCCTTGCAGGATAGATATTTTTTTTTAATATTCTAAATTCATATTGTTTGGTGGTTGAGCAGTAAAGTATTAGAGATCGGTTTTCAAACGCCATTTGGTATAAGTTCAGTTTTCTTCTCGTGTTTTAAATTAACATTGATGATAAATGGACTATGCGCTATTTAAGGAAATTCAACGAATCTCTCAGTTTTTTGGCCTTGCGCCAGACTTAGATACGCTAACTTTTGTCTGAATTTCTGAGATGGTGATTTATCATTATTCCAAACTGATGTAAACGGACCAGTATTTTCATCTTGTGTCTAATTATAATCAAACGTTTTGACTTCTTCAGATGTCTGCTGTAGTCAGTAACCAGTGAATTTCGAAATGAATCATTTATTCTATTCCCACGATTAGATTATTTTCATTCAAGGTTCTATGATTTCGTTAATCTTGGTTAAATATTCGTGTTTAATTCTTCCTATCCACACTCCGTGGATTAAACCGTAACTTTAAGAGTTAATTTCGAAATTACAGATTATATCAGATACCCAAAGAAGTCCAGAAAATAGACGGAATACAAGATGGAGACATTATTTAGAGTACATCATAATATAATAAATAGCTCTTATGAACTATCAATTATCTGCACGCCTTGTTTTGGAGCAATGGATAAAACGTTAAGATTAATAAAGTGAGTTCAAACCTTTGTGTCATACTAAGCTAAGCTAAGAGGCGCACTTAGTATAACGGTTATCGCCATAAGTAATGGAATCGGTGACTCGAGTTCAAATCCTGGACGAGACTATTTAAGTTTCACTTCACACTAACGCCCTTGAGAAAGGCATGAATCCATTTGTTCTCCCTCCAGCTATGGGTAAATAGCTGGGCAGACTGATTTCTTTAGTCACGGAAAGGCAGCCAGTTAAACTAAGTTAACTTTAAGAGGAGATGTTTTCTATTTGCATCAGTTTCTTTCTTTTTTTTGTGGGGAAACGGGAACCTTAACTTTTCAAATCTTCATTCTTGTACTCTATGACTTTGCTATAATCAGACAACAAAGTTATCAATTTAAGGCATCTTAGGTGTCATTACTACTAAGTAAAGAGTCTGATCTTTACTCGGTGCCCCATTTTCATGGACTTGAATCAAAATTAAACTGCTCTTTCTAAATAACTATAAATATCGACGACAGCTAATTCTCGCTGAAGGCATCGGATTCCGCTAGATTTCCAAAGTTAAGCAACGGGGGCCGTGCCCAGCACTTTGATGGATTACCACTTAGTAATAGCAGGTTGGGTAAGCAACTTTAGGCCGGTTTACCAGACTAAACAATGCTTCGTAGATAACAACCATACAGTTATTGATGTCAATTTTAAAAAATATTTGTCTGACCATGAACTTTTTTTGGATGTATTCTTATTCTGTATGAGAAGTAAGTTAAGTTCGACATTTTTAACTCCGAGTTGAAGCACTTAACGAAATTCTTACTACCTGTTTGTCAAGTCTGTTTACTGGTGTTTATGGCATATCAAAGTTCTTTCCACTTGTAAGCAAAATTGGGCGGCATTTTTTTTCTTTCGATTTCGCCAATCATTTGGCCAAACGGCTTTTTTTTCAAATCTCCGAAAAGATCATGACCTATAAATAAATATTGCAAGTTAAACATCTCAACAAATTCTTATATTTAAATATGAGAAAAGTTAAAGTATAAAACAATTTTAATGTTTGCAGGATTCGTTTGGAATTATGTCTCATTAATTTACAAGAAAAGTATGTTTATAAAACTGCTTTCACATTGAAATAAGCCTATTCACAACCAAAGACCGAAGTTTGTCTTCGAAAGACGAAAACACTGACTAGATTGAAATTTGAGATTTAAAAGTATCACATTAAAAGAAAAGAAAAAAAAAGAAAAAAGAAACGATCATGAATGATTCATGAAGATATGAAATGTTATTGAGAAATAATTTGTCATTCAAAACATTTAGACATGTTTATCCATTTAAATTTATCGATGGTATTAAATATTGTTTAATTTCTGATATTTTCACAGAAGATTATATAACGACTTTGACCTTGTACCAGATAAAGCTAAGCACAAAATGATTTTGGTGCAGAACCATGGTTAACTAGCTATTCACACATACCATTATTAATGAAGAGAGTTCAATTATTACTGGCTGCCTTATAGTTATGATTTTGCTACTTAAAAATTAAGCTTAAAAATCTAGCTGAAGTAGTCTTTTATGTTGACCAAGACTTTCATCGCTGCTGGTTTTAATGGCAGCAAAACAATCCCTTTGTAGCTAATGCAAACAAGAGTTGTTTTCATTTGAGTCAAGAAATACAGGACTATAAATGTGTATATGCACATATATACATATACACATGCACACACACACATATATGCGCGCGCGCGTGTAATTGCTCCACCTTCACAAACGATTGTCGTCTCTCATCAACGAGGAAAAAAGAAGCATCTGTACATCAGAGGATTTAAGTGGCAAACGCTTTTACAACACGAATACCATTCTCTGCGTGAGTGTGATCATACTCCAGTGACAAGCAAGATAACCTGTAATCACAAAAACCGCTGGATATAATTTCTTTCTTACTATAGTACTCTATTGGCTTGAGCGATTGAGCTCTCTCGTTGTCATACACCCACCCACTCACACTTCGAGTCCGTCCAATTCAATCCAACATATTTAAAAGAGAAAATGCTGCCATGATATTCATCAAATATACATATATGTACACACACGCACACGCACATATACATATACACACACACACACACACATATATATACGCATATAAAAACATATCTATAAATATATACATATATATTCATACATATAAATACACACACACACACACACACACACATATATATATATATATATATACGAGGATCATTAGATAAGTTTCCAGACTTTTTTCGTATGGGTAATTTTATTGATAGTGCACACATGAAACTCTAGTCCCCTTCGAAGTAATCTCCCCCGGCTGCAATGCACTAGTTGTACCGTTCCAACAACTTCTGTAAGGTCTCATGCAAGTCCTCTTGTGTGAGCATGTCAGTGACCTTCGTCACAGCCTCTTTCATCTCCTCAATTATCTCATAACGACAGCCTCTGAGATTAGGGAATGCCACTGACCCGATTTGAAGAGTGCTGGCCTTTTCCGACGGAATCTCTTCCTGAACTCCCTTAAAACCTCAACATAGTAATCCTAACCCTAGCCCTTTAGCCAATCAACTCTGGCGTTCTGACTTCCTTACTCCTCCCACATCTCTCATCATCCCTCGCAGACTCCCTGCCTTCCTTGAAGCTCTTATGTTACTCAAAAACTGATGCTCGATTCATGCAAGATGGTCGAAAAGCAGTCTGAAGCATTCCATACGTTTCTGTGGCATTTTTTCCAAGTTTAAAACAGAATCTTATTGCATATCGTTCTTCTACAGTGTCCTTACGTCTAAATTGCATTTTTGAACTTCACCAGCTGTGACAATCAGGATTTAGTAGGGTGTATTCCAATTGCTGCTGTAGCTGTTCATTTGAATTTGAAATCAAACGTGCGGCTCACCTCTGGCAACTTTTGTTAGAATACTGGGCAGAACTATCTTCAGTCTACCTCCAGTCTTTAGTGGAAAGGATACCGACAATCTGTGAAGCAGCGACAGCGGTTAAAGCAGGGTGGGGGAGATTTTGATGTATCAAGAAATTTTTTGTTGTTGCTCAGGAAGACGTATTTTATAAAATAAATAAAACAGTGGTAATTATCCTTTTTCATTTGAAATAACACTTTTTGGATTAGAAATAAAAAATGAATACTTTTGACTAGTAGTGTATATATATATATATATATGGAAGTAAATATGGATCTAAATCCGACAGTATGAAGAAAATAGAAAAATCAGAATAATCCAAATTAGATGAATTTATTTTGATATAAAGTCAACGTTAAACGTTTCGATTTTAATAACCTTCATCAGGACTTGGATATCATCAGAAATGTTCGCACTGCAATGGATGCTTGTCTGGATAAAAGGAGCAAAGAAAATGGCTTTACATCAAAATAAATTAATCTTTTCTACTTTCTTTTCTACTTATATATATATATATATTTATACACACACATTTATTCATTGACGCGCATACATATACTTATATATATATATATATATATATATATATATATATATATATATATATATATATATATATATTCCTGAAGAGTCCTAGAATTTTTGTGAAAAGGCCTTTTTTGAAGACACCTGGATATCTGCGTTAATTTTTTTCAGCATTGTTCAAGAGTCAAAGAGGCAAAATGAAAATCTTTGTTTCGTTTTGTTCAAATTATTAGCCCTCACTAAGCAGTAATGTTATTTAACTGTTTAACCTCTGAACCTTCAAAGAAATCTAATTTGTAATGTTATTAAATATAAATCATTACCATAAATAATTTGATAAATTTTTCTTTGAAAGTTTTTAAAATGATATGTAAGATTACTTAGACTTTGCAGCAGCATAGATTCAAGCTGATTATTACTTCTTAAAGATCCCATTTTTGATAGTGAAAACTTTTAAAATATAAAATCCTGTAGACCTGGTTTTTGAGTTCCTCGTGCCATGGGCAAGTTGAACTTCGGCACTCTTTAAAAAATTGTATTGCCTTATCTATCTATTTATTTATTTGTTTTACAGTGAAGAAACATTGAGGAATAAAAAGTTTCAGGTCATCATTTGATGAATATAATATTTATTTTTATAATCAGGAGAGTTTCTATTTACAGTATTAACAAATAATTATTATCTTTAAATGTTTTTTTTACAAACTCCTAGCAACAACATAGAAGGAAAGGGGTGACATAAATTTATATGTTCCTTACAACTTTGCAATGAAATCCATTGATATAGTTAATTAATGTTCACCTTAAGTCTTATCCTGTGTTGGACATAATGGGCGACCTTCCTCCCTGGATGACTTTTAGTGTTGCCAGTATTTAAACCAACCCTGTTCTTAGTATCCTTGCGATTTTTCAGGTGAAACATTTAATATATTCTTCGTTTTTAAAAATATTTTTCAGATTCAATATGGAACATAACATGAATGGTGTTTCATATTCCTGCAGTGACCTGAAATTTGCGTCAGTCAGCAGCGTCGGTAAGTGTCACTAAGATCAGATGTTTATTTTTCTAATGCTTGGCATTGGGTTTTTTTTTTAATATCAAATCGTATATTCTACAAAGCAATGGAATACGTATTGCCTAACCTAGAAACTGGTAATTGCTAGTTTGATTCAAATAGTAAAGAAGAGTTACAAAAGACAAGAATTCCGTGTGAGCACCTCAAGAACACTTCAGATTAAACTTTTAAGGCAAAGTACATTCACACTTATTGTGGTTTTCTGCTTAGAGATCTGTATAAACAAGACCAGCATGGAATTTAACACGCTGGAGTTTCGACTACTTAACAGAAACAAAAGACATGAAACAGTGTACTATGAAATGAGCTGAGCCATTCTCTTTATAAAAAATCTGATTCCGTTTTTGATTTACGTTCCAAAGAAAGATATCGAAACAAGAGCCAGTATCTTCCTTATGGATGTGTATTTCACACTTAAAAAAAAAAGGCAGGAGAATGTACTGGTCGAAACATAAAACAAAAGCAAGAAGAATCTTAATAGTTCGGGCAATTCTTTGAATGTCAATAACCTTTCTCAAAACTACTGATAGTACTTTTAACGGCTGTAAAAATTTCTGTGTATATATATTTACCAACCCCTCTGCTCGGGCAGGATACGACTCAAGGTCAATTTTTAAGCGGAGTTTAACAGGTTTGAATTCAGAGTTTTCCTTCTCCTAGACTAGTTGCCTCACCAAAGCTGAAGAACCTAGTCTGTCCTACTATTTACCCATAGCTGGAGGGAGAATAATTGGATTCATACCTTTCCCAAGGGTATTAGTGCTATGTGAAATGCAATCAGTCTCGTCCAGGATTTGAACTCGTGTCGCCGTGTCCATTTCCTACGACGATAACAATTACACCACGGGCAGCTCCATAAAAATTTCCGTGTATAATGCGCTGTCTGGCTAATGCTTTACTTTGAAAACTTTTAACCTTAAGGGCTTCAATAGTTCAAGGGTTGAAAACAAATTTGGATGTATCTATGAAAACTCTCCAAATCAACATCATAACATATCTAATGACTATGTGACTATATTAATCCTATTCCTTATATGTATTTATGTAATGATATTAAATTACATGTGGTGGTGAAGTTCCAGTTCTGGCTCGCTGCGGAGTATGGAGGCACTCCTTTGTTTACATTACTCCCAGATCCACTCTGAATCGAAATAGTAGTACCTGTTAGGGCCTAATCTATAGGTTAAATGAAAGATTGAGATACTGATGAAAATTATTTTGAACACCATAAATTCAATGGCTTTTAAAAGATTGATATTGCAATATAAAGAGTTTTCCTGTTTAAGATGATTGTGATGATACATTTTTGCACTACTTAGGTGCTTAGCGTAACAGTTATTCTTGTAGGAAATGGAATCGGTGACCCGAGTTCAAATCCTGGACGAAGCTGTTTGCGTTTCACTTTGTGCTAATGTCCATATGTTCTCTACCTACTCATGGGTAAATAGATGTGCAGATAAATTTCATGCTACAATATTAGTCATGTGGCAAAACTACTTGGTGACAACAGAATTTTGCTGTTGAAACGAATGTCATTGGTTTGTCACATTTGAGTATGCATTTTTTTTTTGCGTTGTCAGCTATGTTGGTTTTCAAGGATGAACATATTTTGTGTATAAATTCTAAAAATGTTTATGAAACAAATTTATTGTGAAATTTCTAAAATCTATAGTAAATTGACAGTATTTGCGTTTAGCGGATAAATATTTTGAGACTCAGAGTATCTCAGTTTTCGGGACATCCAGACTTCGAGACTCGGGGTATCTTAGATTTCAGTACAACGATATTTTGAGACTCATAAAATCTCAGATTCCGTGGCAGCCATATTTTAAGACTTGGAGTATCTCAGTTTTCAGGATAGCCATATTTTGAGATTCAGAAAATCTCAGTTTTCAGGACAGCCATATTTGTCAACTGCCGAAGTTCTTGATGCTTTCAATGTATTTAACTCATTCACACAGAATGTTTCAGACAAAATATCTTCACAGATTGGATTGGCTATAGAAAAGTTTAAATAGTTTAGATACAACTTCTCAAAAAGACTGGTGCATTCTTTTTTCAAACAGGTTCTTAGTCATTCAATTGCCAGCAAATATTAAGAATAGTCGATATCATATTACAATGTGCAGACAAATGAGTCCTGATAAATACAAGTGTAATTTAAAAAAAAAACACAATGGAAAATTGAAAATAGTTATGATTAAAATCAAAGATTATACCAGAATTTACTAAGCTTTGTTAAGTCAAGCCGAAAGTTACAAACTTCTTTTTTTCCTCTTGAATTCGTTTTTTTTTTTTTTTTTTTTTTTTTTTCTCTAAATAAGACACTCCAAACCAGAACGGATGTATCTGGTATAAGTTGGCTCTAAGTCGAATTGTAGGTGTTCCTCGTGATAAACATTAATGAGGCATAAAACTTACAGTGACATTTTTATTCATCTATATCTTTCAAAGCAAAAAACATAATATTCAATGTTATAGATCCATTAACATCATAAAATTAACATCTGTCACTTCAACACTGTATATAGACAATACGTTTATTAGAACTTTAAACAAAGAGTCATGTGTAATTTCTGTATTTCTAGCTATACTGATAAGCGAAAATGGCTGATCATTTTCGTTTTTTTAACTGTATATTATTTAGGGATAGTGGAATAAAAATAAATAAACCGATATATCATTTAATAAACGGACACAGAATTATCTTGATTAGTATAAAAGTTAAAAAGGAATTAATTTGAAGACCCTTTACCAATAGGATCAATAGCTTAGGTAATTATTTTAGAGGAAAGAAACATTTGCAATCGTGATAAAGCAATCAAATACTTCGTGCGCCACCTCCTCCAAAATTATGTGCATTGGGTAAATAAATCAATAAGTCAGTCAGTAATTCTATGATTAAAAAAATAATTTCACTTTTCGTTTCCAAATTATATAAAGAGCTAATTTGCTAAGTTTAACTTCAGCCCCCTCGGCTGTGCTGTAAAATACACCAACTACATTTCTGCAGAGAGGTAAGACCCCCCCCTATCCCTACAAGTGTCTTGGATATGACACTAAATAGTCTGATGGTGAGTCACCAGTAATGCTGGATTTTTACGGAATGTGGAATACTTCTTTATTGCCATCACTCCTAGGTCCACTTCTGGCCCGGAGTGGTAGCGCCTGATAGAGTCCTATCTATGGGTCAAATAGAACTGTTTGATCATTTAACTGTGCGTAAATAAATGACTTATCTCTAATTGAATTGCTGGTAATACCCAGCAATACTTTGAACCATTTAACTTTATTGACTTATGTTTACAGATTATATATCTAATAAATATGTATAAACATGATTTGGCATTAGATAACCTACAATAGTTGATATGCCATAAAACTAAACCAAACTAAACTAAGCGCAGTTCAGTTTATAGCACAAGGCCATGGGGAACCCAGTAAAAATCAAACTCACTATCATTTGTAAATTCTATACATATAGGGTTCATTTACGAGGCTCATTTGCGTTTCATTTCGTGTTAATTTCCCTTTGGAAAGGCATTAATCAATCTGTTCTCTCTAACTATCGGGAAATAGTTAGACAGGCTGGATTCATTTGATTTAATATGGCAATCAGTCTTGGAGAAAGAAAACTCTTGATAAAAACCAGCTTTACTCTATTTAAAAATTGCATACTTGTCGATACTCATGTTACTCCAAATAGCATGCAACAGTTTTTACTGGGTTATATGGTACCAGCAGCAAAGAACGATCCTTGATTTTGCCTAATATAGAACACCCAAAATAGAAGGCTAAAAGGTCCCAGCTCGTTTGTTATTTACGCAGAGCTAGAGATTCGTTAGGGAACTCGTAGGGTGTCACATGTCAGTCCAAGAAATCACTTTTCGATACCCTTTTACCTCTGTTTTTTGAACAGTAGAGATATTGTCACTGTCACTGCCAAGGAATGGAAAAGCCATAAGGATCAAATATCTGCATTCATCAATAAAGCCCTTTTTCATTTTTGTACCCCCTTATACATACTGCTCGTTCATGGATCATTATGTGTATATTTTTATTTGTTGAGAAACATTCGTGTATTCTTTAATATCACTTGTATGTATATTGAATATATTAAACGTTAGATGCTCATGTACGAGTGAATGAATTTATCTTGTCTTTTCTTCTTTTGTGTTCAGTGTTAGTATATCCTTAGTGAGGTGGGGACTCGGCTAGCTATCTTGCTTAGCACCAAGCCGTCAAAAAGTAGTGATCCAGACGTGCTTTGTCACTCCTTTACGTGTCCAATTATTTTTCGCCACTTTCCGTGCCAATATCCATTGCGTCACCTCACATCTATCAATCTTATTGAACAGAAAAGGAAACAAAAGACATGATCATTAATTTAATTCTTTCTGTTGTACTAACGATCAGTCTTTGTCACGGTGAAAAAAAATCAATGCTGTGTCCGATTCATTGTTGGTTTCTTTTGTGGAATGGTTTCATTAAGCCTATGAATTATTGTTTAAATGTTGAAGAATATGAATTGCTCATTTTGGGAAACTGCAAAGCGCACGTGTTATCTAATGGGTTGATGAGCCCCGAAGAGTGTTTTCTTCTTTTGGCGCCAACAGATAGACTTTCGACGGAAGTGGGATTGGGGGTTATTTCATTTTATTTTCATATTTTATCATTTGTTTCATTTTCGTATTTTATCATTTGTCCTATAGTTTTATTTCAAACTTTTTTATCTTCACTAAGGAAACACACGTACGATCCTAAATTTCATATTTCCTGTTTCTACCAATTATCAGGGTTCCAAACGCTGGTCGACTCTAGCCATTCTAAAAATTAATGTATACAGTATTCCCGTCTCTCATACACATTTAAGTTTTGTTTTGTAACATACTGTTGACGTTATTAACATTCTTTTTACCTTTTTATATTAGATTTATCTTCTGCTTCTTTTCTTTGTCAGCTCAAAGCCGTTCTCTCTGATTTTGTCAATGTTCTAAGTACGTAGTCTAGACAAATGATAAAGAGGTATGGAGCTAGCGTGTTCCCTTGTAGTACTCCTGTTACAATGTCGAAGTATTCTGTGTCTCCATCTGGTGATCGTACTTTTACTTTGGTGTTTCTATAGAGAATCGTTATTGCTGCAATGGTTTCTTTAGGTATGCCGTATGCTAGTAGGATTTGTTCCATCTTTCCTCTGTGAATGGAATGGAATCGAAGGCCTTGGTAAAGTCGACAAATATTAATGTCGCTTGTAGGTTTTTTGCCCGTACACCTTCTACCGACGCCGACGACATAACGATACTGGCAAATACACCCAACCAAGCAGAAACACTACTGCATAGTTTGGAACGAGCAGCCGCAGGCATAGGCCTCTATGTCAATGCACACAAAACGGAATATATGTGCTATAATCAAACGGGTGATATCTCCACTCTAGACGGAACCCCTCTTAAACTCGTAGACAAATTCACTTACCTAGGAAGCAGCGTCGCATCAACCGAAAAGGACATCGACACGAGGTTAACGAAAGCATGGACAGCTATCAATAGGCTATCGATTATATGGAAATCAGACCTAACCGATAAAATGAAACACAGTTTCTTCCAGGCAGCGGTCGCATCGATACTGCTATATGGATGCACTACATGGACTCTAACAAAACGGCTGGAGAAGAAGCTAGACGGTAATTACACAAGAATGCTGTGAGCTATCTTGAACAAGTTCTGGCGGCAACACCCCACAAGACACCAACTGTACGGCCACCTGCCTCCTATCACGAAAACTATTCAAGTTAGACGAACCAGACATGCAGGACACAGCTGGAGAAGCAGGGACGAACTCATAAGTGATGTACTCTTGTGGACCCCCACACATGGCCGTGCAAAAGCAGGACGACCAGCACGAACATACATTCAGCAATTATGTGAGGATACGGGATGTTGTCCAGAAGACCTGCCTGAGGCGATGAACGATAGGGAAAAGTGGCGAGAGAGGGTCAGGGATATCCGTGCTACCAGCACGACATGATGATGATGATGATGATGATGATGATATTAGATTTATTTACAATAGTTTTTTTTTTTTATCTATCTTTACAAGTCATCCATTTGCAACGAGCGAAAACCTTGTTCGAAATTATTTCTTTTGAATGCCGAAAGAAAAAAAAATCAACTAATGAAAATATCAATGGAAATATACTTATTACTGCAACTCAAACTTATTTTGCATCGAATTTTTCTACGTTCACATAAAACATATCAAAAAAGAGGAAAAAAAGTCGTTCTTCAAAGAAAGATTTGATTTCGAAAGAATATGTTTAAAAAAAAACACATGTACAGGGGTGCGAAGAACTCTTAGTGCAACCAATAGGGAAAAACCTTTTTCGAAAATTTTACTGAATTTTGGAAGAATTAAATAAACATGAAAAAAGAATATGCCAAGTGTGTTGGACTGAGTTATGAATTTACCGAATGCATATTGCATGGCATTCGATCACTCTCTCCATTATTGAACCAAGAACTTTTTAAGCCCCTACCCTATCGCGGGTTTGTTTACATATCCAGATATATATGTCATGCATTGAAAATTAAGAAATATGTATATAGCAGTGCTCAAAAATTTACACAATCATTACCGACTACACTATTTTGTATGTATACATATATATTATGAGAGAGAGAGAGAGAAAGAGAGAGAGAGAGAGAGAAAAGAAATGTTTTTCCTGTTCTAAAACTTCAGAATTGAGCAACTTGGTATTACACTGTAATTGGTTTTGATATTCCTCATTGGATGCTGTACTAGTTAAGTCCAAGTTTATCCAGTCTCTTTGAAGCTTACAAGTTTTTGCATGCACTATCGCCATTTCAAAACTTTTTTTTCTTCTTCCTTTCTCAGTGCCGATTTCATGACATTTGACTTAACACTTTGCTGCCGAAATAAACTATTTCGAACTGTATCAAGTTCGGTTGTAAACTTATTCCATGGCAACTTAAAATGGACGACCTTTTTTGTATTTTGTTGTTTTTTTCTGTTTTTGTTTGTTAATATATTTACAGTATTTGCTGTTCAAAGACTTGGACATCTGGTATTGTATAATGGTTAGGAAGTGAGACTTACAAACTATTACTTGTGAAATCGGTTCTCATTGGGTTCCCCATACATCTGGCCTTGTAATACAACTAAGCAACGCTGAGTAAATAGCTATTCAAAGACAACATTTATATATTAATGAAATTCTTCCGACAAAGCACCCACACGCCATATGTAAAATATGTCATGATTCGTAGAGTCAAAATAAATAGACTCACCTTATCTGAAAAGAAAATGAAACAACATATTGAGATTACTTTTGTTGTGGTACAATGCCGGGTGTATGGAGTGCCCTGTGAGAATCAAATTTACTTATTATGGTCATGGAATATAGCTTGTTAAACATTAATCCACACGAAGTGCCCAGGAAACAATATAAGTCCAAAAACCATTATCCTTTTAAACGAAGGGTTATTTACTAAGCTTAGCTTAGATGTAGCACAAAGCAAGTAGTACAGGCACCCAGTGAGACTCGAATCCACTAGTAATTAAATTATCTGCCATAAAACAAAATATAGAAACGGCTCAATTTTCATCGTGAGGCATAAAACATCTTCATTTCATGGTGGTGTTGTGATATTGGACAGTGGAATGGAGTAGCGCCCTCCCCTACACCTTGGTGTAGTAGCTATCGAAAAGGGAGCCTTCGGGTCACCCTCGACTATGGTCGCTAACTTTACTTACTAGGATAAATAAAGAAGATACTAGGAATGGAGAACGTGTGATGTAACGGTTATCGTCGTAGGAAATCGATACGGTGACCCAAGTTGAAATCCTGAACGAAACAGTTGTCATTTCACTTTCGCGCTAATGCCCTTGGAAAAGATATGAATCCATCTAGTAGAGCAGAGTGAGCTTCTTAGCTTGTTACAAGAACCAGTTTAGAAGGAAAATTCTGTATCTAAACCAGTTATACTTCGCTTAAAAATTAACCTGCTCGTGTCAGACGGGTTGGGTAAATACATACGGGAACATTAAACTAAAAACTAAAAATAAAATAACATACTTGGTAACATCATAACAGAAAAATAATGTTGATGTCCTTTACTAAATTTAGTACAAGATCAGAAGTAGGGAGCACTCACTGAGAATCAAACTCACTAACAATGCACTTTGCTGTGTTGTAGTGCATATTTTAATCATGAGTTCGAATCCCATTGAAGGCTCTACTTATTGCTGGCTAAACTTGGGAAAGAACGTAAAAAGATTCAATGCCTATATTTGTATAATTACCGATTATTATTATTAGAAAAGAGATGAAGCATTGACTGCTTCTTCCCCGACTAAGTTATCTCAAAATTTAAGATTTTCTTTAATATAGGAAATTGAAAGCTGATGGTACAATTTTATTTATGTGGTCCCGTTCGAAATACAGCTTTTCTTGGGCCCTGATGTGCAAATTGATACAAAGTCCAGTTCTGAGGACGTCTCCCGACTGCAACTATATTTTTGCACTAAAAGGAATAGGGTCAGGATCGATGTCTGAGGCACTCCCAAAGGGAAATACTGACGGAGCTGAACAATTTCTGAAATTACTTACATGTACAAGTATAAAGCAATTTAGTTTCAAATCCACATCATGGAGAGTTGGAGAAATTACTTCTCAGCATTTTGGCTAAGATCAAAGTGTGGTATTTGTTTAATTAGTTTAATCTGTTTAATATCTGATAAGTTCCCAATATGGAGCTTCGGTGCGTCACAGGAACTTTAATTCTTTCCAAGTCTTCAAATCGGAAATGTATAAGAAAGTAAACTGATAACAGGTACTGCACCTTGATATCAACCAAAAGGCCAACAGATTATTATTTAACCAACTCTCACAATATTGGAAAGTGACACAAAATCGCTTTAATGTAGGTTTTCCGCAGGAAGCAAGTATCCCGAAAGGTGTTGCTAAAAATTGCTTAGTTCCGTCAGTATTCCCCTTCAGCTGTACCACTGAATCTAAGCTGATTTTTTTATGTCTACCCCGACACAAAGGTCAAGAAGCTGCATTTCAAAAGAGAAATTGGATTCTATCAATTTCGTTTTAAAACTAATTTAATAAAAAAAAAAAAATTGACACCCACTATGTGGCCATTAATTCAATGTCAATATATCATTAAATTGCGTAAAAATAATCGATCTTAAAAGAAAATGGTTTGCAGAGAGTAAACGTAATGCGTCGCCAGTCATAATTTTTGATTTTGTCGATAACAAAAATATCATGTTCCTTCTCAGTTAATTCAAATTAACGCATTGAAATTGGATAGAATATGATTCTGATATCTGCATGACAGATTTTTTTCAGCTACATTATTTTATAATGTATTCCTTTTCTATTGATAGATATAAACCTTCTTTCAAGTTTGGACCAAGATTAGAATTATTGAACACTCAACGCGATAGTTTGCGTGGTTAGCAAATCTTTTTATAAAGACATTTCCAAAACTGTATTCTGTTTTTATTTGTATCTATCCACTTCACTGTGAAACCTTTTTCTAGGATTGACTGGAAGAATCATTTTTATAAATTCGTAATAAAAATAAAATGACAAACATTCTTGTTACTTTTTTGTAGATGACGGAATGCATCTCGGTGTTGTATAATGTCAAATTGTCAGAAATAATAAATTATCAATCAATGTGGCCGTTTGATAAATCAATGTGTAAAAAAAACAGCTGAAAAACTGTAAAAGTTTATAATTACCTTTACAATTCTGGCGGCCAACCTCGGCAAACATCTTGTTCTAAATTATCTTATTCAGATTTTATAATAAGTCTGGTTCTGTTAGTATCAAAAGAAAAAAAGCAGTCAATTTTTACGTTAGTTTAACTGTAGTCCACTCTCTGTCTCTCCCAACCACCTACCCACCCACCACTGTGTCAGCTATAGTCAATACAATAGCGGTAAGTGACTGATGGACTTGGTTCTCAAATAGGTGAAAGAAACGAAGGAAGGGGGGTTGCTTTTAAGTGAGATATTGCTGCCACTGTCGCTCAACAACAACGCCACTATTATTATTATTATTGTGTGTCGTTGCATCGAGGGAGCTGGACAGTTTCAGTAACGTGTCCAGCTACAATGGCGTTGAATTTGCTCCCTTACTCGTGTAAGTACTTAATACGCTTCATTGATTGCATGTTTTTTTTTATGTATGTGTGTGAGAACAACAGCAACAACGATAATTGATATACACTTTTTTATTTTTTCACGACTGTTATTATCTGTTAAGATTATATATTTAAAAACAATTTTTTCCCTCAAATCCACGTGCCATTTATTTTAACAAAGTAAACATTTTTTTAAAATATCCAATAAAAAAATATTTAAAATTTCAAAAATTACAAATCCAAAAGCACAATTTTTCGCAAATTTAATGAATAACTGAAATGTCAGGTCAAAATATCACCATTCATTTTTCATCCTTCAATAACATTATCAAAATTTAATTTCTAAATAATCGCCCAAAACAAATCGGAGACGGTGGTTACTTGTTACTCGAATAAATCTTTTAGTACTTATGTTATGGTGACTTTTTTATTTTCTTTGTAAGAATGCAAGTCAGCAAATATTGTAAGTTACTCACCCCCCCACACACACACACAACCGATATTTATGTATGACAATGTATGGTTCATCTTTAACCCTATTTTTAGTGTCTCTTCCAAAAAGCAACATCTCAGACTCTGGTTTTATTTCGCCCCTCCTCTGTATACATTTTTTTTTTAAATAGTTATAACAACTGCTGTTTTGTTGATTATCTATTCTCTTTTTTAAAAACAATGAATGAAATATTTTTTTGCTTTACAGCATCCTTACCAGTGGCGGATTCTGCTCTTTACTTGGGAGAGATACCCCCTTATAAACATGGTAGGTACCCCAACTTTTTGTATTTCTTATGAAACGTCTTTCCTTTTGAATTTCACTGTTCATGTTATTAAGTTTCCCTCGAAGAACAAACGTATTCACGTTTTAATGAGTCCAAAAATTACCAATATAACAATTAAATGTGAAGTTGTTGACTTCACTCAAATGAAAAAAACTGAATGGTATTTCTTGTTGGTCGGTAGAATTCTCAAAATATATACTATCATTTTTCTCGGTACACATTTTATCTAAACTTTAAATAACTTATTTTACAAGAATTTACAAGTTTTGAATTCTATAGTGCATTTTGCTAATCTTACTTTTCTAACATTTTCTGTGAAGGAACATTTACAAACAGTGCCATTTTAAGGCTTTGGTACAGGGGTTCCCACAATTTTAGGGACCCAATATTGCCACTTTGTTCCTTAGAAATATCTTGGCAGAATAAGTAATAATTCGACTTTTCAGCTGAAAAGCCTAAAATCTAAGTACATTTTTCTTATTTACTCCTTGTTCAAGTACCTGACACTTGCAAATATACTTAGCCATTGGTCTGTTTTAAATCAATAAAAATTATTAATTGGATTTTAATATTTTGATCAGGTCACTGCCCGCATCATCACACCTTATCTAGAGTTTATACAATGCAATAAAAAAAGGTTCTTTATGGTCGTCAAGAATTTTATTGCTATAAGTGGATATTTAAGAAGATCGAGGAAAAAGGAAATAATTTCTTTTTCAAGTGGTAACCATTTGAAAGGTGATAATAATCTAGTTTGAGTGTTCCATTCACTAAACAACGGTGGCAACTTTCAGTTATTATTCATATTCTTCAAGAAAGCTTAAAAAAAACTCAAGTTTCTCATTAAAAATATTCGTTTGAGAATTTTTTTTCTCTCTTTTTGCCCCAGTCTAAGTTAAATAAAAAAAAACGTGGTAAGGGTAACCTAAATCCAGGCTTTGATCTATTTATCCAAACTTTTCTCCTCCCAATGCTGCCTACATCAGAAACATAAGGTTTTAAAAAAAAAAATTGGCTCTAGCTTACTTATCAGGCTTTTAACCTGGACTGCTCCTTTTTAACTGCTTTGTCAGACTTAATCATACCAACTTGTGGTCATTTTTATTTTCATTTTATTTTTTATTTATTTTAAATCTATACAGTTTTTGTGATAAAAACAATTTCATTTTTTTCTCGCTCTATAATTAGAACTTTTACCTTTTTTTTTTTTTTTTTTTTTTTTTTTTTTTTTTTTTTTTTTTTTTTTTTTTTTT
The DNA here is from genome assembly GCA_963585895.1 of Sepioteuthis lessoniana. Classification (NCBI taxonomy): domain Eukaryota; kingdom Metazoa; phylum Mollusca; class Cephalopoda; order Myopsida; family Loliginidae; genus Sepioteuthis; species Sepioteuthis lessoniana. The sequence goes on from OY757921.1 coordinate 57,497,641, forward strand.
TTTTTTTAACGTTTAATTTTATTTTCTTTTGTACATTTATTCATTTTTGCCTTTTTTATATTATCAGTTTGGGAAGAATTATAAAAAATAAACAAATAATAATGATCGACTACAAACTCAGCACTTAAGAAACTTTGGATAAAATAAATTGAATTTATTTTTACAAGATTTTCCATCAGGAAACTTTTAAAATAGTTTTTTAAATTAGTCCCTGACTTATAAAAACCGTATAAAATTTTAAAAGAAAGACTGCGTTTAAAATGTGAAATTTTATTTTCAGTTTTAAGTCTTAATTGGGATCATTTCATTTGTGAAACATATAAACTATGCAAAGTTGACCTCGGAGGTCACCAAAGACCAAGAAAAAAAATCTCTGCTTTTTCAATAGAAAACAATATATCAGAATTGTTTCTAGTCGTTCATCTTGCGAATTACACAATGATTTTTTTTATACAAATTTTGGGCGATTTGTTGTGTTTTTATGGCATATCAACCTTTGTAAGTTATTTAACGCCAAATCCATTTTTATACAAATAATCAGTTCTATTTCAAACAATTCATGAGTACACAGTTTAATTGTCAAAAACATTTCTATTTTAAGCTGTTCAGTTTATTCAAACATATCTAATTCAGCTAAGTGTAAGTACAGATTTTGTTTACACAGTAAAATGTAAAAACAGTTATATATATAAAACAATTCAGTTTAGTGTAAGTACAGTTTCAATGTCAAAAACAGTTCAATTTCAAACAATTCAGTTTAGCATAAGCACGTAGTTTAAATGTAAGTACAGTTTAATTGTGAAAAACATTTCTATTTCAAGCTATTCAGTTTAGTATAAGTACAGATTTTGTTTACAGTTAAATATCAAAACAGTTCTATATTAAACAATTCAGTTTATAAATGTAAGTACGGTTTAATTGTCAAGAACATTTCTATTTCAAGCTATTCAGTTTAGTCAAACAATTCAGTTTTGCATATGTATGCCGTTAGTTCTATTTAACCTATAGATAGGGCCCTATCAGGTGCTACCATGCCGGACCAGAGTGGACCTGGGAGCAACGACAATGAAGGGGTGCTCTGTATTCCCCAAAGCCCCAGCATTACTGGAACCTCACCATCAGGTTGTTTAGTGTCATATCCAGGACACTCATTAGCGGGGGGTGCAGTCAGTGAATTCTTCAGCCCCAGCCGACTGGGCAATACGCAGTTAAATTTCAAAACAGTTTTATTTCAAGTAATTCAGTTTAGCATAAGTACGCAATTTAAATGTCAAAACAGTTCTATTCTAAACAATTCAATTTAGCATAAATACGCAGTTTAAATGTAAAAAATCAGTATTGTGAAGGAAGCATGGTTTAGTTCTATTTAACCCATAACTTATCAGGTGCTACCACTCCAGACCAGAGTGAACCTGGGAGCGATGGCAATAAAGGGATACTCCGCATTTCCTAAAGCTCCAGTATTACTGGAACCTCACCATCAGATTGCAAAGTGTAATATCCCGGACACTCATTGGGGGGGGGGTCTTACCCCTCTACAAAGAAGCAGTCGGTGTATTCTCCAGCCCCAGACGACTGGGCCTACAAATTTTGTGTGGTTCAATTTGTATTTAGATTGTAAAAATAGGGCTCTCTCTTCTAAAACGTTAAAAATATCTTTAAAAACTGACAAATTCGCTGAATAGAGGTTTTATGAATATCTAATCATTAAGCAATAAATTTGTAACACTGTTTTTCATTGGGGCAGCAAAATCAGCGAAAATAATAGCCAGAGACAATGTAATTTGTTGATAGTTCTGTAGCAATCCTTTTTTTTTTTTTTCATTTTAGAAGACTGTTCAAATAGTTCTGTTTCTGCATAAATAGTAGTTAACCAATCAGTATCTTTTAATCTGTGTACGCTATCCATAAATATATTGTGTACTCGATAATATCCAATTAATTGAGCAACTACAAAACTGATCTGACAATAATTCGTCGACCTCTGGAGTTTTTGTAAACGGATTTTTAAAAATTAAATGCTATGATAACAGAACTAGAAAAATAATTCCCAGTGTTTGTATAATGTATTATCACTTATGTTGAAGTGCTTATTTTTTTCAAGTTTTTTTATTTGTATTTATTTTTTTTTTTTATTGATCCTCATTTTACGGTATATTTTAATGTTTAAACATGGATTTTTTTTCCCTCAAAAGTACCAAGAAATGAATAGATTGAATTTTAGCTGCTTATATTTCTACTTCTGTGGCTGGTAAGGGCTCCTTATGCATTGTTTTGCTCAAGGTCTATAATGTTGCTGTGACGGCTTTGTTTAGAAGCATATTTCAATGGAAAACAATATTTAGCGACTATAGAACGATAAAACTCGCGATGAACAACCAGCAAACTATTCAAGGAACCCAAAAGAATTAATGGATTTGGAAACTTTGAAAATACACTTTTTACTAAGTGTGCGATAGTAAGAACGAAAGAAAGTCTGCAATGGACAAAAAGATTCAGCGATTTGTATGCAACACTCTGAATGCTTCTTTGAGTTTATCAAATGTGACAATAGGAACAATTTAAATTTCGACTATTTAGACTAAATAAGAAGGGCAATGGTTCTTGTAATAGGTGTCTAGATCTCTGCTAGTTGGTATTTTGAAACTTAAGTTTCAATAGATATTCTTTGAAAACAACTTTTATTTTGATAGGTTTCTTTTGAATTTTCTCTTGATCGCCTGGATTTCAATCTACTGAAGCACTTCTCCCCCTCCGGTTTACATTGACCAAAAAACACCTAGACACGTGACCAAGTCTTCAGTGGATGCAGTCGTCAATGAAGGTCAGAATACGAAAAAAAAAAAAAAAATACAAACTCAACTTTCTAACGACGACACAGTTTAATGTTGCGAAGTTTTTGTAAGTAGAATTTTTAAAGCTCAATTTTCGGGCTTGAAATAGTTGTCGATCAACACATGATACTTTTGTAAGGTGGAAATGACTTCAAAACTTAATTCTATAAAGTAAGGATTTCATGACCATTAAGCAAAATTCGACTAACATACAACATCAACTTGAATGCGAATATATACAATATTCCCCACTTACCAAAAAAATAAAATAAATAAATAAATAAAGCTGCCAGTCACTTAATCGATCATAATGTTTAGTTTTTCAAGTCTTACTTTGTTTGCATATATCTTCGCACAAATACCTTTGGGGGGAAAAGTATGAATCTCTCCTTATACTTGTGGAAATTTTATCGGTAAATGGGTTTATTGAATGGAGCGCTAACATTTCTGGGTCAATTCGGGGTTAGCATTTGTGTTCGATGAAAATCTGTGTGCGGCCGTGGAATTTTGATCTGATTGTCTACTAATGTTCTTTGTAAGCTGATTTATTCATCCAATCAAACTCCTAAAATTCGAACTTTCAGACTCGTGAAATTTTTTTTTTTTTTTTTTTTTTTTTTTTTTTTTTTTATCCTGTGACAGAAAATAGGATTCTCATATCGCGAAGGACAATACCAATTTTGATCAGGGCACAGTACGTGCATAAAGACTAAATATTATTGATTCACTCCTTGTTTTGGGATCGGTACACGTATGGATCTGTATGGGAACGTTTATCCTAACCCAGCTATGTTAGCAACACAATTAATCTTGAGTAAATTAAACTCATTTTCAAGATGTTGCAAGTTTATTTTCCATCGGTGCACAAAGAAATTTTCAAAAATTGCACATTCGAACTTTCTGTCCTACCCCTCACACACACTGCCTCATTGTGTTCTCTTGCTTATTTTCAAACGTTTTACCTTGAACCTGTAAACAGTATTGGCAAAACTTGATGGTCGAAAAGATATTTAGTTCAGTTGTCACTCTGTTGGAAAAGGTTGTGAAACTCTGGTGTGTATGTGTGTGTAATATATAACGGTTAACACCTTTTTGAAAGAAGAAAAAAGTAGTCATATAGTCCAAATTCCTTCTTTTTAACATTTCACTCGTAGTATGTAGGGAAAATGCTTTTTAGGTATTGATAAAATTAAAGCTTTTTTTTTTTTTTTTTTTTTTTTTAAATCTTTTAAAAAAAGTTTCAACTGTATAAATGCTAAATAATTTGTTTTCATTCATTAAAATCGGAGCTTAAAGCATTGTACGTTATTTACTTACAGTTATAGCAAAATGATTAGAAACATGTCAGTTATTTTTGCAATATTGAAAATGTTTGGTGGTAAGGAAGAGATCTATTAGTGTTTCAACTCAGCGAGGTCTATTTATTCTTAGGGACCCTAGCTAACTACATTCACTGACCCATTAACGCGATACAAAAGGACAGCCATTCATCAACAAACACGCCATAATTACCAAAATAATTATTATTATATCCATACTAACATCGAACACAAAAATAATTATTATTATATCCATACTAACATCGAACACAAAAATAATTAGTATTATTATATCTGTACTAACTCTGAACACAAGGGAAGGAAAGACAAGATAAGCTCATTTATGCATATATGAACATTTAACCTTTCACATACATACGTACAAGTAGTATAAAAAAGACTACACAAACATTTCCCATATTGTTTCATGAACAAACAGTATATGTAAGGGGTACAAAATAGAAAAAGGCTTTTTCGACAAGTGTGGATAATATACCCGTATGACTTTATTGTTCTCAGTCAGAGGCAACATCTCTATGGTACAAAGGAAAAAAAGAGGCCAAGAAAGGGTTTATAGACAGTCATGTGACACGCTATGAGGTCTCTAACGGACATGGCAATTATCAACTGGAGATAATTATTTAGTAAATAGTAGTATCACTACAACAGGAACGTATTCAAATGTTAATTTTTTTTTTTAAATATTTATCCTGGATTCAAAATATTTCGATTAGCATATTTCCCTCTCCCAATACCATGTGGGGGCGGTCTAAGAACTATTCTACCGAGTAGAATTTTAAAATTTTCAGCCAAATAAAATCAGGTTCTGAAGTATATAGAAGTCTAATGATTGCGTCGTTTTATTTCTGAAAGTGATTTTTTTTTATCGGAGGTATCTTTTAAGTTAAAGATTGGCCTATTCATTCGATTTTCTTGATTTTTTTTTTTTTTTTTTTTTTTTTTTTTTAAATTTTTCAGAAAATGTGTCCGAGGTGATTAGATACTTGATGCACAATGTCACAGACGATATACATCGTACTCATCATATCTTCTGTGAAATGGATGTTCTTAACAAAGATGCCGATGACTTAGAATGGAAAGAAAGTGCCAGGTGAGTCCCTACGATGTAGATTTTTTTTTCTTCTATTTTTCATATTTCAGATGAAATACTGCTGCAGTGAAGGGATTTAATCCAACCGTATCAATTGTAGATTGAGGGTTGTTTGTTCTGTTTTATGGCGTATCAACCCTTTCCGGGTCATTTAACGCCGAATCAAGTTATTTTGATGAAAGTTTGTTTGTAAAAAAGGTCTTCGTATTTTCAAATATTTATTCATGGTGTACAGTAATTTTCAGATACACATTTGATTTTATATTTTTTGGTATTGTTTTATTATATTGGTTAGGTCTTAAAATCTTTCCCTATAGGCCCACTTCTTTCGGGAAGGACATTATAGCGCCCACTTTATTTTTTAAATAGTTCTTTCATACAGTTTGCATTGTAAAATCTTTCTCTTGTAGGAGCCAGATCAATGCATTCAATGAGAGTATTTCATTGTGTACGCTGTCGGGCTTTCATGGCATATTGGTTGCTCTTCTTTAAGCAAGTAAGAATGTGTAATTCTTGTGTGACCTATGCACAATCTAGATAGTACTTCTTCTTTTTTGGCTTTTTCTGAATGTTTGCTTCCATTCTCTTAGTATATGTTTAATTTCTAGAAGCTTGTTATAGTTATTGTTGCTTCGGCGATGCTGTCTTCGTTGTAGTATATATTTGTTTATCTCAATTTAAAATCCGTATATGGAATTTTAAAAGTTGTTTCAGGAACCATACTTAAGGCAGATCTAGCCGCTTTTTCAACTTGCTCATTTCCACTAATTCCTGTGTAACTCGGAATCCTACAGAGTAGTATTTCATTGTCATCTGACATTTTTTCTAATTTACGTTAGTTTTATAATAAGTGGGTTGTCAAGTTTGTTACTTTGTAATGATGTTAACATTGATGAGTCAGAAAAAAAAATGAATCTTTTGATATACTTGTTTTTATTTTTATTTTTTAAATTTTTGAATCAGATCTAGCGCCATTTCTACCGCATACAGTTCCGCATCCGTAAAGATGTGTGAATGTCTAAAATATTTATCTTTCATTTTCTCTAGTTCTTGGAAAATTAGAGGATGAGTTTTAGTTTTATGGATTTTGCACAGTTAGAATTACTTTTGGAGTCCTTATGGTCCAAGGTAGGATTTTTGGTATGATCGTATTATGTATTTTTGTTAAATTTATTCTTGCTGCTTTTATTATTTCCATCAGAAGGCCAAAATGTTTTATAGCCTTTTCACTCCTTTCGAATAGTTCCTTATATTTTGGGTGGAATGCACCATCATATGCAGGATTAAATGGGCATAATTTTAATTTAACATAATACTGGAGAGCCAGTTTATTGCTTCTGATATTTGTATGCAGAGGCTAACGAAGCACTGGCAGACTGAATTGGAGATGTTTTGAAGGCTCCAAGTACTAATCTCAGGCGTCCATAGTAGATCGGGTTAAGTATTTTTAGATTGGTCTTTCTTGCAGATTGGTATATAAAATTACCATAATCCAGCTTCGATCTAATCAGTGACCTAAACAATTTTAGTTGCGTTTTTCGATCTGCTCCCCAGTCCGTGTAGGCTATCACACGTAACAATTGTAATGTTCTACTGCATTTAGCCTTCAAATATTTCAAGTGGGAAATTATGGTGTTTTTTTTTTTGTTTTTTGTTTTTTTGTTTTTTTTTTATTAATCCTAGAAATTTGTACTCTTCTACAACTGAAATTTATGTATTTTCAAGTTTCAGGCTAGGATCATTGTGTAGTTTTCTATTATGACAGAAATGCACACTTCTAGTTTTAGAAAATCTAAACCCATTTTCGGTTTACCCATTTGTTGATTTTTGTCTAAGCACTGTTGGAATTTGTGCTCAATGGTGTGTATATATTTCGACCTGTGACAGAGCAAGAGTTCGTCAACGTAACGTATAAAGATCCGTCCAGTCCGGGAGACAAACATTTGATTATGTTGTTTATTTTAATGCTAAACAGTCACGAATAATACACTGCCCTGAGGGACTCTCTCTTCCTAATTTTTCATATCAGAGCGAGTGGATCCAATGTGAATTTTAAATTTCCTGTCTTGTTGGAACCCGTTGATAAAGCGTGGAAGTCTGCTTTTTAGACCGAGATTGCGAAAGTCTCCCATTATTCCATATTTCCCCATAGTATTGTAGGCCTTCTCTAGATCGAAGAAAATAGCCGTCAGATGTTCCTTTCTAACTAAGGCCTCTCTGATAGTTGTTTTCAGATGGATTAAGTGGTCAGTTGTACTTCTTCTATTCCGGAATTCACCATGTAAATTAGAAATAAGGCCATTGGATCCCACATACCAAACCAATATGTCATTTGCCATCCGCTCCATTATTTTACACAAACATCTCGTCAGTGAAATTGGTCCATAATTTTGAGGATCCTAGATCTTTGTCTGGTTTTGTAATTGGTTTTACTGTAGTTTGTCTCCATATATCAGGAAACTTACGTTCTGTCCATAATTTGTTATATATTTTAAGAGCAGTTTTAATGATTCTTTTTGTAGTTGTCTCAAGAATTCATAGTAGACATCATCCGGTCTTAAAGCAGTATTATGAGATCTTTTAATTCCCATAGTGAAAATAGGCTATTGTAATTTTCTTTTTTTTTTTTTTAATTGGAAGTTTAATTTGTACTTTTCCGCGTTTGATTTACCGTTTTGACTTGAATTTTGAGAAAATGTTTTGGCCAGTAAATCTGTCATTCTTTTTGTCAGTTATTGTGCAATTGTTTTTGGAGAGGTGTTTTGTTGGCGTTGCCTGATTATTACTCGTAATTTTCCGGATCATCTCCAATACAGCTTTTGGTTTTGAGGATGAAGCCAATTTGTTGACATATCTTTGTCAACATTCTTTTTTCGCTGTTTTTATCATCCTGCGGACCTTAGTTCTACTTAGCTTATACTCTATCAGATTGGAGGTGGTTGGCTCCTTTTGAAACTTCTTTAGAGCCGGTCTTCGCAATCTGATAGCCTTTTGGCATTCATTGTCGAACCAGGGTCTATTGCGTTTATTTGGTGTTGAGTTTCTAGGAACATTGTCTTTTAGTTGTCTAATTTTCTGAGACGAAGCTTGTTGATTTTTTTTATCATAAGGGGTTTTCGGACTATTATAGTGATTTCTGCTAGATGAGTTGACATATTGTTAAGTAGGCACATATTCTCATTGATGATCTTTTCAAGAATTTTGCTCTTTTTGTTTATGTCTTTGCACCCCCTAAGGTATTCTGAGTATTAAAGTCCTCTAATAAGATGAAAGGTTTGGGCAATTGATCAACTAGCTTCTTTACTTTATTTTTATCTATGACATCACTTGGTAGAATAATTGAACATATATTCCCTGCTTTATGCAGTGTTGCTTTGATGGCAACTGCTTGGATATTTTTTTTGATACCTACTTTGCTGTGTGGTATGTCATTTCTGATCAGGACCGATACTCCTCCAGAAGCCCTGCATCCGGAGTCATAAATGTAATTAAACGGCTGATAATTCTCGATATTGATGTTATCCCCTGGATGGAGGAATGTTTCATGGAGGCAGAACATTCTAGCGTCATTGATATTTGCTTTCAATCCACGATAATTCAACGGGATTAATTTCGGACCCATGGTTAATTAATTTGGATTTATGTTTTGTCTTTGATCGGTTTTTGTTTGGTTTGTTGGTTTCGGGTTTTTGGTTTGCTATGTCCATTACTTCTAGGCCCTCGAATCTGTTCTGTGTTAAGTTTCATTTTATTTTTGCTTTTGGTCGTTCAGTTTGTTTAGATGGAGATTTTCTCCCCGGATCTTTCTTTTGCTGGATTCGAGTCAAGACTATTTTCCTTGGGTGTTCAGTGAAGTCGATAGGTAGCTTTCCATTATTTCGTTCTGTTTTTTTATCTTGTGGTGTATCTTCAGTGTAGTTATCTGGTTGAGTGGGCAATATATTGATACCCTTTTCCCCTTTACCTTTTCTTTTCACCTTTGGTTCCTCGAGATCTGCTCTTAAGTTTTTAATAAAGTTTGGCCAGTCCCTTGGTCCAAGCTCTAGCAGTTTCCAGACAAGATTTTGGCATTTGCTTGTCGGTTATGTGCTGGTTTTCGAGGATATCACTTGAAAGTAAGTTTTATCTCTGTAGCGTGAACTATCATCTGTGCCTCTTGGGAAAAATGCTTCTTGTGTATTTTACAGACAGGATCTCTTTTTTTTTCTTGTCTATTTTTCGCAAGTTTTTGCATACACCGGGTGGTCTCCAGCACAGTTTGCCCATCTGAGAGTTTTCTTGCATTCCTCTATAGAGTGGTTAGGGTCCCGTTCTCTACATTTTCCACAAATACTCTTTCCATTACATTTGTCTTTATGTCCGTACTTGTGACATTCATAGCGCTGGAGGGGATTGGGAATAAATTGTTCTACCCTTTCCGTCGTGTAGTCAATTTTTATTTTTAGTGGGATTGTTGGCAAATCAAAAGTCAAAATGTAGGTATTTGTGTCGATAATTTATCATTCCGCTTTATTGTGACTTTTTTTTTTTTTTTTTTTTTTTTTTTTACTTCTGTCACTCCTTGTGGTTTCAATTCTTTCTTTATCTCCTCTAAAGGACACAAAGAGAGCTCTTGACTTCTCAACACACCCTTAGATGTATAAAGGTTTTGGTGAGGGTAGGAGATTATTTTTTTGGTATGAAAAATCTTCATTTTTAGCAGAAAATCTGCATGTTTTTTCTTTCTACCTCTACTAGGAGGTTCCCATTTTTCAATTTTTTAACCGTTTTAGGCTTTAGATTTGTTGATATTACTTTTTCTATAACAAATGGTCAATTTTGCTAGTGGGAAGTCATCCTGAGATTCCAAGATAATAAATCTTGGAAACCTACTGATGTCTTCATCTTCGCTTTCTGAGCTTGTATCACTAAGGTTTCGTTTTGTTTTTTGCTTTTTTTTATAGGAGGACTCCATTAGTGGTAGTTTATTTTTCATTGGTCCAATACTCCACCACGGAGTCCAACTTGTGTTGGGAAGAAACCAAGGGGGAAACCCATTTGCCTTGGTTGAGACAGGGATGCATTACCAGTGTACTCATATTAACAGAAAGGTTCTGAGCCTCTTCCAGATTCTGGTTTTTATCACTCTAAAATCTAATAATGGTCAAAAGACCCTTCCTCTTAGCACAATTGACCCTTAGCCTCAGCCTTCTATCATGTATAAGATAAAGGGTTGGGAATTGTTCCGCAAGAGCAGATTGGATAACACATTCGGGAGAATGTAAACATACGTGTGCTTGGGTAGAACGGGACCAGCCGATTGATCAGATTGGGCCTATCCGACCGCCCTTCAGACCAATAAGGGCCAAAGTGATGTGTTGCGAGCCATTGGCCACTCCGTCTCAACCATCAGGATTCCATCCTAGCACCTTACGGGTCGCCACCACGGCTAACAGGTGGCCCCATTGGGTGGGGGGTCATACCCCTTCTGCGGAGGTGCAGTCAGCGTATTCTACAGCTCCAGCCGACAGGAGAGGCTACGAGACGCGAGTTATAATGAAAACTGAATTGGTTTGGTTTCTTCGTTTAATGGCATATCAACCTTCTTGGGTTATTTAATGCCAAAGCTACCTTAGCAGAATAACAGTGGTGATATTATTTAATCCATAGTTGAGAGATTAGGGTTTCATACCTTTCTCGAGGGGCATTAGCCCGAAAGTGGACCTTATAGCAGGACAGAAGTTTGAACTAGCTTACTATGATGTCGCAGTCCAGTATGTTAGCTACTAACACCACTGGGACTTCCTCAAAACTGAATTGTCTCTCATAATAAACACTTAATCATTTGTTACTTATCGCGAAATTCTAACCTAATAAAATAATAATTCGTTCTTCTCGCGTACAAATATTTAATATCTTGGAAAATGGCTAAATCAAGTTTTTCATCTCTGTAAATGATATTAAAAGGATTATTAAACAAGAGCTGAACATAATTTTGACCCCCACCCTTTAAAAAAAAACAAAACTCGTGTTTGCATGCATTAAAAATAATCACAAAAAATACTCTTATAATTTTATAATTTAACCCCCCCCCCCCGCTTTAAATTCAAAGCATTGTTGACCACAAATACACAGAATTGCCCGAACAACTTTTGAACTCTCTTTTTTTTTTTTTTTTCTTTTCTTTTTTTAAGTTATGTCAGTGCTCTTGTCAGAAATTGGCAAAAATCGACTTTTTCTTTTAACGTTTTAATCATTTTCATAAGATTCAAATCTTTAAAGAAAGGGAGAAGATATGATATAATTATATTGGATTTTGTAGAAACGAAGTTATTTATCTTTTAATGTTTGTTTACATATGTAAAATTAAAAAATAACCAGTTGGAGCATTCGTATTTTAAAAACAATTAGAAAAATAAGTTGTTTTTCTTTGTAATGATATAAATTTTATGACATCAATTTTTTAATAAATTACTTTTTGTTAATGGGTGCTGATTTTTTTTGACAAAGGTTTATTGCTTTTTCAAAGTCATCTACTAAAACTGTTTATATATTATTCCTGCCATTCTTCATTTTTCCAATCTTTTTTTAGCTGTTGACGAAGCTCGGAATGTCGACAGTATCCTCTGCAGAGAAGGGATGTTCTGGGTATGACATTAAACTGCATCTGATGTTGGAACTCCAGATCTGGGAAGCGTGGAGTAACTCTTCGCTGTCATTACTGCCGGTTCCACTCTGTCTCGAAGGGATAGTACCTGTTAAGATCCCATTTATGGGTCAAATGTTTACAAATTATTTGCATTTGATACAAAGGAGGGAACTAGAGAAATTGAAATATGTGATTCCCTAACACTTGGCATAAAATAATGGAGGATTGACATGCAATTGTTTGGTTATAATTCTTTGTGTGAAAAAGATTCTTTGGATAAATTGGGTATTTTAAAATCTTGAACCTTTGAAATAATCCATAATTCTTTCCCCCACTGTATCTTGTAATTCCAATCTTTGGGGTCATTTCAAATGACAGCAAAATTACCACAGGTTTTTTTTTTTTATCTTAATTGGACCGCCGTGTTTGAGCATAATTTTGTGCATTTTAATAATATTTAATTAAGTTAAATATTTTGTGAGTTTTAAATTGAATCAGATTATCAAATAAAATTTTAAACGGATCATATTTTTTCTATTTTTGACTGAACGACAAAGCACAAAACTTTTTTGGATTTAAGAAGAAGAAAAGCTATAAGTTTCTGAATATTCAGTTTATTTACGATTATAATGAAACAAAATTACCATCCACACTTGTGTATATATATATATATATATATATATATATATATATATATATATATATATATATAGTGTGTGTGTGTGTATAGTCGAAGTTTCCAATATTCTAATCAATCTTCGACTGTTTGTTTTATTTTCTGAGATAATTTATCAAAAAAAAAATAATATATCAAAATACAGAATTTATCTCAAAGGCTGTGAAATTGTTTTATCAAAATATTAACTCTGCTCTTCGTAGATAAAATTGTATCTAAAAAATTGTTAAACTTTTAAAATTTTTTTTTTTTCTTATGATATGGGAACATTTTGAATTTTGTTTGGTCATTGAACTATCCATAAGAATATGAAGAATTTTGCATAAATCTAGATCGGACAACCTATTTCAAGAAGCGGGCCGTATGAGACATGGTTCATCATCAGGTAGCCTGCACAACAGCAACAAAAAATTCAAAGTAAATTTACGTTCAAGGTACCTCAACTATTTTCGCTACAGAAGACCATAAGCGTAAGAATCTTCCTAAGAAATGGGAAAGGTTGATTACAGTAATCCTGTTGTTGTATGTATATTACAGCAACACCAAAAATTTGTAGATTGTAGCTAAATTTTTGTTTGGACACAATCATTAAATGCTCTTATTTAGAGAAAGTAATTTCCAATCCAATTAGCCACTTAAATGTGCGGTTTGCGTTGCACTCACTTCAATCATTATCTCAAGGAAGATTAAAGACTAATCATTGAGTACATCACCTTATTTTTGATTAATTATGATATAAATTCTATGAATTGGATATTACTCTACATGGAGCTTAATAGTTGCCAAAAGTGACTTTTATGTGATTTTTTCCCCCAAGTTTATGCTTGAGTGCAGAAATACACTGATCCAACATAGCAAGCTACGTTACATTCTAATTAGCTTTGTCTTCAAGGAAAAAAACCATCTTCGCAGTGCCACTGCTGACAACAGATAATCACATTTCTTTTATTAAAGATGAAGTCATAGGATTTCTTTATTGCTTTATAATTTCTACAAAATATTTGTCCTAAATTTCAGATGGGTAAAGTATGAAGAAGACGTTGAAGATGGCGGTGAACGTTGGTCGAAACCTCACGTTGCTTCTCTTTCCATGCATTCATTGTTTGCGTTGAAGAAGTGTATTCATGACGGAGCAGTTCTTTTGGATATTGCTGCCACTGACATGCCATCTGTAATAGGTAAATTCTCTCTGTCTGTCTCTCACTCTCCCGCTACATCAATAGACGATAAGATCCCCTCCAAAAGGTTAGTTTTTATGGCATATCAACCTTTGTGAGTTATTTAATACCAAATCCATTTTTATGCATATAGTCACTTCTATTTCAAACAATTCAGTTTAGCATTAGTACAGTTTGTCAAAAACATTTCTATTTCAAGCTATTCACTTTATTCCAACAGTTCTAATTCAGTCAATTCAGTTAAGTACAAGTATAGATTTTGTTTACACACAGTTAAATGTCAAAACAGTTCTATATTAAACTATTCAGTTTAGGGTAAGTACGCAGTTTAAATGTAAGTACACAGTTTAATTGTGAAAAACATTTCTATTTCAAGCTATTCAGTTTAGTCAAACAATTCTAGTTTAGTGTAAGTACGCATTTTAGTTCTATTCAACCTATAGATAAAGCCCGATCAGGTGCTATCACTCTGGGCCAGAGTGGACCTGGGACGATGGCAATGAAGGGGTACTCAGCATTCCCCAAAGCTCCAGCATTATTAGAACCTGACCATCAGATTTACTGTCATATCCAGGACACTCGTTGTGAGGGTACTCTTCTACAGAGAAGCAGTCGGTGTATTCTACAGCTCCATCTGACTGGGCGACCCCTCCAAAAGAGCTTTACTGGATATGACACAAACTTGTGGCTGGAGCTTTAGGGACAGTGAAATATCCCTTAATTAACATTACTCCCCGATCCCCTCTGACCCAGAGTGGTAGTACCTGTCTCATCTATTGGTCGAATAGATTCGTTACAAAATTATTCGTATTGAATAAGAATACTTCATGTCGTATAACTGTAAATTGTTTTAAGAAAAAAGTTACAAAAAATTATGATTGTTTTATAAGGTGTATTATTATTTTTACTAACTTGAAACCATATAACTCTGTACAAACAAGTCATTTTTAATAGAACTAATTACTTGAAACCATATAATTATTAGATAGGAATACTTGAAACCATACGAATGCAAATTATCTGTATTAGATAGGAATATTTTATATAATATAACAGTACAAAAACTTTTAAGAAACTACGCAAAAAATGTACAATGAATACAATTCTCTAACGTCCTGAGATAAAATAACGCCATTCGGGTTAACATGCCGTTAAAGTATATTACTTTGTCTTCCTTTCACTCTTTCTTTTTAGTAATATAAATCTTCCGGCGTTGTATATATATATATGCATATCGTATGAATTAAACAGTGTTTAATCGACTAAAACAGACTCCAGTTTGTGAAACATAAACCTTTCGATTGGCTGTTGATCCCGTGTTGATTCACTTTACAATTTATCATCCTGGTTCCTTGAATTCTGGTCGTTATTTCAGCGTCGTAACTATTTCACCCCCACACCCCAAGAAATCCACACCCACACGCTCAACTGAAATTAGTTTCTATAAGATTGAATTTTTACTGATAAATATATAGTTACTTACTAATCAAAGCTTCGTTGTCGTCCAATATAAAAAATGTGAGGCACCCAGTGAGAATCGAATTCACCGGATACTCTGTTAATGTAGCATGGTAACGATTACATTGCGAGAAGTGTTCATGGTAAAACCCTAAAAAACTAAGGGTTGATATTCTCCTGTAAATATGCTGAGTTATAAGTCGTATGCCAACAGCATCTCAGTCATGAGTTAGCCTTATTTGAGCATCTGTTCTTTGTGTTGAGTTAGTTATATATTTTTCCAAGGATAGATGCTGACTTCCTTGCGTATAAACCTTGCAAACGAGTGAGACTAATTTAATTTAACATTTTCTTAGTCTTCAGCTTTCCAACAAGTAAATATTACATTTTGTCGATAAATTTCCGGAGCTTGTGATTGTACAGAATCGAAACAGCACGAGCATTATATTATTTTTATCTGAAAGTTTTAGATGATGTCTGATATTTTACTCACTTACCTATAAAATTTCTTTAAAAGCTCCCTTCGCAGACTGGGCTGTTAACAAATACTGCTTTTAGGTCTTAAAAAAAAAGTTAAATATTTTAAATACAAGTTGACAAAAGATCGCTGTATCCTTTTAATTCATCCCACACAAGAAAGGTGTGAAGAGCCCTTAACTATTAACAATATTGTCTGCCTGACGTGCTCAGTATACCCATTAGCTACTTGCAATGCTAAAAGTGATATCGTCTAGTCCGAGAGAGAGAGAGATTAGACAAATAAAACTTGAACATTTTATTACTGCAAATCGCTTTTAATTATTTCACACACACACACACACGTATATATATATATATAATGTGTGTGTGTATATATATATATATATATATATATATATATATATATATATATATATATATATATATATATATATATATATATGAAAATGTGCATGCTAGCACACTTGCAATATAATTTTGTTTTATTTCAATCATAGAACACTTTTTATATTAACCTCCCACCTGACCTGTCGACAGAGCTGAGAATACGCCTATGAACTCTCAGGGTGGCCTGTGTATGACACTAAACTGCATCTGGTAGTGAGGCTCTAATTCTAAGCTCTTGGGAGTATGGAGTAGTTCTTTGTTGCCATTACTCCCAGGTCCACTCTAACCCGGAGTTGTTGTAAATGATTGTGTCCCATTTATCAATCAAATAGATATGTTTAAAATTATTTGTATTGGATTGGAATATTTGAAACCATATAACTGTGTGCAAACAAATGACTTACAGAAAAACAAAAGTAGGAATTTAAAAAAATGATTGCTGTAGAATGTTTATAACACTCGAACATTTTACAAATGAATCAAATTTTGGAATTAAATAGCCCATAAGGAGTTGATATGCCGTTAAACAATTCAAACCAAACCCTATAAATATTTACTCTACAATATTCCTAAAGAGCTTATGTGAAGAGGATACGTGTATATCGATGAGGTGGAGGTTACATTTCAGTAATAGTTTAAATATTTTCTAAGAATGGACACAATTCATGTTGTATTGAATGGGTCGGTTTTAATAACCTAAGAATCAATCTTAAATGATGAAAGTATCCGGTGGGGGATGATACTTAACTACATCTGGTGGGAGGTACCAATTTTGGAAATCTGGGGAGTGTGAAGTCGCTTCTTCGCTTCTATTACTCCCAGGTCCACTCTGACCCGTTCTTATCTACAAGTCAAATGTTTAAGACAACGTTTAAAATGATTTTGAATTACGTTAATACATTGCCTCTTAAAACATTGCTATTGCAATTTACAAATTATTAGTAATAGATAGAAATAGTTAAAACTATATAACTATGCAAAAAAAAGATTGGCATTAATCGTAAGTAGGAATAATTGCATGAAATATAATTGCTTGCAAATTATTAGCATTGACTTTTCTGAATTAAACATTATAAATACATTGGTTGTTAAAACATCGATATTGTAACTCACTCTGAAATAAACACATAATTGTTTGCAGATGATTATTATAAAATACGAATGATTCCTTGAAACAATATTTTGCATGAAAAAAATCGATTTCGGCATTAAATAATCCAATAAGGGTTGACATGCCGTAAAACCAATCAACCGGTTGTGATGTTTTAATCGGGTTACATTATTCGTTTATTCAAGTAAGCAATTATTGAATAGAATAAGAAACGTATGTCTTCAACTGTGAAACTAAAACTCTATCATACTTAACTAGTACTGATATAAATAATGATTTAAGATATTTGACATTCATGACACACAGTTTTGTAGAGAAACACTTGAAGTTTATTACTGCAATTTACAGTTGATTCTTAGCGATAAATTAAGCAATTAAATGACGATTGTAATTTATAAGGAATCATTTTCAACCAATTCCGAATTTTTTTCTGAATGTACAAGTAATCATTTTTCCTCCCTCTCCTCCAAATGGATTTCTGTGGACTGCGTCAATAAGTAAGTTGTAAAGTTGGCGACCATAGTCGAGGGTAACCCGAAGGCTCCCTTTTCGATAGCTACTACACCAATGTGTAGGGGAGGGCGCTACTCCTTCCCTGGATTGCTCTACTTTACCCTTGATCCGTACCTTATAATGCCGAGTGCTAAGCAAGGAGGCATCAAGTACCATTTTTTTAGTCTTTGGTATGACTAAACCTGGGATTGAACCCAGGTCTCCCGGGCCATTGGCAAACACTCTAACCCCTAGGCCAATTTGCACAAACATCCAACAATTGTTTTTTCAAATATTGATGGTCTCCCTGAACTTTTAATTTTTACAAATTTCTTGAACCGATTGTCCTAGGGAAAACGTTAAACTATACCTGATAGCGAGACTCTTGTCTCGGAGATTGGGGAATATGGAGTACCCTTTCATTACCATTACTTTCAAGTACACTCTGACCTGGAGTGGTAATACTTTTTAGTGTCCCATTTATGGGTCGAATACAACTGTTCAATCTTTTACCAAGGATTATTATTGATATTCTTAGTGCTGAATAGCAATACTTGAAACCATTTAACTGTGTGCTAACAAATGAGCTCAAACTCGTATCAACCCAGTCGGCTGGAGCTGTAGAATACACCGACTGCGTCTCTGCAGAGGAGCAAGACCTCTTGCACCCAACAAATGTCCTGGATATGACACTAAACTGCATCTGATGGTGAAACTCCAGTCTTGGAGCTTTGGAGAATGTCCTGTACCCCTTCATTGCTATTGCTCCCAAATCCACTGTCACTAAAAAGTTGTTTGGTTTTATGGCATATCAACTATTGTAGGTTATTTAATGCCAAATCCATTTTTATACATATAGACAGTTCTTTCAAACAATTCTGTTCAACATAAGTACACTGTTTAGTTCTATTTGACTCATAGATAGGACCCTATCAGATGCTACCACTCGGGACCAGAGTGGACCTTGGAACAATGGCAATAACGGGGTACTCTGCATTCCCCAAAGCTCCAGCATTACTGGAGCCTCACTATCCGATTGTTTAGTGTCATGCCAGGAAACTCGTTGGACATTCGTTTTACCCCTCTGCAGAGAAGCAGTCGGTGTATTCTACTACCCCAGCTGACTGGTGTGTGTGTGTGTAAAAGGATTTGGCATTAATAACCCACAAGGGTTGATATGCCATAAAACATAATCGGTTTGATACTGATTCTTCATGAATGCTTTGAACCGTTGCAGATTTCTCAAAATGTTCTAAAAATGCTGTCGTACATAACAGAATTTCTTTAATTCGAATACAAAATGCCTTCTCAACAGCTACATTTCTTGATACTTCGAGTGGAAAACCTGGTGAATCCGAAAGTGTTAATGATAAACAACAAATGTAATTTAGAAAGCTTAGATTTGTGAGGTCCAAAGCCATAAATATAAAGCATTCAGTTGGATTCGAACTCACTAACGCTTGCCTAGCTTGTTAAACTTTGCACGATGACGAGGCATCCCTCACAAATAACCGTTATTGCAAGGTCTAAGTTACTAAGATAAGAGGCTACACGTCGTGATTTCTGTATATAAATGCTGAAACATCGTGAACATGAAAATGGGTTTAGGGAGCATTTAAGTATCGGCGAGGAATCAATTGTAAATTGCTGTAATAAATTTCCAATGTTTCGCTACAAAACTCTATCATGTGTATCAATATCTCAAACAGTTTTTAATGATTATTTTTTTTTTTAATCTGTTTTATAAGCATCTTTTTATTGTTCATTTAATCGTGAAAATATACAGAAAATGTACATACGATGGGATGCTGAAAACTTCTTGACCTGATCAAATGATTGACCAACAAATATAAACGTGCGTGAAATTCCATATATTTATCCTTAGGACTTGTAACATAATTTCTTAAATTTTTTAACACTAAAAAACAAAGCTATACCCTCCTTGACCTTTTCAGTAGTCCCTAGTATAGTCACACATCAAATATAATTCTATTTTGCTTCAATTATAGAATCATTAATTTATTGTTTCTCCTTAGGAATCTTCCCTTTTTACAATCTTCTCTCATTAGCCTTTAAAAAACTTAAAATATGTAGCAATAACAATCGTAATTAAAGATTTTTTTAAGAGTCTCTACATCAGGTGAGAGAACTATATACACGAACAAACTATTTCAAAGACCTATTCTTCTAGTGCTAAAAAGAATTCTCTTACACTCACCGGTCCCCTCACTTGGTTGGATTGTGGTGGTGGTGGTGGGATGCTACTCATGTAGTATATCTTGAGCAAGAATAGCTGGGCGTATCCCATCCCTCTCCAAATCTACAAGTGCTTTTAATTCAGCGTTTTTCTTCTCTTAGACCGGTTGCAATTCCAAGGTTAAAGAGCCCAGTCTGCCGAACTCTTTACCTATAGCTGAAGGGTGAATATTTGGATTCAGACCTTTACCAAGAGTATTAACTCGATGTGAAATGCAAATAGGGTCGCTCTCAATGTTTTTTAATCTACACCTGTTTACGTCATTATTTTGGGAAGACTAAACGAAAATGTCATGAGTTTGCTGCCACCGAATAGTAGCGACTTTACAATGCTCATATTAGAAAGGAAAAAATGGCCTCGCATTTTATATATATATATATATATATATATATATATACACAGAATGAAAAAAAAGTAACTCACAATAGATACGATTTTTTTTTTTTTTTTTTCGAATATTCGATACCTTAAAATAATTGTCTTTTTGCTTGTAAAATATTCTTAGAAAGTTTACAAGAAAAAATTCCGGTTATTATTATTATTATTATTATTATTATTATTACTACTACAACTACTAGTTATCTTATTTTCTTTAATTCATAAAAATTTTCTTGTTTTTAGATTGTGTGATAAAATCCTGGCGAGATAATTGTGGCATGTCTGATCCCGAAGAACAGGAATTGGTGCGTAAAGTTTTGCTTAAACGACACAAACATTTGAATGCCAAAAGGAAATACAAGGCAAATCAAGAAAAACTCAGATCCAATAGAAGTGTTCTTGACCAGAGTAAGTAACTGTTCTTACATCAGCAAAATACTTGAATTATCATTACTCGATAACAGCGATTAAAACGTCCAACAATAAAATGATTTCAATCGTTAATTTTTATGCTATATGAAATGAATGTTTTTTGCTTGTTTTTTATTTTTTAAATTTCTTTTTTTTATTTTTTACAATCGCCACCACTGTCCTTGAAAAATATTTAATTTTTGGATATTCGGACAACTGCCTCACCTTGTCTGCTCCAATCTACTTTGACATACTTAGTAACTACAATTAAGATATTTACTAGTGGAGTTTTAAAACAATTTTCTGGCTATTTTTCAATTGCTTTTAGAATGTAGGATAATACTATTAAAACAGTTTCATTTTGGTTATCTCATGCCAGCTAGATTAGTAGACTTGTGAGTTCGATTCTCACTTGGTGCCCCATACTTTTTGCTTCGTGCTACAACTAAGCTAAGTAGATAACTAAAATAACTTCCTTACATCGCAGGAAAATTTTAATCAATATGCAATTATACTGAACTGTCGTTGTACGTAATTTGTAAATGAAGGGATGGGATTGATATGGTGTTATGCTATTAGAATATTCAAAGAGCGGACATTGAAGTAGACATGAAGCAAAACAACTTACATGGGAACATCATAGCACTTGTTCTTTGATCAAATTTGTATTTATTTATTTATTTTACTAAAAACTAGAGGAAAAAAGATTTCTATGCATTGAAGTCTGTTTTTCTCATATTCGTCATGACATAGAAAATGTCGCAAAGAAACCTTAGTGTTTTTCATGGATAACAATCCTTTAATTATCTAAATTACCGAAAATAATTGCAAATAATCTTCAACAGTTTATATTCTGAGCTAAAATGTTTAAATAATCAATTTAAAAAAAACATTTTTAATTAACATACAAAATACACCAAAATATTTTAGTTGATTTTTAAGTGCCAGAAAAAGTTGGGAACTAAAATCTACAAAAAACATTGTTGCGATATTGGACAGCGGTTGTATGTAATTTGCATAAGAAAGAATGAGATGAGATATCGTGTTATCATTCTTGGAGAAAAGGATATTCCTTAAAGACATTGAACTACGGACTTGAAACAGAATAACTCTGTAATACCATAACCCTATATATAATTTATGATGGAATAAAAATGGTATATTATAACAAGATGTTAATTAGAACAAGACACTTAAATAAAAATAAAAAAAACTCTTAGAAAATAAAACAATTAGCAGTGAATTCAATTTTGTGGGGTTTTCATACGCACTGGTCGTATTTTTTTTTTTTATCATTCGAATTCTCGGTATAAAGAAGATTAATATAAAATGTTAATCCTTCATTCTTTCCAAATAGGAGCATCAATATCATCATGGACTGCTGTTACAAATGGAACTCAACAGGTTCGCATATCGTCAAGCTGATACTAAAATTTGACTTTTTACAAAAACATGTTAATGTAAATATTAATCTGTTTCATTGAAAGATTGGGGTTCTGATGCCCGTCATTTCATCTGTTCATTTATATAATCAACATAAGAACTGTGTTGTTCGTAATTCATTAAGAAAAATATTAAGGATTCAAAAACTTTTCACGAAAATGCTAATTCTGCTAAGATACCAAACGTCGTCCTAAAGAAAACAACACTACAGCTTTATTTTTAAACTTTTATTGAAAAAATCAATTCAGTTAACTTGATTATGTAGTAGAGCTGACATCTATTCAATGTAGCCGCCTTCAGCCTCAATCACCGCCTTGATCCGGAACTGAGAGCATGCTTTTTCCATAAGCGCCGGCGGGAGCTCGGCGGATGGTGGCGATCAGGCTGGCTTTGGTGTTGTGGGAGGTCATGTTGGTGATGTTCTCGACGTATGACCAAACGAAGTAGTCCAGCGGGTTCAGGGGAGGAGGGAGGCCAGTGAGAGAAGGGTACAAAGTCGTAGCACTTCTTCTGAAGCCAAGCCTGGGTCTCTTTGGACTTGTGGGCCGACGCCGAGTCCCGCTGCTACACCCGGGGTCTGCCACCGGCCACCTGATTGCACCAGGGGATCACCACACTCTTCAGCATATTCAGGTACACTTTGGTGTTGACTTTCAAGCCGACTTCGAAGATGTAAGGTGGCATGATGTTGTCTTCCGCTTCACGCCCTCCAAAGGGTCGTCCGATGCGTTGAGCTGTGCCCTCAAGCGTTGAACCGTCCGGATTTGCATTTTGAGGGTGCTGGCAATGGTCCTTTTGTCATGAGTTGTACAGCGGCGCATCTCCAATCTCGCTCGTTGAACATTTTGTCACTTGCAGACATGATAGCAGGCTCCTATCTCACTTGGGATTTGTACACAACTGGCCAACTAGTAGATGGTCTGCAACAAAAAAGAAAACCGGTTTTCATTAAACGGAAATGGAATAATGTCGTCTTTTCAAGGGCGACAATCTTATCGTTCCACCCTGTATTCATTTACAAATCACACACACACACATGTACATGGCATTAAATAACCTACAAGAGTTGATATACCATAAACCCAACCAATCAACTTTACAATAAACATGTTCTACGGTTTTATTGATCTTCCGACGTTTACTGAATGAATGTTTTTTTTTTCTTTGTCTAGAATCACTTCATCGATACTTGGCAAATATCAAGAAAATAATTTTTTTTTTTAATCTCAGATCCCAGCCACTTGAGAAATGCTAAAAGCACGGGAAATTTGAAATCTTCAAGTAGTTGCAGTAGTATTGACAGTGGTGTGACCAATGGAGATATTGTAGAGTCGCAATCTAAAGTAAGTTTGAGAGGTGATTGCTGTAATCGAGGGAGATAACTCAACCCTTTGTTCTGTATAATTTCTTTTTGAAATTTTAACATTGAAAAGAAATAAAGATGAATTTCAGACCTACAATAGTTGAGTGTTACTGTGAAAAAAAAAATTCTTTTAATCCTTCAGCACTTTTCTTTTAAATTATAAAATATTTTTCAATTTTTGTTTCATTAAAAGATAAGATCTTTTACAGAGATACTAAGAGCGTGTCATTTAATTTGTACGTTGAAAACGAGTAACATAAAAACTGCATTATTCGTTAGATATTTTCTGCAATCAAAAGCCAAGATGATCTCCACAAACTTTAGATAGATTTAGAAATCTTGTGGATTGATCAGATAAGTGGCAGATATAATTGAATACATCTAAATAAAGAGGTACTCCCTGTTGGGGAAATAATCTAAAACACAAATCCTCTGAGAAAAAAATTATTCCAATGAGACAGAAATGCTTAAAACCACAGAACTGGAAAAAAACCTGGGTGCTAATGTGGGCCTAGAGCAGAAATTTCCAAAGCCTATTGAAATTCAAGTTAAAGTCAATAAGATACTAGGATTCTAGCCTATGAATAGATGGATGGTGATATGTTGAAAAAATAATTCGGTAATGTTTGATGTCCAAGACTCATTAAAGACAGAAAGCTCATTGAAAGAATAGAAAAAACCCACTAAATTTGTTATGTGAATTGAGGAATAAACCATAAAACGAAAGTAGAGTAGTTTATATTATCTTCGAGCTTGTGGAGATTGAAATCTATATACACAAAAGGTCTTTACTCTGCAAATTCCAACCTTCTACCCGTTAGTCAAAGAAATTTCACTAAGAGACATAAACAAAGACTTTCAAAAAATACGTTGAAAGCATTTATTTTTGTTTTAGGGTGTTTGATTATGGGAAGTCAGTAAATGCTTTCTCATTAAACTCTTTTAATTGTAGTTTGGATAAAGTATGGGATAATCATTAATACTCAACAGAAATGCAACTGCCAATTCAGATATTTATGAAATATAAGTGACAATAATAATGACCAACTGAAGAAGTTGTTCTATTTACAAAAATATTACTGGGAATTCTTAAAACTTGCACGGAAATTATAACACTATAGTTTGGTTCGTTTGCACGGCACCAAATGTCGAACCATCGCCTGGCCGTGGGTTTTCAGGGTCGAATCCTGGTAACTGTACTAATTGCAGTTCTATCGTTGTCACAGTACTTTTACTTTGGTCTTATCTTTGTAACAGCGCTAAATGCGTTTCCAGATAGTTTGTTTATCTATCCTCTCTGTGCCTCGTTGTGTTTTGAAAGATCCACAGATAGGAATGACACAATCCATCTTGGACTTCTTCTGACGGTCGGAGTGACCCATTGGAACAAAGTTGCTTGGGTGTTGGCAACTCAAAAACAAGAACTCTCCGTCAACAATTAACAACCATTTATTGTTCGATGTTCAGAGAGAGAGACTGTAAGGGTCTATGAACGGTCACAAAGAAACAGGCACCACTCTCCACCCCGACCGAACTCTCTGAACGCAAAATTCCAATTGACAAACTAATTTTTCAAAATTCGCTAATTTTTATATATCTGAATTCAGGATATCGGTAGGTGATGCCATCTTGCTAAATTATTGCATGTATCCCAAATTCACTGTTTTCATTTCCCCGATCAAACCTGTAACAAGACATGAATCCATTTTGTTTATATTTTAGTCTTCCTGTGTTGGACTTCGGTCCGGAGCGTGGCCCTGAAAATGGAACAATGGCAGACTTGGGGCCTTTAATTAGGCACCTAGTTTCGACTAGGCTACCTTCGGGTGGGCGAGCTGCATTTTTGTCTCCTTTGTCCCCCTTGTACGGCACTAGACCAAGCGTCTAGTTTAAGCCGTAAACTGGCATACGTGCCCGGACACACATTTGGGTTCGTGAAACTGCTTGCCTCATCAGGCTCACATTGCACTAAGTGAGCCGATGAGCAGCACAGACCAGCAGGGTTCGAGTCTCGGCTCGTTCCCGACCTCCCCTCCCCTTTATCCCCACTTTAATCGGCCTTCGGGCTTTTGACCTTGTGTCAAGTCGTGTCTGGTGGGAGGCAGCGACAAATACTGGCGTACTCGCTAAAACTTTCCAATTTGAATTACATTTCCGCTCAAAGATTTTAGCTAACTTAACAGCTAACTGAAAAACTCGAGGCCTAACCAAGCCAGATGATAAAATAATTAACCTTGACGGTTAATGGGTTATAAGATCCTAATTGTCTTAGAATACCAGGATTTATGACAAATCATTAACGTTACTAAAATTTTCTAAACAAATTTATTTTCAAAATTTTGTTTTGTCTGTGAAATGAAACTCATAAAATTATTTCTACCCTTTCATTCAAGGCAAACTTGCATTTTATGAAAAAAATTCCCAAGGATTCTGAAGCAGCCAGTATGATGGTTGGCACGATGGATTGCCTTTCCAATTTTTATGTGGCATTTGTTCGTCTTTTGAAATCAGCTTCCATTGGCCAACTCACAGAGGTTACTTTGCCCACAAAATTTATATTCATTCTTCTTTCACCAAGTGGATACAAAAATGAAATTCAAGAGATTGGCCGGAGTATTTCGACGATGATGATTGATGAGGTAAGACACACACGTGTGGGTGTGATATTTTCTTTAAACGTCATCGGTTAGCCATGAAGTAATGATAGTTCACTCCGACAGAAGTAAATATTGATGCGACTCTTGCGAACTGATTACTAATAGCTCTGTAGGTATTTGCTCAACCCCTCCGCCTCAGGCAGGATATGGCACAAGATCAATTTTTTAGCGGAGTACAGCTGGTTTGAATAAAGTTTACCTTATCTTAGACTGGTTGCCTTATCATAGCAAAAGAATCAAGTCTACCCTACTATTTACCCATAGCTGGAGGGAGTGAAGAACAGATGGTTTCATACTTTTCCCCAAGGACATTAGCGTAAAAGAGTTATGCAAACAGCCTTGTCCAGTATTTGAACTCGGGTCTCCGATTCCATTTCCCACGACAATCATGCTAAGGGCTATGTAGCATTTATCCTGTGGATAAGTAGATACTGCCAATGAAAGAAATTTAGAAACAATTCCATGATATAAGGGGTAATGTGGCTTTGCTTACCCAAAAAGAGTAAGTGAACCAGTGGTTTTACTCACTGTAAGTGAAAAAAGTTCGGATATGGTCAAGGTACGTTACTTCTTATATAGCCTACGCACGTTTAAACTCGACTTCCTGTTCCAACAACAATGTAACATATTTTAACAAATTTGCACAGTTCCTTTTTTTTTTTTTTTTTTTTTTTTTTTCTCAACTTTTATGAATTAATTACTGTAGTCAAAAGTCTGCTGGCTGATGGAATAGTATATCTACACTTATTTTATCGGTTGTCTAAATCTTACTGTGTACCAATCGTGTTTTTGTACGCGAACCAGTAATGAAGAAATCTAACCTTTAACAACATTCTGTAATTTAGCAAAAGTTTTTTTGTTTTTTTCTTATTTCAAATTTTTTAATATAAACTGAAGGTGATTTTATAATTTAATTATTTAAGTGTTTACTTCATTAATTTGCACTTATGTAATGTCAGTTGCATAATATTGTTTTTAATTTAACCTTGGATGCTACAATCTTAAAACCTCGACCTTTTTTTCCAAAGATATTTGGAGAAGTGGCATATAAGTGTCGTAACAAGAGTGACCTTATCGCTGGAATAGAGGAGTTTATGGTGCAAGGAACTGTTTTACCGCCAGGAGAATGGGACCCCAAAATTAGAATTGAACCGCCTACTTCTGTTCCATCTCAGGTCAGTTGTTTACATATATATATATATATATATATATATCTCAAAAACGGAATAATTTCAAAATTTATTTTGTAACACGAATTTTTAAAGATTTTGATATTTTTTGTAGTTTTCAAAGTGTATCACAATATTTTTTTATGTTTTGCTTTTTATCTTAACGATTTTATTTGACTGATATTGTTTTCAGTCGTTTAATCTAACAGGGGAAATTTAAATAGATTCTCATAGTATTTGAACTTATTTTCTGCTTCTGTAAAAGCTCATGTCGTATGATAACGCCTTGCTATCAAAATTTATCATTAGGTATAAGAATTTTATCTTATGAATTTTTTT
Source organism: Sepioteuthis lessoniana (assembly GCA_963585895.1). Taxonomy (NCBI): domain Eukaryota; kingdom Metazoa; phylum Mollusca; class Cephalopoda; order Myopsida; family Loliginidae; genus Sepioteuthis; species Sepioteuthis lessoniana. Next base: position 57,525,332 of record OY757921.1, read on the forward strand.
AACAAAAAAGTTTTATAATTTTGATGATGATCGACTGGGAAAATGCAATTGCCAACTTTGAAGTCTTCGTAAGTTGGTGTGTGTTCTTTTTTCTCTTAACTGTAGAAGCTTACTGCCCAAGAATAAAAGAAAATTGCTAGTAATAGTGGGGCTTAGAATCCGCTGGTAAGACCTCTAAAAAACGGTTCTTGAGATTGTGGTTGTGTTGGGTACTTCTTCGGTTCATTCTGACTCTGAATGGTTGTGCCGAATATTTAAAAATATTTTTATTAAGAATGGTTTATTGAAACTATCCTTGTTTACAAAGGATGAGTTATTTGAAATCATAACTGTACGCAAACAAATTAGTGTTAAATAGAAATAATTACTTAAAAAACATAATTATTTGTATTAGATAAGAATAAAACTATGTTCAAATTATTTGTATAAAATGGTTATCATCATCATGTGCCGCCAGCACGGATATCCTTGACCATCTCTCGCCACTTCTCCCTATCATTCATCGCCTCCGGCAGGTCTTCTGGGTTACATCCTGTGTCCTCATATAGCTGCTGTATGTAAGTTCGGGCTGGTCGACCTGCTTTTGCTTGGCCATATGTGGGGGTCCATAGGAGTACGTCACTTACGAGCTCGTCCTTGCTTCTCCAGCAGTGTCCGACGTGTCTGGCTCGTCTAACCTGTATAGTTTTCGTGATGGGAGGCAAGTGGCCGTACAGATGGCGTCTCGTGGGGTGTTGTCGTCAGGACTTGTTCAATATTGCTCTCAACATTCTTGTGTAGTTGCCGTCAAGTTTCTTCTCCAGCCGTTTAGTTAGCGTCCATGTAGTGCATCCATATAGCAGTATCGATACAACCGCTGCCTGGTAGAAACTGCGCTTCATTTCATCGGTCTGGTCTGATTTCCATATGATTGAGAGCCTATCTATAGCCGTCCATGCCTTCGTCAGTCGTGTGTCGATGTCGTTTTCTGTTGATGAGACGCTGCTTCCTAGGTAGGGGAATTTGTCCACTAGCCTCAGAGAGGCTCCGTCTAGTGTGGTAATGTTGCCCCTTTGGTTGTAACACATATATTCAGTTTTGTGCGCATTGACATGGAGGTCAATGCCTGCTGCAGCTCGTTCCAAACTATGCAGTAGTGTCTCTGCTTGATTAGGCGTATTCGCCAGTAACGCTAAGTCATCAGCGTAGTCGGCGTCTGTGATTGTTTTTGCGGGGTACCTTTTGCATCTTTTCTTAGTCAGTACGAATCCATTTTCTCTGATTTTGTCGAGCGAAGTTCTAAGCACGTAGTCTCGACAGATGATAAAGAGGTATGGGGCTAGTGTGTCTCCGTTGCAGCAATAATGATCCTCTACAGAAACACAAAAGTGAAAGTACGTTCACCAGATAGAGACACGGAATACTTCGACAAAATGGTTATACTTGATATATAACTGTGTACAAAAATACTTTAAGAAATAGCCGCAAAAAATATAACGATACAATGAATGTGGTTTCCTAACTTCTAGACATAGAATAACCTGAAATGTGTTGACATGTCGTTAAACTCAATCATCAACAATCTTAAATTGTCCAAATTTTTTACTTTGTCATTGATATTTTTTTCCACTTTTTTTTTTTTATCTCAACCACCAAAATAGATTATTCTTGATTCATTATTTTTATTTTACAATCGTAGAAAATCAAACGAACTGAAGATTACGGTGCACACGCAACAAAAATAAACATGAAAAAGAATCGTTCGTATATTTGCAAAATAATGTCACAAGGGAGTTAACTACATAATAGAAATTTGAGCTAATTTTAAGGGAGGTAACTTTAAAAAGAATATCAATTCCTTTTTTGAAATAATGAATTAAAGTTTCTAAAATACTTATTTTTTGAAACAGGAATTACGAAGATCGTCATCAGTCGCGTCTTCATGGAAAGAGAATGAAAATGAAAATGAAGAGGAATTGGTTAGACATGTTGATCCTTCACTTACCAAAAGTGGAAAGTGAGTAGATGTTGAAATTTGTTTTATTAAAAATTGTGACAGATTTTTAGATGATATATTTGATATTTTTAGTATGTGCTACCAAAGAAAGAGATTCGAACAAATTTCTTTCCTTATGTTGGAGTATATAACGTCTGGAGAAAATCGCAAAAATGTAAGTTGATACGTTGTGTAAATAATTCCTTGGATGTCAATGACCTTTCTTAAAACTATAGACAGTTTCTCTTTTAACTTAAGTTTTCTTTTCCCAACAATTTAAGTTTTTGAATTTGTGACAAAAATGAAAGTCTTTGATGTTTGAATATTGAGATATTGCTAATTATTAATGATGAATAGGGCAGTTTTGCAGAAGATTTAAAAGAAATGAATACATTTATAATCAGGTGGTAATTTTGTTTATGCCCTCATCTACGAGGTGCCTTCAATAAGTTTCCAGACTGTTTTTCATATGGGCACTTTTATTGATAATACACTCATGAAACGCTAGTCCCCTTCGAAGTAATCTCCTCCGGCTGCAATGCGCTTGTTGCACTGTTCCAGCAACTTCTGGAAGACCCCATGCAAGTCCTCTTGTGTGAGCGTGTCAATGACCTTCGACACAGCCTCTTTCATCTCCTCAATTGTCACATAACGACAGCCTCTAAGTTTTTCCTTGAGCTTAGGGAATAACCAAAAGTCACAGGTCTGAGGTCTGGACTATAGGGAGGGTGACGAACAGTCTTGATGCCCATCTTGGTCAAATAGTCTGTAACAAGGATGGAGTTGTGGACTGGTGCATTGTCCTGCTGGAAATGCCACTGACCCGATTTGAAGGGTGCTGGCCTCTTCTGACAGAATCTCTTCCTGAACTCCCTTAAAACCTCAACATAGTTTCCTTGTTGACTGTCTGTCCAGTGGGGACCCAGAGCATGTAGATCAGGCCAGTGCTGTCAAAAAAAGGGATCATCAAAAGTTTGTGGGTGGATTTGCTTTGTCTGGCCTTTTTGGGTCTGGAGAGCCAGCATGCTTCTGTTGGGAACTCTGTCTCATGGTCTCTGGGTCATAGCAGTAGATCCAGCTTTCATCGCAGGTCACTAGAGCACCAAGAACTGCGGGATCTGAATTGATCAGCTCGACCATCTCCCTGCTGCCATGACAACGTCTTTCTTTCTGATCTTCTCGGGGCACCCTTACGACAAACTTCACGCAAATCTTCCGCATCTTCAATTCCTTGCGAATAATTGTGTGTGCAGTTCCTACACTGACATCAAATTGTGCACTTATTGTCTCTATAGACACACAACGGTCCTTATCCATGAAATTCTTTATTTGGCCAATCAACTCTGGTGTTCTGACTTACTTACTCCTCCCACACCTCTCATCACCCCTCACAGACTCCCTGCCTTCATTGAATCTCTTATGCCACTCAAAAACTGATGATCGATTCATGAAAGAGAGTCCAAAAGTAGTCTGAAGCATTCCATACGTTTCTGTGGCATTTTTCCAAGTTCAAAACACAATTTTATTGCATATCGTTCTTCTAAAGTGTCGTCACGTCCAGATTGCATTTTTGAAATCCACCAGCTGTGACAATCGGGCTTTAGTTGGATGTATTCCAATTGTGTTTTAGCTGTTGATTTGAACGCGAAATCATAAAAATTGGTCAATCATCTCATAAGATGTATAGCAATAAGATACTGAATTTTCAAGAGTCTACGACAATTTTAAATGCCTGTACAAAAAGTCTGGAAACTTATTGAAGGCACCTCGTATATTTTAATTTGTTCCCTTTCTTCAACCCCTTTTAATAAATTGCACCATCTAGCCATTATTTTTTCTTAAATTTCATTTTTAGGGATACCTTTTGTTGCGCGCGCGCGCGCACACACACACACACACACACACACACAGATTTTACTTTCAAATATTTTTGTTTCGTTTATGAATTTTGATCTCAAGACAAGTGGCATCTTATTTTGGGGAATTTTTATATTAATTTTTTTTATCATGTGTTATGCGATCTCCCATATTGAGACTTTCAAAAATCAGATTGATTTGTTTCCATAGAGGTCTAGTATCATCCGAATGCAAATAAATTTATTACCAAAAATGAATTCTTGTAAGAGAAATAAGTGATATTTATTTATAACTGTATTGGTTTGTTTTTCTTTTTATCTTTTAGTACCCCTCATTCTTTGAGCATTAAAGAAAAGGCAAATGTTTTAAAAACTTAGCAACAGATTGACAGTATAATACGCATGTCTTAAAGTGTTTTAACTACCATGTTATCCATATTGTAATGCGAACACGTTCTACCTGTACAATGATTGGGATTGTTCAAAGCTACAACAATTTTTACGTATACACCATAATCATTTGCCTATTTTGGCACAAACTGGGCCATTGGCCAAAAAAGTCAGTTGGGTTTCGATCCCAGCTTGAAGCATCTCGTTTGTCCAGCCACACTGAAGAGGTGTGATACAACGAAACAGTCTGACAGTGGATGACTAAAATATATATATATATATATATATATATATATATATATATATATATATGCAGCATTTCATCGTTAATGCAAATTTCATTAAACATAATAGACATTTTATGTCTACATATTTTCTTTCGGATCCGTTCGAATTCCCGTATTACTTTTATTGTATTCTGGGGGAATTGATTTATGTATTTTCCATAGTTGTATGTATCCCTAGTACATTCTGCCCGACTTTGGGCCATCATCAGGGGAGGATCTATTACAAAAGTGATGTAACTTTTGTTTTAGCATATTACTACAGTGTAAGGGCGTCTTTGTCGTTGAAGGTTATGGCGTTTGTTTTTTTAATGTAATTCTATATTTAGTGCCACTAGCTAACGACATTTAAGTACATTAGCACTGGTTTGATAATTAATTTTATTAAGTGCCGGCTGCAGGTTTCTAATATGTAATGCTTCGAGAATCTGAAGTTTTTTCTTTATTATTTTGATGTTCTAATATTGTTGTGTTGTCGGTGAGAATTTTCCGTAGTTGTGTTGTTGGGCATGAATGTTTTTTTAAATGCTGAGCTATTGAACTTGTGTCTGAAAGGTGCATTTTAAGTCTCCTCGACAGGGTAGTTGAGGTTAAACCAACATATATATCATTATTATCAGAGATACAATCTCCTAAAGGACATTTAAATTTATATATAACGTTGGTTTTTTGCAAAACTCCAATCGAGGGAGAGGAATTATTTCTAATGACTAGATTCGAGGTTTTAAACTTATTATAATATATAAGTTTTATTTTTTTATTAGGATCAGTGGGGAGTATGTTTTTGTGAATCGATGTTTTCAAGATTTTTTCATCGGATTTGTAATTGTAGTGCATTTGGTTACGATAAAAAAGTTTGAGTTTACTGTTTTTTTGCATTTAAACTGCGTATTTATGCTAAACTGAATTGTTTAAAATAGAATTTTTGTTATATTTAAACTGCATACTTGTGCTAAACTGAATTGCTCGAAATAGAACTGCTTTGACATGTAAACTGTGTACTTATGCTAAACTAAATTATCTAAAATAAAACTGTTTTGACATTCTGTGTATTGCCCAGTCGGCCGTGGCTATAAAATACACCGACTGCATCTCTGCAGAGGAGTAAACCCCTCGTCCAAAGAGCGTCCTGAAATGACCCTAAACAATCTGATGGTGAGGTTCCAGTGATGCTGAAGCTTTGGGGAATGCGGAGCACCCCTTCATTGCCATTGCTCCCAGGTCCGTTTTGGCCCGGTCCTATCTATAGGTTAAATAGAACAATCTGCATACTTATGCTAAACTGAATTGTTAGAATTAGGACTGTTTGACTAAATTGTATAGCTTTGAATAGAGAAGTTTTTGACTATTAAATTGTACTTATATTTAAACTACGAGCTTATACTAAACTGATTTGTTTAATGTAGAACTGTTTTGACATTTGACTGTGTGTAAACAAAATCTGTACTTATACTAAACTGAATTAGCTCTGTTTAATTAAAGTGAATTGCTTGAAATAGAAATGTTTTTGACAATTAAACTGAGTACTTATGCTAAACTGAATTGTTTGAAATAGAACGGACTATTTGCATAAAAATGTATTTGGCGTTAAATAACCTACAAAAGTTGATATGCCATAAAACCCAAACAACTAACCAACCAACCATGGAGATGTGGTGGCGTAGCTAAAGATGGTACAGCTGGTGGTGAGACTCCAGAAAATAGATGACATGGCAAGCCTTTTGCCCTTATATTTGGAGGGAGACACACTCCAACTATATTTGGAGATGGACGAAGATCAACAGACAGACATCAACCGGATTGAGTCTCGGTTGGAAGAGATTTTTTCGGACGGGGAGTTGTCTGCTTACGCAAAGCTGAAACTGGTTTGGTAGGCAAGAGTGCGTGGATGTTTACGCCAGCAACATACAACTTGCAGAAAGGCCAGAATTCGCTGGGCGCGGTCTTGAGACGGCGATGAAGCTGGCGTTCGAGACAGACTTTCTGAAAGACATCTCAACGGAATTGCAACAGGCACCAGCCATCGAAACATTGATCTTGGGAGATTTCCTGACTCCGGCGGGGGTACTAACAAAAAATACGGCTGAAGATATGGTCGCAACCATGCAGTTCTCTCGAAGTGAGTTTTGTTCACAGCAAAGCCCCGACCTGGCATCACTTGTTGCAGAGGTCATGGTCACATGGCCAAAGACTGCAACAAGACGGCTCGATGGGACAAGCACCCTAGGATCGCGCCAGGATTATCAGGGAAACGGTTCAGGGGAAAAGACGTCAGCGCCAGTCTCATGTAAAAGCAAGTAAAAAAAATGAGGCGCATCCTGTCATCTGTGTACTTGTTGATATACGGCACTGCACGGACGTAGTCGACACTGGGTGTCCTAAGACACTGATGAGAAGGTCGGTATGTCGCCGGTGGAGACGTCAGAACGTTGACGTATTAACTGCAAATGGAAAGATGCGCGTAGTAAGCGACTTCGAGCTCTAGTCGCACTATTACGTTCACTTTCGGACAAATACCCTTGAGAAAGGTATGAACTCCTTGTCCTCCCAGCTGTGGGTTAAATAGTACCACTACTCTAGAAGGATGGATTTGGCATTAAATAACCCACGAAGGTTGATATGCTATTAAACAAACTACAAACTAGATGTTTGAGGTGCCATGGAAAAAACGGAGTCAATCTTGCGGTAGACTAAATGCCCCCTTTGCATCTGGAGGTCCTGATTGTGAAAGGAAAGCTGCAAGGTTTCGACCTCCCATAGGGGTTTGACCCAACCAAGAGACTAGGAAGAGTGCACCTGAAATTCATTTCCTTACGAAGAATTTACCCAGGTGTGCTGCGATCAAAACCGAGGTTGAACCCACCCCGCATATCTGGGCAGCTTCTGCACATCGGCTGAACATTCAGTAAATTGCACATATTCATGCATCAACAGGGTGGACACTCCGGAATAAAACGCACGTTGTATTTTGCCAAACGCAAGGACCCAAATGTTTCAAAGGCCGACGTGCGACTGGCAGTAAATACGTGTACAGTTTGCCAGTTAACTGATCCTGCGCCAAAGGGGAGACTTGGTGTTGAGAACAATTGGAGTAACGTAGGTGTGGACATCACTCTTTATGGCGATGACCATTATCTCTCTTTCATTGATTGCAGTCTTTCGCGATTTGCAATCTGGCGGCCTCTACGCCAAAAGACAGCATCTCAACCTCCTCGGCACCGTCCAACGTTATATAGACCTACAATGTCTGTATACGGGGTATCGATATCGTGGCCAACCCTGAACCGTAAGATGCCCAAGGACAGTACCGAATGGGGAATGCTGTGTGGGTGACAATCCCTCATAGTAGGTATACGAGCAAGTCCATGATAAGTTAATAGTCCATACTCGGTGCTGGTTGATAGAATCCTTTACCATGTAAAATGCTTGCGCTCTTTTTCAGGAGTGCGCGTGCCATTCAATATCACCAGTAAGTCTTCAGAGGAGGGCGAACATCCGAGAATCAGTATCGCCAGGTGATGCCTCTAAATCTACCGACGACGATGTTGATGGACCGCCTGACGATGATCTTGGGCACGATTTGGCCGAAGAAGAGGCAACAGCTCCCCACTCCGAAGGAGCGCCCGAACAAAGAGGCCTGCAGCCACCAGCTGCACATTTTGTGATGAGGACATTGGGGGAGGAGGAGTGTAATAGAGAACAGAAGTCGGATGGCCACAACTGAATCGAAACCGCGTCCTTCCAAATGCAAAAAATGCGACTTGAGCGTGGCGCAGACGCGAGGTTCGATTCAGGTGCCTGGATATTGATTGTCCTGGTCATGTTGCTCATTGCTCCGACGGTTTTTGATTAGGGTGCCCGGGTGTTGGAAAGCTGCGTCAATTGATAGTCTCTAGTTGAGAACGGTCGTTTTTGTTTTTTTGTTGTTGAAGGACGTACGTCGGGAACTAATAGAGTAGAAATCCCAAATTACTTTTTTAAAAAATTAAGAAAAACACAGCTTTTTAGTAAATTTGTTGGTCATATTGACCCTTGGCCAAGCTGTCAAATAAGAGAGGCACCTGTGTAAATAACAGGTGCATCCGGTCGAAGATATCAGGATATAACCTTGACTGTGGACGGGTTGAATTGTGTGCAGATGTGATGCCTACAAGAAGCAGGTGGGTGTCAAACAATTATATAACCCGGTGCCACAGACAGGTTGAGAGAGTTGGAGTCAGTTTGTTGCAGTTCGAGGCAGTGAGAACTAGCTCACAGCAGAAGGCTGGGCCCTCAGGACCCCCGGTTGAGCAGCTCAGCAGAACGAGAAAGAAGTGCTGCTAAAGACGGAGGAACTTGGGGTCAATATGTTGCAGTCTGTTCAGTCTCCACCTCACCTCTCACACACAACCTTTTCGCAACCATTTCGAATAAAGTGTGAGAGGTATATTTTCTAAAGAAGTGTGTTCGTTCATCATTATTGTTGATTTTGTTTCCGCATGTATATGTGTATAGTTGTATATGTATCATGGTTGTGACTATGCAACAATGCTTATGAACTGGACTTCTTTATCCCATAACTTTACCAATTCTCATGCAAATGATCTCAAATTTTTGTGTGTAGAAACAACTCTAAATTTAATGTTCAAATACTTTTCTTTTTTTTTTTTTTTTTTTCCCAGTCAATGGTATTTCTTTACCTGAAAAGAAAACATAAACCAAGAATTTCGAGTTGTTTCTACACTTGTTAAAATTTGAATTCATTTGAACAAGAATTAAGTTATTAAATTAAGAAATATCAATTTTTCTGAAATGCCTTGTATCATAAGAAAATACCTTTTTAGAATTCTGAGATATTCAAATCTAAAAAATAAATAAATCAAGATTTAAAATGTTGTTTGGAGTAGGTGGATTCTAAAGAAGAAAAAAATTGCTTTTTTATTGCTGACAGTTTTATATACATACACCATGATAATCATATTATTTGTCTACATTTTCCTTGTAGGTTATTTGGTGGTTTGGTCATAGACATTAAAAGAAAGGCCCCTTGGTACCTCAGTGATTTCAAGGACAGCATTCATCTCCAATCACTTGCTTCTGTTATATTTCTTTTCTTAGCCACATTCACCCAAAATGTTACATTTGGTGGAATCCTTGGAAATGCAACTGATGGTTACATGGTAAATATTTAATTTTATATCTAAACATTTGTTAACAGAGCTTAGAATATGTTGACTATATGCCCAGTTGAAGGGTAAGGCCCCCTCCTCCCCCAAAAAAGGAGTGTCCTGGTATGACACTAAAATTCATCTGGTGGTGAGGTTCGAGTTCTGGAGCTCTGGGAAATGTTGAATACTCCAACTTCATTGTCATTACTCCTAGATTGACTCTGACTCAGTGTGGTAATAACAGTGTTCCATCTTTGGATCAAATACACCTGCATTATCGATAAAATATACCTGCATGCAAATTATTAGCATTAGAACACTTGATATCATAACCGTGTGCCCCCCCTCAAAGAAAGCCCTTAAGAAATTACTCTACAAAAATGTAAATATAAACATAAAATATATGCAATTACCTAACCTATTGGTATAAAATAACCTCAGACGAGTTGACATACTATTAAAATCAATCAATCAACTAACTAACTAACCAACTATGAGTAATTATTTTCATTTATTAGCAGAAAATACTTATCAAAAGACCCAGCTCATTGGCCTAGTGGGTAGAGTGTTCGCCAATGGTTCAGGAGAACTGGGTTCATTCCCAGGTCGGGTCATACCGAAGACTTTAAAAATGGTACTTGATACCTCCTTGCTTAACACTCAGGCATTATAAGGTACGTATCAAGGGTAAAGTGGAGCAATCCAGAGAAAGAAGTACCCTCCCATACACCTCGGTGTAGTAGCTATTGAAAAAGGAGCCTTCTGGTCACCCTCGACTACGGTCACCAACTTTTTTTACTTATCAAACTAACAAATGGGGGAACTCCCAGTGGCGTAATGGCTAGAGTGCTGGACTGCAACCTCAAAGTAAATAAGTTCAAACTCCTGTTACACTATTACAGTCACTTTCAGACTAATGCCCCTTGGGAAAGGTGTGAATCCCATTATCCCCACTGCTATGAGTTAAATAGTCCATTGACCTAATGAGTAGAGTGTTCGTTTATGGTCCAGGCGACTGGGGTTCAATGCCAGGTTGAGTCATACCGAAGACTCAAAAAATGGTACTTGATGCTGCCTTACTTAACACTCAGCATTATAAGGTACATATCAAGGGTAAAGTGGAGCAATCCAGGGAAAAGAGTGGCGCCCTCCCCTATACCTACAGCTTATATTACAGTCACCAACTTTACTTACTTTTACTGTTGTTTTACATGGATGGCTTTGGCATTAAATAACCTACAAAGGTTGATATGCCACTAAAAAAACTAATGAATGTCTTGAAGGTCTGAAATGATAAAATATGAAAGTGAGAAATATGCTTAAAAAGGGGTGTATGGATTAAAGGAATAGGTTTTTATATAGGGATCACGTCCTAGCAAATATATTTGTTGAAAATGCAAATCCATGCATTTATAAACTCTTATATAAGTACCCTGTATAACTGCCCTATTGGTGCAGCCAAGAATATGCTTAGTGCATTCCCTGCAGAAGGGTAAGACCTCTGTCCCATCCTACAGGGTGCTCCAAGTATAAAACTTAACCCACATTCAGTGGTGAGGTTCCACTTCTGGGGAGTGTAGAGACACTTTCATTTTTTCCAGATCCAATCTGACCTGGATTGTTATCACCTGTCAAATATTTATCTACGTATTCTAAAATGATTAGTATTTGATGGGAATACTTGAAAGAACATAACTATGAAAATTATTTGTATTCAGAAGGGTTGTTGTTTGCAAATCATTATTATTAGTTACTTGAAACTGTACACCATATTTGACAGTTTAGTCGGCTGGGGCTGTAGAATACGTTAACTACATGTCAGCAGAGGGGGTAAGAATTGAATTGTTAGTGATACATAGCAATACTTGGAACTTTTTAACTTGGGTGTCTTATGTTTACAAATCATATATATATATGTGTGCGTGTGTAAACAGGATTTGGCATTGAATAACCTACAATGGTTGATGTGCCATGAAACCAAACCAAAACCATATTTGACAGTTCAGAAGGGAGACACTGAATTTCCAAAAAATGTCCTGAAAAATCTCTAAGGTCAAGGGTCAACTTTAGGTTATGGGCTAGTGGAAGTCTAGTGTTGCTGTGGCCTTTAGATTAAACCACAAATAACTTCACAAATGTAAGCATGATTTGAATACATATAAAACTTTAAAAAACCTGATAGTAGGTAGAGCTATGAATGACATTCATAGTTTAAACCCATTAATCTTTTAAATACCTGCCCAAATTATGAACACTCAAATATGGTAATGGCTTGAAAAAAATCTTTGGCATTAAATAACCCAGTAAGGGTTGGCATGTCATAAGACCAACCAACTTAATCCTATTTATCTTGTGTATCAATTGACCTTTTGATTTATGGTCTTAAAATTGTTAATTTATAGACTTTTTGAGATGAAAATTTCTTTCAGTCCTTCCTATGATGGCATATCAACCATTGTTTAATGCCAAATCCAGTTTATACATGAGACATATGATTTATAAACATAAGTCAACAAAGTTAAATGGTTCCAAGTATTGCAATGTATCACAAATAATTCAATTAATCATCAGTCATTTGTGTACACATTGTTAAATGATCAAACAGTTCTATTTCAAACAATTCAATTTAGCATAAGTCATTTGTTTACACTCAGTTTAAACATCAAACAGTTCTTTCAGGTGCTACCACTCTGGGTCAGAGTGGACCTGGGAGTGATGGGAATAAAGGGGTACTCCACATTCCCCCAAAGCTTCAGCATTACTGAAGCCTTGCCATCAGATATTTTTAATGTATATCCAGGACACTTGTTGATTGAGCAGGTCTTACCCTTCTGCAGAGATGCAGTCGGCATATTCTACAGCCCCAACTAACTGAGCTGTTCCTATTATGTTTGAATCTTAACAAAATTATGAGGTTTAATTGATTGCTGACAATTCTTTTGCCAAAGAATTAGATTTTTAAAAATTTTGATCAACACAATTATATATAATAAAAACTTGTTTCTCTTTCAAATTCTTTGCCCATCAGCTTAACTTGAAAATATCTTTTCTTTTATTTGTAGGGAACAATGGAATGTATATTGACTGCTGCACTCACTGGTGTTGTATTTTCACTTTTTTCTGGACAACCTTTGAATATTTTGGGGAGTACAGGACCAATGTTGGTTTTAGAAGGCATCATTTATACAATTTGCAGGTAATTCTTAATGCAGTGACAGAAAAAAGAAATTGCAATGCCCTGAATGATTCAATTTGAGATTAAACCTACAGGTAACATAATCGGATTACAGTTAATGACTTTATATATATTGATTCATGTAAAAGTTCCAAAATAAGGTTGAATATTAATACATTGTATAGAGTAACTCAAAAGTCACCTTGTCCAGTTGGCTAGGGCTGTAGAATACACCGACTGCATCTCTGCAGAGGCGTAATACCCCCCCCAACAAGTGTCCTGGATATGACACTAAACAATCTGATGGTGAGGTTCCAGTAATGCTGGGGCTTTGGGAAACGTGGAGTACCCCTTTATTGCCATTGCTCCCAGGTCCACTCTGGCCCGGAGTGGTAGCAACTGATATGGGTCCTCTCTAGGGGTTAAATAGAACTAAACTGTGCTTCCTTCACTATACTGATTTTTGCATTTAAACAGCATATTTTTGATAAACTGAATTGTTTAAAATAGAACTGTTTTGACATTTAAACTGCATACTAATGCTAAACTGAATTGCTCGAAATAGAACTGTTTTGATGTTTAAACTGTGTACTTATGCTGAACTGAATTATCTGAAATAAAACTGTTTGACATTTAACTCTGTGTATTGGCCAGTCAGCTGGGGCTGTAGAATACACTGACTGCACCTCTGCAGAGGGGTAAGACCCCCCCCCCATGTGTGTCCTGGATATGACACTAAACAATCTGATGGGAGGTTCTAGTAATGCTGGGGCTTTGGGGAATACGGAGCACCCCCTTCATTACCACTGCTCCCAGGTCCACTCTAGCCCAGCGTGGTAGCACCTGATAGGGCCCGATCTATGGGTTAAATCGAACTAACGGCATACTTATGCTAAACTGAAACCATACTTACATTTAAACTGTGTGCTTATGCTAAACTGAATTATTTGAAATAGAACTGTTTTTGACATTGAAACTGTATTTACACTAAACTGATTAACATTGAACTGTTTTGACATTTAACTATGTGTAAACAAAATCTGTACTTATATTAAATTGAATTAGTTGAATTAGAACTGTTCGAATAAACTGAAAAGTTTGAAATAGAAATGTTTTTTACAAATAAACTGTGTACTGATGTTAAACTGAATTGTTTGAAATAAAACTTATCATTTACATAAAAATGGATTTGGCGTTAAATAACCTACAAAGGTTGATATGCCATGAAAAAAACCCAACCAACCAACCAAAAGTCACCAAGGGATTTTTAAAGAAATATGTATACAATAGAAATTTTTAAAGAAATATGTATACAATAGAAATTTTTAAAGAAATATGTATACAATAGAAATAAATTCACTTCAATTACAAAAAAATGTTGCTGTCAACTCAATAAAAATTATTGATTTATAAAAAAAAATTAAAATAAAAAAAATTTTAATTTTTTTTTATAAATCAATAATTTTTATTGAGTTGACAGCAACATTTTTTTGTAATTGAAGTGAATTTATTTCTATTGTATACATATTTCTATGCAACAAAAGAATTAACAAATTGCCTCAAATACTTGTTTTTATTTTTGTATAGCAAAATGATTTTTGGAATCCTCCCTTGTATATTCTCCTTGATTAACTTAAACCCTCAACATAAGGAGGGTGCACTGGTACAAGTACTGCCATGTCACAAGATGGCTGACAACTTTTAAAAAATTCATAAGAATATCTACTCTTGGCTAACATGTATATTTGACTATATTTTATTTTCTCTCAGTTTATTATTAGTTTGTTATACGATTACATATTTTTTTATTTTTTTATTTTTTTTTTAAATAAAAGTTTTGCTCTAGAATATTAAGAAAAATACTGAAAGTGATCATTAATATTGCTTTGAACTTATTTGAAGCTGCTTTTTTTATAAATGCTTTTTTTCCTTAAGTATTGCAATAAATAGATATTAAATCCTGTAAACCTGTTTGGTGTATGTGACAAAATGGACTTGGCAAGTTAGGTTCAAATTCCAGTTGAGTCCTGTGGGGATTAAGATATGAAGTTTAAAATAAAACAAATAAAATATTTCCCTACCAGAGAAAAGTTTAATTTTCAGCACTAAAAAAAAGTCTTTTGTGCCTTGCTTCCACTTTTGCAGCCACTTTAAATGATCGGTCCATGCTCTACAATTTTGATAATAATTCATGAGCTTAATACATAAATTAAATTTTTTTTTTTTAATTCATGGGAAACCATTTCTTCTCCTGCTAAAACTAAAATAGTAAATCAGACTTCACTAGAGAACCAGTCTAGGAGAAGAATAACAGAATTCAAAACAAGCAGCTGGAATCCCTAAGGTAGTCTGTTGTTCTGGCAATTCCTGTAGTGGCACTGCTGTCAAGTTGTATTAACTCTTGAGGAGAGAGGAGACCTGCAGCATAGGCATCTGCCAGTCTTCCATACAACCTTGCTCAAGCCTACACCAAGTACCAGGCACAGATCTAGGATTTTACAAGACTAACAGATATGATTCCATAAATGATTTAGTAAAGGTTCCTAATTTACTTTGTGTGTTTAATGTCATATCAACCTTCTTGGGTTATTTAATGCCAAATCCATCCTTCTAGAATAACAGTTGTGGTACTATTTAACCCATAGCTGGGAGGATAAGAGGGTTCATACCTTTTCCAAAGGTATTTGTCCAAAAGTGGACATAATAGCACGACTGGAGTTTGAAGTTATTTACTATGATTCCGCAGATCAGTGCTTTAATGATTTCACCATGAGAAACCCCTCCTAATTTAATTTAGAAAACACAATGATTAAATGTTTGATAGCAGCTGTCAGTTGAAAGCATTTGGTTTTGTATTTAATAGACTTTGTAATATTTTGTCATGTTTTGTAGAAATGATTTAAGAAAAAAATATCTCAAGTTTTATTTCTTTTGTTTTTTAGAGATTATCACTGGGATTTTATGCCTGTAAGATTTTGGATTGGAATGTGGACAACTCTGATATTATTGATCATTGTTGCCTTTGACCTCAGCACTTTAGTCAAATACATCACTCGATTCACTGAGGAGAGCTTTGCCTGCCTTATTGCTATCATTTTTATTATAGAGGCATTTGAAAAACTTGTCCATATTGGAAGTGACATTGCTCCCATGAACTTGCATCCACAACTTGCTATTTCCACAAATTGCTCTTGCATTTTGGAGTCTGGTTCACTTGATGACTTCTATAACAAAACTGCCTGTAAACAGATGAATGGAACCCTTTTCGGGGATGGATGTAACATTGTTATATACAAAGATAATATTTTCCTCATGAGTATTTTGCTTTTCCTGGGAACATTTACAATTTCAATGGCACTGAAAATGTTCCGGAATGGTCCTTGCTTTCCAACATTTGTAAGTAACATTTCATATTTTTCTGTTCTATCAATGAGGCTTAAAATACATTGGGTAGAGTGTTCGCCAATGGCCTGGGAGACCGGGGCTCAATCCCAGGTCGAGTCATACCAAAGACTTGAAAAATGGTACAAGATACTTCCTTGCTTAACATTTGGCAATATAAGGTATGTATCAAGGGTAAAGTGGAGCAATCCGGGGAATGCAGTAGTGCCCTTCCTTACACCTCGGTGTAGTAGCTATTGAAAAGGGAGCCTTCGGTTCGCTCTCGACTACAGTCACCAACCTTACTAGTATCCCTCTTCCAGAGCGGTAAAATCCACATCCCAAAAATAAAGCATCCTGAGTATGACACAAAACTGGATCCAGTGGTGAAGCTCCAGTTCTTGAGCTTTGAGAAGTATTAAGTAACCCCTATGTTACTATTACTCCCAGTTCCACTCTGACTTGGAGTGGTAGTACCTGTTAGGGTCCCATCTTTAGGCCAAATAGATTTTTTGGAATTAATTAGATAGGAATACTTGAAATCCCACCATTGCAAAATATTTATATTAAGAATAATTACTCATTATAATTATTTACAAAGGACTATAAAAAAATTTTTAATTTTTTTTAATTGGGAACTTTTTATAAACTGAAAATTTCCAAACATGTCTCAGTGTTTTTGATCAAGTAATGTTAACAACACCAGTTTGAATTAGATCACCAAAGTTAAGCAACACTAACTCTTTTCAGTACTTGAATGGTTGATGACTTGAGACTGGCAGGTATTTTAAGTCATCTCAGACCTATGTGCCAGACATAGCAAAACTTAGTAAATAATAATTATTAGTACTGATTTGTTTTTTGTTTTTTTCTTGAATCTGTTAAGATTTGATTTAAATAGAAATATATTTGATATTTAAAAAAATATAAACCAAATAAAAAATATTCTTAAAAAATTCCACAATACAGTAAATTTCATTGCTTGAAAATGTTTTACAAATACATTTCTTAATCTAAACATTAAAAATTTATATAAAATACCATATTTATTCATATATAATACAATAAATTTACTTTTAAAAAATCAGTTAATTACAGCTAACATCATACTTGAATGTCAAAACAAAACTGCTTTAAATAAAAAGATAAATTTGTTCAAATAAAACTTACCAAACAGATATTTACTAATAAAAATGTTCTTACTGCTAAAATATCCCAAGAGGCTGATATAAAATTGGTTTGGCACTTAAACAGTTATATCAAATTGGTTACGCCAAATTATATCAAAACCTATAAGTATTTTCCACATCTTGATATCCCGTCTTGGTAAGTAAGGAAAGGAGGAGATCCCAAATGGTTATTAACTGGAAACAATGTTGCTGCAAGACATAACTAATAGCATAGATTTAAATTTCTAAACTAAAAAAAAAACTGTTTTGCTTAAGTAACCAGCATTTAATTAAACCTTACTAATAAGGTTTATTGGTTGTTGTTGTTGTTGCTGAAAATAACATAACATTATCAATTCATTAGAAATAACCAAGACAGAAGAACATCAAAATTTGAATTGATCAATTCCTTTTGTGTCACTTACTTGAATTAGAACATAACCATTTGTTATTCACTTTTTACCTTGTGTAGACACGTATTTTTGGCTGATTTCCTTGTAAAGGGCATTGGTCCAGAAGTGAAAGGAAGAGCATGACTGGAGTTTGAACTTGCTTACTTTGAGGTTGCAGTTTGACACTTTAGCCATTACGCCATAGACTCCCTCAGACATGTACTTTACCTAATTAAATCCAAAAAATGAAAAATTTCAATTTCATTGTATTGTAATTATTCATGCATAAAAAGCACAATTTTTCCAGAATTGTCAGCCTGAAAATGTATATCACATGAAAATGATATGATTAACTTATCTCCTGGTCACATGGTGCACCAGATTTGGGATTGGATGACCAAAAGTAGGTTATCTGTAGTCCAAACTGTTTTATGCTGCTACAGAGAAACATCACCAGGAACGTATGTGTTTATAATTTTCTTATTGTCATTTTGTGTGAACTCGTCTACGTGTTTGATCTAGATATTGTCATTTTTGTGTTTTAATGTAAATTATATAAATTCTTATTTTAAGTTGATACAAACTGATAAAATTTAGGTTAAATTTACCTGCTACAAATTCTAAAAAATCAGGGCATATCATACTTGAGAATTTTCAAGCAGAATTTTGATATTCAAAGTTAGAAGTGCATGTTATACAAAAATAAACACCACAGAGCCATAACTTTTAGCATGAAATACAATGCATAACTCAGTATATAGTTATTTTCATTGTGGACAAAAACATAATTATACTCTGCCTTTTTGTCCTCAGTAGAGACTACCTGAAATGTTCATTATTCCAAATTACATTAAAGACTATAAAAGTGGCAGAAATTCTGCCTTCACTTTTAGTTATTTTACATTTGACCTGGTTAAGTTTGTGCAGCATGCATTGAATATATAAAAAAAAAATCTCTTTAATTTACTTAATTTTTTGTATACACATTTAAGTGACAATTTTATAGATTTTTTGCAAGATTTTTCTCCTTTACCACTACTACCAGATTATCATGTAAATTTCTTCCAACATTTTATAGAAGTGAGATTTTTCTTAAGAGATCACACTTATAATAATGTTTATTGTTATAGGAAATGGAATAGGTGACCCAAGGTCATTAAAATTTTGGTATAAAAAAATCAATGATTGTCCTTTTTGTTTCAGGTGAGACAAACTGTCAGTGACTTTTCTGTGTTCATTGCGATTTTTGTAATGTCTGCAATTGATTCCTCTGTTGGCTTAGCCACACCAAAACTGGTTGTCCCTTCACAGTTTCAACCAACTGATCCATCCAAGAGAGGCTGGGTTATTGATCCAATCAGTAGCAAGAACCCCTGGTGGTTATATATAGCTACAATACTCCCAGCTATGTTGGCAGCCATTTTGATTTTTCTTGATCAACAAATTACCAGTGTTATTGTCAATCGGAAAGAGAATAAATTGAAGGTAATTATTTAATTCATTGATTTTGGTTTTTTGTAATATTTATTGCTTATAAAAATCTTTGTAAACTTTTTTCTTGTGAAAAATAAAAACAAGAATTAAAACTGCTATTGATTTTAAATTTATAGTGTGTGTGTGTATATATATATATATATATATATATACACACACACAATCAAGGTCACTGCTAAACAATATTTTAGTTGTGTGTGCGGTAAACATTTTTTCCTTAGTATGTTGTTTTTGATATTCCATTTTCTTTTGTATTGACACAATGATAAAAATCTTTACTTGCCATCTCAGAACTTGCTTGATTTTTAACTTTTCAGAAAGGAGGTGGCTATCATCTTGACATGTTAATTGTAGCAATTTTGGTAGCAGTTTGTTCTGTGTTTGGTCTGCCCTGGTATGTTGCTGCAACTGTCTCAGCTCTTGCTCACATCATGAGTTTAAAGAAAGAATCCGAATGCAATGCTCCAGGTGAACGGCCAACTTTCTTGGGAGTGAGGTAAGATAGATTTTTACAAAATGTTTACCTGATCAGATATTGATATTGTCATCAATATCCTCTGGGTGTATTGACAGCTGAGATTCCCTTGCCATTTGTCCCTATGTCATCACTCTTGGCAAGTCCCCTAGATAGCATCCTGTGTCCACACAGAGCTGATGAATGTAAGTTTTACTGTTCAGCCAATGCTGGTGTGTTCATATTTCGGAGTTCTTTGGAAAACATCACTTACAAGTTCATCCTTACTTCTCCAGCAGTTCCCAGTATGTCTTACATATCTTAGATGGTTTGTAAGATGGGAGGTAGGTGGCCTTACAAATGATGTTTTTTTTTGGGGGGGGGTGCTTCCAGGATTTGCTTAAAATAGCACACGTCATCTTTGTGTAGTTCCAATTTTGCTTTTTCTCCAAGCGTTTCAATAGTCAAAGTAGTGGAACCATATTGTAGTACTGACACAGCTACACCTTGAAAGAATTCTCATTTCATTTCATTAGATCAGAAAAAAATATTGTTACTAACTTTAATTCCTGGTAATTAGTCCTTACTATCTAATGTTCTTACTGAAAACTTCTAATTACAATATTTCACCTCTTGGTTGAGTTGAGTTTCTTTGTTTAATGACATATCAACCTTTGTGTGTTATCTAACGCCAAATCTCTCTTTGTAGAAGGACAGTCTTTGTACTATTTAACTCAAAGCTGGGGGTGGGGATAAGAGAGCATGTACCCTTTCCCCAAATGTATCAGTTTGAAAATGAATGTAATAGTGCTACTTAAGTTTGAACTTGCTACTTAAAGGTGATGGTCCAGCACTTTAACCACTCCCCCATATTCCCCACATTTCATTTCTTATTCAATGCTTTACTTATTTTATTTGGTTTTTTTTTTGGGGGGGGGGGTAAATTTTTTTTGGGGGGGGTTGTTTTTTGTTTTGTTTTTTTTCCAATTATGTATTCAATGAATTCAAATCAACTTTACTGTTTTGACTTTTGATATTTTCAAAATGAATATAAAAGAAATTTTTATTTTTAATGATTTTAATTGAATTTTAAACTTTTATAAAAATGAAAATAGCAAAAGAACAAATGCAGTTTATTTACAATAAATGCTTTGCTGTAAGGTATAAAAGTTCTTTTCAAGGAATGGAGTAAAATGCAACAAGACTATGACAGCAGTATTTATCAGTTGAAGTAATTGCATCATGTGGTTGCCTCATTTTAGCCTTCAATCCTGTATTGTGAGTTATGAACATATTCTGTGTATAAATTTTACAAATGTGACTAATTTTCACACCTGCCCAAGCTGAAACCCTGCTACATAGTCTGGAACAAGCAGCAACAGGCATAGGCCTCCACGATGGAATATATGTGCTTTAATCAAACAGGAAATATCTCCACACTTAACAGTAGCACTCTGAAACTAGTGGATCAGTTCACCTACCTAGGAAGCAGTGTCTCATCAAATGAAACAGACACGTGACTAGCAAAGGCATGGACAGCTACTAACAGGCAATCAATCATATAGAAATCAGACCTGATCAATAAAATGAAATACAGTTTTTTTACCAAGCAGTGGTCATGTCGGTACTGCTATATGGATGCACTACACGGATGCTAACTAAATGTATGAAGAAAAAACTGGACAGCAACTACACAAGAATGCTGCGAGCAATACTGAACAAGTCCTGGTGGCAGCACCCCACAAAGCAGCAGCTGTAGGCCACTTACCACCCATCATCAAAACTATCCAAGTTAGACGAACCAGACATGCAGGACACTGCTGGAGAAGTTGGGATGAACTCATAAGTGATGTACTCTTGTGGACCCCTTCACATGGACAAGCAAAGGTAGGATGACCAGCTAGAACCTACATACAACAGCTCTGTGCCGATACAGGATGTAGCTCTGAAGACCTGCCAGAAGCAATGGATGACGGAGAGAGATGGCGAGAGAGGGTCAGGGATATCCATGCTGATGACGTGACCTGATGACAGTTCTCTCTGTTCGCAAGGTGTAGAATACACTAAGCATATCTAAAAAAAGATAAAACCTCCACCTATCAAAAAAAGGTTTCTTAGGTATGACACTAAACAACATTTATAAATGTGGAGTTACCTCTTCATTCCCATTACTCCCAGGTCCACTTTAACTCAAAGTGGTAGTACCTGTTAGGCTCCCATTTATGTTTTGAATAGATCTGTTAGAAAATTATTTGTATTTGATAGGAATTCTTGATAGACATAACATTGGAAATTATTTGTCAAGAATTGAAACTAAAATTGTTTTGGCCCAGTTGACTGGGGCTGCAGAATACGTTGATGGCATCGTTGCCGAGGAGTAAGACTCCTCTGAGTCTTTGATATGACACTAAACAATCTGATGGTGAGGCTCCTGGAGTCTAATCTGGCCCGGAGTGGTTGCACCTGATAGGATCCAATCTATGGGTCAAATAGAACTAAACTGTGTACTTATGCTAAGGTACCCCACAAAAACAATTACCGATGCCGACAACACAGCAATTCTAGCAAATACACCCACCCAAGCCAAAACACTACTGCATAGTCTGGAACAAGCCACCGCAGCCATTGGCGTCAATGTCAATGCACACAAAATGGAATACATTTGCTTTAATCAAATAGGCGACATATCCACACGAGGTGGTAGCTCTCTGAAACTATTAGACAAGTTCACATACCTAGGAAGCAGTGTCTCATCAACCGAAAAAGACATCAGCACACAACTAGCAAAGGCATGGACAGCTATTGATAAGCTATTGGTCATAAGGAAGTCAGACCTGACCGATAAAATGAAACACAGTTTCTTCCAAGCAGTGGTCGTGTTGATACTGCTATATGGATGCACTACATAGACACTAACAAAACGGATGGGGAAAAAGCTTGATGATGGCAACAACACAAGAATGCTGTGAGCAATTTTGAACAAGTCCTAGAGGCAACGCCCCACAAAGTACCAAATGTACGGCCACCTGCCTCCCATCACAAACTATCAAAGTTAGACGAACCAGACATGCAGGACACTGCTGGAGAAGCAGGGACGAGCTCATAAGTGATGTTCCCCAATCGACCCTCTCATATGGCCGAGCAAAAGCAGGATGACCAGCTGGAACCTACATACAGCAGCTCTGCAAGGATACAGGATATAGCCCTGAGGACTTACCAGAAGTGATGAACGATAGGGAGGAGAAGCGAGAGATAAGGGATATCCATGCTGGTGGTGTACTCACTTCCAAGGGAGGTTAAAAGTTTGATTCCTTTGTCCAATGGCATATCAGACCTTCATAGGTTGCTTAATGCTAAAGCCATTCTTATAGAATAGCAGTGATACTATTTAACTCATAGCTGGAAGGTGTTGGTAAATTATTTCCTACCTAATACTTACTTTTTTTGTAAACATTGTTATATAGCAGGATTCAGATCTCTCCCGATTTATGATTTCATTCAAAAACATACATGTGGCCGGAGAAGGGTATCATTTAACCAGATGTTAGCCTGATGGCTGCTGCCAAGACAATGAATAAAATGTGTCTTTGTGCAAGAGGCTCCACACAGAGCTTCCCCGCAAGAATGCAAGATTAATTCACATTAACAAAATACCCTTTTTCAGCCTATCATAAATCTTCCCCCCCCAAAAAAATTCCCAGAACCGACTTGATCCAAAGGGTAACTACTTAAGCAGCAAAAATCTTCAAAGGCGTCAGACTGACCAACCGAGGGTTGACGGGAAGAACACGCTACAGCTATAAGAACTCATTTGAACTCTGACAGATTTTTGACATACCACCTGCTGTGAACAACTGCTGACTTAGCTACAACGCCACCCCGTCCACGACTACTATTACCACCAAGATCATCTGATACCCTTACCGCCCTTATACCACCATACCCACTAAGTGAGTTTCTTAACTTATAACATACGTGACCGTCCATGAACTCTGGCTAGACATACACACCACATTTCACTCTTTTACTTGATATTGTATGCTACAAATTTGTACTGTTGATTTTTGCTTTATCGCCTTGTTTTTTGTTGTTTTTTTTTGTTAATATAATGTTTAAACTTTCAACCTGTGTTTGTTTGTCTTTTCCTTGCTACCATACGCTAAACATAGCAACGTTTTAGAAGAAAAGTGAACACGTAGCTAAGTCAATTTTCAATTGCACATATTCAAGTACTTATATACATATATAAACCCACACAAAAGCCCAATTAAATTAACACTTAACTTTGGTGTAGATGTTCTCTTTTCGAAGAATAGTTGACTTCGAAGTTTTTTCCTTTTTTTTTTTTTTTTTTTTTTTTTTAAAGCAATGTCCTTTAAAAGCGCTGTCTTTCCATGTTGAAAAGTTTTTGTTGACTGAGTCTTTCAAAAAACGTCTGCTTATTCATTCATAGAATTAATATATACACAAAGACAGCTTTTTATTCTCAACCTATAAAAAACCTCCTTTTAATTATTCAGAGAAATTAATACTTGTGAGAAGTTAAATCTATTTTATTTATTTGTTTATTATTTATAATCTAAATTTTATAATTAGTTTTATATTGCAAAATTATATTGAAGGAATATTTATTTCTAATAAGGTTTATATCTTTCTCAAGGGGCATTAGTCCAAAAGTGAACGTAATGGCATGACTGGAGTTCACTCACTCACTTTGAAACCACTGTCCTCACTTTAACCATTACTCCCTATGTACTCCTCCTAGTGGGTTAGTAAGTTTGTCACACGATACATTTATTAACGGAATGAATTATTTTTCTATTTCCAATTTTTTTTAGGGAGCAGAGGGTTACTGGTGCTCTTGTTGGTATCTTAAGTGGTGTGTCTGTTCTTTTAACCTCAGTTCTTCAGGTAAGATAAGAAGATTATTGAATACAGTAAAACCTTGAATTATATGATTAAATTATCCTACAGTTTCTTTCTTTTTCAGCAAATAAAACTTTGAGAGACACCATTCAAACCCTGACCAATTTGAAGCTAGCTTAACTTTAATATACGAAGATCTATTTTTCCTGCAAATTTTTAGTTGGTGTTAAATTTAAAAGAAAGAAAAGTTTAATTTGTATGACTGAATCAACATGTCTGTTGCTTGACAAGTAGTTTGGTGTGCATTGACAAGGAAGGAGATTGTCGAAAAATAAATATTTCTTGAGTTTATGACCTTTTTAACAGTTATTCATGATGATACTGTCTCTTCTGTTTTGAAAAGAGTGAATACATTTGATTAATATTCATACTTCTCTATGTATCAGGGATTTGGTTGATTTAAAATTTTAAAAAATAATTATAAAAAAGACCCTACAGAATTACCATTAAGTAGCTAAATGGAAACTGCTTTATTCTCTAAGCTAGAGCATTTCGAATTTATTGCTTGAATAAAAAATCTTGCTAAGAGCTGTTTTTGCTATGTTATAGACATAGGGCCTTATTGTTTGCATCCTATCCAGTTTTGCCTGCTAAATTACTTCAATTTCGTGTTATTAAAAAATTGATCAACTGTTGGTTTTGATCAAAACTGTAAGCATGGTTCGGCTTCACAAAGAAAAAAAACCAAAAAAAAACCCAAAATGATTGCCAGAATACACATCTATTGTTTTTTATTCATTCTTTTGTGATGGTCATATATCTTCTCTATCTTGATGTGGATGAAATTTAAAATACTTGGGCATAGGTGAGTTTTCTATCCCGTTCTGTCTAATGGCCAACTCTTGACTTGACTTACTACCTTAGATTGCTCTATCCAACTATCAAATGATTCACCACTGGTGAGGTTGCCACTACTCTACCTAACTCCAGACTGTTCCCTTAAATATATGGGATTCTGACTTCTAGAAAAAATTGCTTTGCCAGCTTGGATCTCCCAGAAGTAAAATAACTTTAAAAAAATTATATAATTATTAATTTTTATACCAATTCTATAATTCTGGTGGTGTGAAAAAAAACAAACAGATAATACAATTTGTAAATAGAATTTTAAAAATTAGAAATTTTTTTTTGAACATTACACAAACTAATATCTGTGGAAAAAAAAACAAAGACTAAAAATATTCATACTGCTTGGAAACAATCAATCATTATCACAATGTCTAGTCAAAAAAAAAAAAAACCTGACAAAATTCCTTTAGCTAAAATGTAAAAGTGCTCAATACACTCAGCGCATGAAATATATACTTGGAACGAGTTTATCTATGTGTAAGGACATTAAAAAAAATCTAGGTACAGATCCTGTATTAAAATGGAAGATAGTAAAAAAAAAAAAAGCCATAAATATAAGGCAGGTGATAAATATGATCATTTATGCATGGATTAAAAACTAGCTATAGCTTCCTACAATAATCCTAATGAACAACTCCACCAAAGGTTAGAGATACTTAATGTTTTTAGACATAAAAAAGTCGCTTGGTTACTTGGTTGATTTTTTTTTTTTTTTTTTTTTTTATGCTCATTTATTTAATACTTTCTGGCAGCCTTTAAATCAATAAGATGTACTTTGACCCAATTCTCTTTAGTCAGAATTATCCTGATGATCCAGGTAGATTACTTTTGACTCTGTGATGAGTATATATGTATATATAATCTGATTTCTGACTGTATCAGCACTGATGACTTCTGTTAAATTCAGACACTGAAAAAAACTCTTTTATCCCCATTGAGAAATCCTTCTCTTTCTATTTTATTATTTATCTAGATTTGACAACCTTCCTTATTTTGCTCTCCTTTTGATCCTGCTATGCCTACATCCACCCATACAGTTACATACCGACATATACACAATCCCTACAATACCCTGAGTTCACCCTCCCTCTTCCAGTTTTTCAGGAGCCACCTGGCATTTGCACCAACTGGGTGTTAAGCTGATCACCAGGTCTCAGGGAACTTTTCTCTCCAGACAAAATCTGCTAGGCAAGGCTAAGTATGTCAATTGGACCAGAGACACCGAATGCTGAACCGAATGAACTTGGTGATGGTTCCACATAAGTCCCAATTTGTGTATGCCCACTCTCTCTATAAAATATCTCCATGTCAAATTTTGATTTGGTGAGAATTTGGATTGATATCATCCATTACACTTACATGCCTACATACACGCATATACATTATTGCACTTAAATTTGCATCCAAGAACAGAAGTGCTTTTTGCATCAAACACAAATAAATATATCCTGCTAATTCTCATACCTTCAGTAAAATAAGAAATTCTAATCATGTCCCATCTTCTGTAAATTCCCTTCTTACTTGTTCTTCCAACTTTCATATATGATTTTTCATTGTATACATAATTTGCTTTGCTCAAGATGGCCCTTGATGGGGCTAAAAGTACTTGGGAAATGTATGGCATCTTCCTTAACTCATTCCATTCAAAGAACTTATTTGCTGACTTGAATGGATTAAGGACAGAATACACAAATTGTTTTATTTAATCTAACATTTCAATGAAATACTGTCATATATATATATATATATATATATACACTGACCTGTATTTATTAGTTAAATTTTGATCTAAAATTTTCCTTGTATGTTTGCTTTATATGATTAATATTCACCATTAACTGTTTATTTTTTCCAATTCCTCATTAAAGTTTTGCCATTTGAATTATATTATTTTTTTGAAATTTCAGATTATTCCAATGCCAGTATTATATGGTGTGTTTTTTTATATGGGAATTGTGGCTCTTTCTAGCATGCAGGTGATTACGCTATTTTGTCAACCCTATTTTACATTCTCTTTCCAGGCTTTGTATATAATTCATAAAGAATATGGCATAAATGCCCTATACTGCTAATATATAAAACACAATGTGACTAGTATATAACTATTTAGGTTGATAAAATTGCGATTGGCGAGTATTCTAAAAATAGAAAAATCTAGACACATGGACGCCAAGAATTCAAAATCGGGTGGCAAAAATAAGGAACCATTTCTTTTTGTATGAAGAGTAGGAGTTAGGATAGTAGTTTTATAGCAGGTTCAAGAAAAAAAGGAAGACACGAGAAAGAAGTCAGTTGACAACTAGAGTCCACGAGGGACAAGCAAATGAACTACTAGAATCCATGGTGAACATAACTCAGCAATTTTTCCGCTCCTGTATCCACAAAAATTAAGAGGTTACAACAAAGCTTAATTACAACTTGATGTAAAAGCCTGATTTTCTCGCACCAAAATAAAACATCATTGAATCGAAGTTTGTGTTTTCTTCAATAATTTCAACAACAAAGAAATACAACATAAGATAAAAGTCGTCAAAAAGAGCAACATATTTCATTTTTCAATTACAAGTTCTCTCTATGGAGTTGGGTTTTACTTTATTTTAAAGAAGGTACAAAATTTAGTTCTCCAATGAATTCTCTTCAAAATCGGGTTGTTCATAGGTAAACAAAGTTATTGAATCAATTAACAAGGGTGTGCATACAAAAAATGAAATGTCAATAAAATTTGGATTGGAAATTTCATTCTTCATCGAAGAACTATTTAAGTCAATTTGTTGAATTTTGGTAGATTTTTAAATTTGGATTTTTTTTTTTTTTTTTTTGTCCAAAAAGCTTTAATACAAATTTGGTCATAGTTATATATTCCTATAAAATATAAATCTATATAACAAGATATTTGCTTATATTTTTTATATTATCTTATGAAGTTAATATTGCTTGGTGAAAAGTTTTTGTTGTGTTTTTAAGTGAATGATACTTAAGATCTGTGGGGGTTTTTGTCTGTATTATAAGTCTTAACAAGTCTTAACTTGAAGAATTACTTATAAAACTAATTACAAATGATTAATTAAAAGTGCAGGATACTTTTATTCAATGCTAAGTCCCAAAAAATTTGCTCTGGTAAGCAAATATAACTTCTGATCTTGAACAAGATTAATTATCATTTTAAGATATAATTGCAAAATTTACTGTCTTTTTTTTTTTTTTTTTTTTTTTTTTTTTTTTTAAATCCATCTCTTTTACTTTGTATGAGAAAACTAAATCACCGTATTAATAGGATGGGAGGTAAACCAAAAAAAAATGTTTAAATATGGAGCGGAAATTTATTTTAATAAAAATTTTCCTGTATTAGATGAGTTGCAAAAATGTTTTGAAAAATTTTCTTGGTTGATTTAAATTTTTTTTTCTTGCAAAGTTTTAATACAAATTTGGTCATATCAACTGAAATAAAATTATTGTACAGAATTTGCATAGTTCAGTGAGAACATAAAAAAACTTTCTTCTAATTTCAGCTGATGACACGGTTGATGCTTTTCCTTATTCCAAAGAAATACCAAGATGATCTTCCATACTTGAGACATGTTCAATTACTTCGGGTTCATTTGTTCACTATAATTCAAGTTTTTTGTTTGGGATTACTGGTTACAGTTAAGAGTATCAAACAAATCTCAATTATTTTCCCAGTGATGGTAAGTCCTCACTCTAGTTTTTTCAGATTTTTCATTATTTTTATTTTTTACCCCACCCCCCACCCCACCCCAGTAAGTATTGGTAAATATATTCTTTTATATTAAAAGGAACTTGCAGTCTTTACTATTGAAACCCTTTTATTTTATCAAAGGATTCATACAAGATGGGGAAAGTTAAAACACAAATTTTTTTAATCTAAAAAAAAATTAGTTTAGTTCTGTCGAATTTTTCATAAATGACAGAGATTTTGGACCTCTCACCCCTTTTTTTACTCAAATAGAACTTTGGAACAATCTCAAAAATAATTCTCAGAAGGGATATACTGGGGTGAGTCAAAAGGTTTACAATATTTTGGTAACATGAAACAAAATTTAGCAGTTCCAGACGTTTTTGCCAAAGTTGTGAATGTGATGATCCACACTAGACAGTAAAATGCTAAGCTCACCTGATACTCTCTGAGTGCTACTCACTGGATTTACTTTTCCAGGTCAAAGCATGATCTTGGAATTCAGTTTCAGGCTGACCTGACCTTATGATCAAGGTTTTTGTAAACCAAGCAAAAAATCTTGACCCATCTGGTTACTTTTTTTTTTTTTTTTTTTTTTTTTGTGCTCTTCAACAAATGTTTTTTGGTTGCTTCTATGGTGTAATGGCTCAGTTTTAATTCATAAAGCATAAATTTTCAAATTTGACTGTTACACGCTCATCTGTGCAGCTTTTAAATGGCACATGGAGTGAAGTAATGCACAATCTGTTCATGCACCGACTACCAAGATACTACAAAGCAGTGGGTTGCCCTTCCATAACTTAATCATGAGATATACATATCACAATCTTGAACATACCAAAGTACTGCAAAACTTTTGACTCCACCAGCTATTTTCTTTTTTGTATTAACTTTTGAATTTAATTTTTATCCTTTGAACCTATAAATCTTATATTATGGGTCACATAGAGATGATCAATTCAAATACTAAAAAGCTCAACTTAATGGCACAGTGGCTAATGTGCTGGACTCTGATATCATAGTGAGTTCAAACTCCAGTTGTGCTATTACATTTGCTTTGAGATTGATACTCTTGGGAAAGGCATGAACTCCCTTATTCCCCAGCTATGGGTCAAATAGCTCCACCACTACTATCCTTCTATAAAGATGGCTTTGGTATTAAATAACCCATGAAGGTTGAAATGCCATTAAACAAAGAAACCAAACAAAAGCGTGAATGGATTTTGCCATCTGTCATATGTGAGAGCTTGGGAGGGTGAAGAGTATTTGATGATTACATGTTCAAAGCAACTTTGCAATATTCTCAAGTCAGTGATCTTAATGACTATTGATTTTATATTTCTGGAAGTGATAAAGATGTTAATATATCAAAACTTTCCACTTTGTTTTCCACAGGTGTTAGCAACATGTCTTGCAAGAAAAGCAATGGATTATATTTTCACGCAAAGAGAACTTAAATGGTTGGACGATTTGTTGCCAAATAGTAAAAAAGAGAACAAATATGATGTGGTAAGTTAGGAAAAAAAACATGTCTCTAAACACTGTTTCTGGTCACAAATGCATTGAAATAGAATGGAGTGGAGGGGAGTTGAAACTGAAATCTGTTCAAAAGATGAATTCAAATAAAACTAACAAACCATTACAAACAGAGATACTTAGTCATTGTATATAAGTGGTACAGTACTCTAATTATAAGATATAAAGTAAGCTCTAATCCAATTTGTAACTTAAGAGGATCGGACTTGGTGTTTGTATTTGCCCTTATTTTCATGATTTCTCAAAAGAGATAACAATTAACTGTTTGTTAATAGACGAGCATATGATTGCAAGAGACAACAGACAAGTGGAATGGATTTCATTTTGTTTATTTTAAATGAATAAAAGTTGGAATGTCGGAAAAGATATTGGCTCTCTTCTTCCACTTGATAATGGGTCAGGAGGTGAGTGGGTGTAAGTCATTCTTAGGTCACTGGTTTGTTATTTGTGGCACAGTGTGTGGCATTGGTCGGTAAGCTATAAGCAGTCATGGTCTAATGTTAGAATATGGGGCTTGATTGTTAGAGTGTCAGTATTCTTTGATCTTAATGGTTCTCTGTCTTGAAGTCTCCACCAGAGTCGACTGACTTTATTGAACTTTTGTTGAGTGTTTTATAGCCACATTTTGGATCGACTTGGCTCCAAAAATCTTTGGAGGGGGAAGTTCATGATTGATTCTTATTTTTCAACCAGATGGATACGCAAAGCCAATCTGTGCTGTGATGTTTTATTCATTTTGTTTATTTATTCATTTTGCTAGCAAGTCAGTTTTGAATGTATTAGTAAATCAAACGAGATTTCTGTATATAACATGTTTGAGTACTTTCCTGTCATTTATTTACAGTTAGTGTTCGCCAATGGCCCGGGAGACCTGGGTTCAATCCCAGGTCGAGTCATACCAAAGACTTTAAAAATGGAACTTGATACCACCTTGCTTAACACTCAGCATTATAAGGTACGGTTCAAGGGTAAAGTGGAGCAATCCAGGGAATGGAGTAGCGCCCTCCCCTACACCTTGGTGTAGTAGCTATCGAAAAGGGAGCCTTCGGGTCACCCTCGACTATGGTCGCTAACTTTACTTACTTTTACTTATTTACAGTTTATGAATTGAATTCTATAAAAATGTGGTAAGTTGATAAGCTTAAATGCCTTAAAATGTGGCTTTTTAAGTTTTTGTTTAAGGAGAAAAAAACTCATTAAAATTTAAAAAAAAAAAAAGATTGTTCTAAAGAGTGATTATTTCTTTCTTTTGTAGGAAGCAGCTGAGAAAACTAGTGCGCCTGTTGAAGTTGAACAAAATGGCATGGGTAATAAACCTACATTCTATATTTCTGGAGATAGCACAAACTTGTGATTCTTGGAAAAGGATTAATTTTCACTGGAAAGATCAATGATATTTCCAGATTTATCATAAAATTTGGAAGTAAAGTGTGTACATGTTTTGTTCTTTGTCATGAGAACAAGAAACAAGTGTAAATAGGTCAACGATATTTTTTAATAAATCCCTCAAAAGTAAGAAAAATTGGGGGGCAAATTTTCTCAGCTGCCAAAATATACAAATCATCTTACAAATATTTAAAAATCAAAGAAAGTAAATTTCTTTTAAAATTTTTTTTGAAGAATGAAACTAAAAAAAAGAATTTCTATTAAACTTCCATTCTGATCCCATTCTTCTTTTAACTTTTTTTTAAAAACAAACATTAAAAAAAAAAAAATGTCAAAGACTACATATATTTTTATGTAATATCATTGATTCATCAGAGCTCATTCAATCATTTTTTTTATGTATATATTTTGCAACTTCATTTCATATTTGTTTTTTTGTGTTTTGTTTTTCTATTCAGTCTACATTTATGAATAATAACATATCTACTGATCTAGAAAAGTTTTGCAAAAACAGAAAGAATTAATTTTTTGAGACAATCATTCATGTATCCAACTTCAGAATTTATTTTGAATCCAATTTTCACCCTTCCCCAAGAAATGTGGAATTTGCAATATTCAAAATTATTGCAGTTTACTTTGAAATCAGTATTAAAATTTAAATTCTTTGGAATTAAAATGTTAATTCTTCTCATCCTTGGAGCCATTTTCTTGGCTTTCATGATTTCTTGAAACACTCCAGATTTGGAAGAATGTTATTGACTTGTTTTTGTTTGTGTTGTTTTATCTATCAATATATATTTTTTTAAATAGTAAATGTATGTTTGTTTTCTTTTCAAAAATTGGCTTTGTGAAATAAGTGAACAATTTTACATAATTTTTTTAAAATTTTAGTTCAGTATAACTTTTTGATATTTTGGGTAGGCTGATGGTGAGATAGAAATATTCAACTTTTAAAAGCATTTTTTTAAAGAAGTGTGTGTAGTTGGGGGGTTTTTTTTGGGGGGGGTATGGTGTGGGTAGGTTGCAAATGACTTGATCTTTGCATCTTTCATTTTAATAAATTTTTATAAACCCTCATACATCAGTGTTTTAAGTGTTTTTTTTTTTTTTTTTTTTTTCTCACACACACACACGGGGATTATTAGTTGTAGTTGATTGTTCATTGTGAAGTTTCATTACAAATTCTTTTTTGATTTGAGGTGAGAGAAATGATTTAATTGCTGAAATAATCGGAACAGGAAAATTAAAACATAATTAGTTAAACATAAAAGATAATAAAGTGAAGACTCATTTTTTAAAAATTTTCTCTCTTTTTTTTTTTTTTTTTTTTTTTTTTTTTTTTAATTTATCTAATAGAATTCAGCAACGTTTTTAAAAAATCTTTTTCCCTAAACTTTTTTTTTTTTTTTAAATTGCACTTGAAATAGGAGAAATTTTCATTTGAATTTCAAATGTAGATATAGCAAATTGGCAGACAGAATTTTTCACTTTGTGACATTTTAACCATCCCGCATCCACTTCAGTAGGAAGAACTAAAGTGTGCATTTGAAATTTTTGTACAGTTTTTAAATACCTTGCATTTTTGTACATTTTTAAAAATCTTTTAAAGATTTTTTAATTTTTTTTTTTTTTTTTTTTCTTTTTTTTTTCAAATAAAGCTGCCAAAATCACTGCTGTTTTTTGTTTATTTATTTGACATTTTCTTGATTAGTTTTTTTTGAACTTTTGATCTCAGAAGATCAAAAGTTTTATGATCATTTCAGAACCTGATCGAAAAATGTTCGGAATCTTAAAAATGGAAATAATATATTTTTAAATTAATTTTGCGTTTGAATAAGCGGCTGTTGTCTCAAATTACATTACAATTTTTAAAAATCTGTTGTTTTTTTAAATAAATTTTTTAAACAAGGGAGATAACTTGCTCACAAAGTAATCTCCCTCAGTTTAGTAATTGAACATTTAAGTTAAATGTGCTTATACTATAGAATAAAAATTACTTTTGTCTTAATCAGTTTTAGCTAACTTAAACTTTTTGGATCTCAGGAACTCAATATTTTTGGTTGACTGCTATCTTATACACGATGAGGTACATATTCTTGGCTCAATAATATGGTCAGATTCTGATAATAAAAGGCTTAATAAAGTTTCAAAGTTGGATTTTAAAAAAATTCTCTTTATTGAATGAACCTCATATTTACCAATAGCTAAAAGGAGAATAGTTGGTAAAATAGATTGTTTTAGTGATAAGTTGTTTTCTAGCTAATTCGAAGTTAGAGTTCAAGCAGAGGACAGGGAAAAAGGAGTCATTTCCAGACCAACCATGAAAATGTGAAGACTGGCTGAAAACTTGGCATCCATTTTGGGTGGGCTCTGCAAAGGAACCCAACTATTCCAGTGTACTAAACCAGGTGACCATTAAGAAGCATTAGTACAGAAAGAACAAATGAACTTCAGACATTTCCTTTGAAAATGCAACGAAGGAAAAACATTGAATATGAGCACCCTACAGGACACCTTGATGGGAGATTCCACCTTTCTTGTTAGTTGTATTTTTTTTCTTTATGCAATAAAGGTTCTGGTTCCTATTATAACCTCAAGTCAGAGAAGAGACTCAAAGAGAGCAGTTAGAAGAGGCCTCAAGAGAGGTGACAGCTGGATCAACAGAGAAGAAATGACTAAATCAGTGGCTGTCCTTTCACCTCCTATGGCTTATAGTCTCTGTCTATTTAAATCTGTTGATGTATTTCATACTCTATCCCTCTCTTTTTGCCCACTACTGTGAATAGGCAGTAATAATAAACTTTTGTATCCAGTGAGCCAAGAGACAGTGTTTTGTGTTCATCACTTCTTATCACGTGAGGTTACCTCAGGGTCCAACTGAAACCAAAGGGATAGTAGTACACTGAGAGTCTATTTGGGGCCACGGTCTTATAATACCTGGCCCAAGTATATTAGCACTATGTGAAATGCAAATAGCCACATCAATGACTGCCAATTCCATTTCCTATAACAGAAACCACTAAATCATGGACACCCTCATATAATTTTAAAGTCATTAGGTTTTACCTTTTCCTCAGCTATTGCTTCAATGTTGGTCTTTCAGGTTGAAGAGCCTACTGGTAGTTGTAATGTTAGTAACCATATTCTTCTCTTGAAAGCTAGTTACATCAATCACATGAAGTCTCATGACTGAACAAATTTCCTATATCTATTTTTGATGTCAGCAAATATTTCTACAAATAAAATCATCTTCTGAAGATTTTGTATTTTTTCATCTCTATATATTTTCATTCTATTTGACTTCTTTTCAGTTTTTCCCAGAAGTATTTGCTGACATCAAATGTTTCGGGTATTTAGACATTCATCATGGTGTGTAAGATATTAAATGAAATGAAAAAGACTAGAAAATTTTAGAATGTTCTCATTCTATTGGCAGTGCTCTGTTTTAAATTTTGTGATGTAATTCGTATTCCAAAATTTATTTTTAAAAATCCATTTAACATCATCTCTCTTAATATCTATATTATTTACTTCCTATCAACCAATTATAAACTATATATAAACATAATGTGTCAATCCATCTTTATTATTCTTTCTATCTCTTTTTAATTTGACTATTTTTTTATCTATCTTTCTAAATATAAATAAATGAAGCCAAATAATTTTAAGGTATTTTGTAACTTTTCAGCATTAATCTGACCAAATAAAGAGACAAAACAAAAACAGGTCTCTGTTTGATAGTATTGTGGTTTGAAATGATACTAGATTCAATGGTTTTCTGTCATTTTTTTTATTATGTATGTAAACTAACATCATGGAATCTTTAGAATTAAAGTTGTGATTAGTTTCTAAATTATGTTTGACCAAATCGTTATTTATGTTTAAAATCTTTTCTGTGCTTGTAAATCTTTTTATCAGGATGCTTCAATCACTTATCTTTTTTATTATAATCTAGACATGCAATTTCATAAACCCCTTCTCTGGATTTGATTAATGAAATTCCTAATTGTCTTTGAAGAGTTTATGATTGTTTTAATTCCAAGGTTGTTAAGGTTTTATCTATGATATTTGTTGTTGAATTGTTGGGTAAAATGATATATCTATGTAATGTATTATTTGAAAAATTATGGTTTTGAATTTCTGGAGAACATTTAGGTTTGTGAATTTTGAGAACTTTCATTTTGGCATTTTATGTAAAAGATTTAGTATATTGAATTTGGCTTCATCGTTTATTTAGAAAGATAGTTAAAAGAAGTTTAATGCTGATAAAGACATATATATAGGAATATTTATAAGTTGTTATAGCTGAAGGCTCCCTTTTTGATAGCTACTACACCAAGGTGTAGGGGAGGGTACAACTTCTTTCCCTGGATTGCTTCACTTTACCTTTGATCTGTACCATTTTTTATGTCTTTGGTATGACTCGACCTGGGATTGAATCCAAGTCTCCCATGCCATTGGGGAACACTCTAAATGTTAACATCTGTATATAGATAGATAGACTGATGTGGTATGTTTTTTAAAAAATAAATTTTGGAACATTCATTACTTCACAGAAATATTGTAATTGTCATATCATCAAAAGCCTTTGATGAGGAAGAGGCCAATTGGGCCTTGCTTAGGTCTAAAAATAATCTCTTCGTCACGATATTTAAAATGTCTTCCCAGATGTTGAATATCCTCCCAGAAATTCCTTCCAAGTGGTTTTTTTTTTTTTTTTTTTTTTTTAAAGAGAATTTAAAAGAAAAGAAAATATTCTAGTTTTAATTCATTCACCGGGATAAAGGGAAGTAACTCTTAATCAAACAAACATCACAAAGTTATTACGCAATCAGTATATACGAAGATTGTTCGACGCCTATTCTCGACGTCTCGTGAATGAACGGAACGTTTTTTTTATTTTTGGATTGGTTAATTACGCTGCTTTATAAACTACCAATTACACCCACTCATGTCGACTTATACACGTATGTAAATGTTTTCCTGACAACAAACCGACAATTCAAATGATTTACAAGTTATACATAAGAGTATTAACTTATTGGTAATACATTCAAGGTATTTAATTAATTGCATTGATATATCAACGTATTGGCTTGAAATGATTTCTACGTCAGGGTGTTTCATCCAATTTAAGAATAGAATTATTTTAAATAGAATTATTTCCCTGACCTAGAATAAGACCCAAGTGGGTTATCATTTCCGAAAATAACTAGCTCATTTTGCCACAAAAATCTTGTGGGTCTGGAACTAGCTATCCCATGTCTTAGTCAGTAGAAGTTCGATATTCAAAGAGACAAAAATATTAATACACATGCAAAAATATATTCATAAATTATTGCTTATTACTAAAAATATATAAATACATAAACAGACAACGTTTGTTAAACTCAACCTCCTGTTATTTGTTTTC
Source organism: Sepioteuthis lessoniana (assembly GCA_963585895.1). Lineage (NCBI taxonomy): Eukaryota > Metazoa > Mollusca > Cephalopoda > Myopsida > Loliginidae > Sepioteuthis > Sepioteuthis lessoniana. Next base: position 57,562,853 of record OY757921.1, read on the forward strand.
TGTTTGCATGTTTTATTCATAATTCCTTTCAAGATTAACCTTTTATGACAGTTACTCGTAAGAATCCCTCTGCAACATTATTATTTTGCGTTTTGTTGTAGTATCTTGTTACACTAATTTACTCTCTACCAGGCTATTTGGAATGTTCTTTTTTTATACCACTAATATGAATAAAAACCATGAAATTAAGATGGAAATTTAGGTTTTTTCCGATCTAAAAGTCACTTTATTTTATCACAAGACCAGGATAAACACAAGACGGCACATTGTTTGATAGTTATTCAAAGCAAGACAAAATTGTTTCAACTTGTCTGGGAAATTTTTACTCATCTGCCATATTCAACAAACATTGCTGTTTTTTAGGCCACCGTTTATTCCAATCAGGCTACATTCTATGTCAAATCTCGTTATGATTCATAAACTTCTTCATCGGAATCAAAAAATAAAACGGTTGATTGACAGCTCGATATCACCGTCTGATTGCTGTCATGAGCAAGTCAGATGACTAAAGTTTAAACTTTTGAGGGCGAAAAGAATGCTTCACGTACTATCATTGTGATCGCTTCTACATCGGATATATATAAATGATACACCAAATTCTATATTTGGCCATTTCCTATTCTCGAACTCCCCTAAAGATCTTCATATAGTAATTTCCTCGTTCACCTCAACGGCTTAGCATAGATAATGGTCTTAAAATATCTTTTCTATATAAAACCATTTCACTTCATACACATGAATAACAGCCCATAACAAGTAAATCTATTCTTGAACAATTACCGAGAACTCAAATATAACAGAATGAACATTCAACAATTTAAATTCGATTAAAAACTTAAAATAAATGAATAAATAAATGAATGAATAAAGAAATCAATAAATAAACATTTTGTATAATTTTACTTATTCTGTTATTGTTTCGTACCATTTCTTCCATCCAACTCTGACAAATTAGCTGGCAGTAGAATATTACTGGTCATGTTTTTCATTTCCTTTCTCCTTTCTCCCTACTAAAACAATTAGGAAACCAAAATCTATCAGTTCCTTGGAAGAGTGCAAAATGCAATTAGAGCAAATTTTTGTTGTAAAAAAAAGGCTCTGGAAAGATAGAATTACGAAGCTATGGGAAATATTTATGTTTAAAATAATTTTTTAAAATCCACCTTTAGTTTTATCTTATCAATAACACGAACTGTTTTAGTTACCTAATAAAGAAAGTACATTTCTATTTTTAAAAGATATTTCAAAATATCTAAAATATTCTTCAAAATATAAAATTTTTTTTTTTTTTTTTTTTTTTAGAATTTGTAAAATTAAGGCCTGTTGTCCCAAATAACATTACAATTTAACAAATCTGAATTTTGAAACGATTTTAATGCAAGGGAAATAACTAAGTAAACGAGTTATTTCCCTTAGATTGATAAATTATGATTTTAAATGGTTATAGTCTTTAAGTCAAGACATCAGGAAGTATAACATTTTTTTTTTAGTAATTATTTATTTTAAATGCTATGAATTGCAGAAAAGAGAAATGAATGGATCTATAAACAAGAACATATACACTATAGGACAAAAATAAAAACAAAAAATAACTGACATGAAAAATAAGTCAATAACAATGTAGTGTTATGACAAGTTACGATAATATATATGACCACTTGATATTTATTTAGGTATCAAATTAGTAGCCACGACTATTTTTTGTGACAATTTCAACTTTTTTCATAATTTTTTATGAATCGTGGTGATTTAATTATTTTCGAGGAATTCAATTTTAGAAAATAATGCAACAATAAGCAAGAAAAAAATTATTTGTCCCCGTATGTTTCAAAGACATTGAAGTTTTATTAAAATTTGTCAAAAATTAGAAAATACTTCAGTTTTTCCCCCATCAGTTTTTTTTTGTCCAATACTGAAAAAAAAAAAAAAAAAAAAGAAAAAAAGTTAAATCAAATTTTCATTGTCTACTTTTTTCCAAGAGTTCAAAATAAATTACCACAAAATAGAAAAATTCATTAATTTTTAAAGCATAAGAAGTGGAACAACCAAAACTAATACGGATATTTGTAACAATAGAAAAAAAAGAAGTGAATTAAAAAAAAAAGACATTCATTTAACAATCGGTTGCGAAAAGGTAGAAAACTTCAAACTTCTAGTTTTAAAATTTAATGCTGAAGTGCTGATGTCTGGTATGCATAAAAGAATATTACATTAAACCAGGGCTTCTTAAAGTGGTCCGTATATATTTCTAGGGGCGGATAAAAATTTGGTCGAAGAAATAAAGCATAGCGGTCCACAGTTGATGAATTTACTAGTGTTGTATATTCACAGATAAATAATGCTGAATATCGGTGAAAAAGCAGAATTAGATCTTGGTTTCAATAGCATAACTATCAGTTTGATTTTCTCTCCGTAATCTTAACTTTTATATACACACATATGTATCATCATTATCATCATCAAATGGCGCTGACAGTACAGAGTCCCCGCCTCTCTTTCTGTCATCAATCGCTCCGGGCAGGTCCTCTAGACTGCATCCAGTGTCCGCTCAATCTTGCTGCTTGTTCCTGGCTTAGGCAGGTGCATTTGCGAGAAGTGCAAGAACATTTGCCTAGTCTACATCTGTCATAGTTCCCGCGAATAATCGTTAGCTTCTTGCTTTTTTTTCAGTAGGAAACCATTTTCGTTCATTAGATCGAAATACGTTATCTAGGTTGATTATAAACAAATATACCGCTAATGTATCTCGTTACTAGACTCCATCGACGATGTCATTTTTGAAAATGAAGGATGTTGAATCGTTTTTTTTTTTAGATTTTTTTTTTTTCATTAAAGTTTAGTATAACTATTCGTTTGCAAAAGACGTGATTTATTTTTATTGTTTATTTACAACGGATCACTGCTTTGTTTACACCGAGCTTAGCGCACGAAAGGCGCTACGCTACGTTTGTTCGAAGATTTCAGTTACCCTAGAAAACCCCTAAAACTTATATATTCATAATAAATATTTAATTTCACTCTTTTCCAGACTCGGAGAGGCAGTATAAGTCTAATTTTCTTTAAATCAATTTTTTAAAAATTGGTTTCTAAGTTTGTTGTCTTTTTTTTCTTTCTTTCTTTAAGGCCGAGAAACCGTTAAGATGAATTGGATTCTTTTTTAGAGCAGCGTTTAGCTGCAACAGAGAGAGAGAGAGAGAGAGAGAGAGAGAGAGAGAGAGAGAGAGAGAGAGAGATTTCTTGCCACGATCACCAAGAGAATGTGAATAGTTTTTAACTAGCAAATAACCACGCCCCAGAAAATCACCAAAAGAATGGGTAAGTACGGTGGGGTGGCAGTATGACATTGAAGTTTAGAGACAGGCCCTCCCAGTCTTTGCCAAATTTTTTAGTTTAAAATCTTTGCAGGCATGACTCTAACACTTATTAAAATCAATCCGAAAATGGTGGAACCTTTGCTGTACGAATGGATAGATATTTGGTGAAACTTTAATGAAGATTGTAATCATTTATCCTTGTTAAGTTTAGGTTTGGTCTGGTTTGATTTCTTTGTTTAATGGCCTGTCAAACGTCGTGAGTTATTTAATGCAAGAGCAATCCTTGTAAAAGAACCTTAGTGGTACAATTTAACCCATAGCAGGAGATGATAAGAGGGTCCATGTTTTTCCCCAAAGGTATTAATCCAAAAGTGAACATAATGGCGCTATTGGAGTTTGAACTTGCTTACTGCGCTGTCGTAGTTCGGCACATTAGCCACTACGCCACGCGTACTCCCCCGGTTGAGTTTAGCCCAGAGGAAGAAGTATGAGACACCTAGTGAGAACCAAACTCACTAATTAGTAGTATTTGATACACAAGACAAGCTTGTTAGTCATAACACTACGATTGTTGCTTAGTTAGACACACAAGCTGCTGTTCCTAAGTCGTCACCCATTCAAGTAATGCATAAGCTCATAGTTGTTTAATTTCTGTGGTCTAGAAAGAACCAATGTTTTTAGATGACTTGACTATAATCCAAGTTGTCATTATTGGGGGAATTTATATATCTATTCCCCCGGGGTCAGTGAGGTACGGTCACCTTCAAATGCAAGTGTGAAACGCCGCAAGATTTCTTGTAACCTAAAATGCCTGCAAACAGATAATTATCTTCTTCCCTCGGAAACAGCCCTGTACCCCAAATTAAGTGAATAGTAAAAGTAAAGTTGGCGACCGTAGTCGAGGGCGACCAAAAGGCTTCCTTTTTAATAGCCACTACAGGGAAGAGCGCTACTCCTTTCCCTAGATTGCTCTACTTTACCCTTGATCCGTACCTTATAATGCTAAGTGTTACGCAAGGAGGCATCAAGTACGGGAGGTGCCCGTGGTGTAGTCGTTATCGCCGTAGGAAATGAACACGGCGATACAAGTTCAAATCCTGGACGATACTGATTGCATTTCACATAGTACTAATACCCTTGGGAAAGGTATGAATCCAATTATTCTCCCTCCAGCTATGGGTAAATAGTAGGACAGACTAGGTTCTTCAGCCTTGGTGAGGCAACTAGTCTAGGAGAAGGAAAACTCTGAATTCAAACCTGTTAAACTCCGCTTAAAAATTGACCTTGTGTCATATCCTGCCCGTGCGGAGGGGTTGGTAAATAGTATCAAGTACTATTTTTTTGAGTCTTTGGTATGATTCGACCTGGGATTGAACCCAGGTCTCCCATACCATTGGTGAACACTTGAACCATTATGCCAATGTCCGGTAAATTAAGTGAATACAACGCAGTAATTCGTTATCTTTTGCATAGATAGGCATTTTGGTCGATTTTTTCTTTGTGAATCAGCTGGAGTGCTTTTAAACTTTGACGGTTGGATGGGTTTATGGGGAAAAAATTGCCCAATATTTTTTTAAAATCAGAAATCATTATCATCTGACACGAAACTGTTTACGAAAAGATTCAATGAAAGGAAATGTGTCAAGCGATGCTTTTGTGTTCTCAACTGGCCAAGCCAAATGATAATTATCATCACGAATCCACTTATGATCAGAAGTGACGATCTATACGTACATAATCTCATTATTTATGACGGGTAATGTGCTAGTTTAGAAAGAAAGAAAGAAAGAAAGAAAGATGATATAAAAATTATGACGGTGGAAAAATATATTATTTTTGGTTACCAAGTTTCAATGCTTTAAAGTTTTTTGGTTATTATTAATATTCAGTAACATTCGTTTTGATTGTATAATATTCCACTAGTAATGACAAAATCATTGTATCTTTGGTTTAGAAGAAAATTACCTTTTAATACATAAATTTCAAGGGTGTACTTATTTATGGGCGTATATCGTGTATACTCGTACATAAATTGAATTTTGAAGACCTAATCGATAGGGAAGAAATTCACTGTCGGCCTATACTCGTGGAAAGGTCGAATTTTGGAGTTCTAATTTTTTTGTTGGGTGGGGAATTGGAGTCGGCCAATATTCATTACAATTTTGAAATTCAAACATAACGGGAAGGATTAAATTGTTAACCTCAAAAATCAAATGAATATATAAATATACTCAAGATCAACTTATATACGAGTAGGTTCGGTATCTCATTTTTAAGAGCTTGGAAAGCTTTTGTATATTTAAAAACGTAATGATTACATTAGTCAAAAAGCCAAATTTAATGCCAACGCTTTCATTAAGTTTAGGTGGGCGGTTTCATTCAGTCTGAATAACCTCGTTTCAGTTATCATTTCTTTCTTTCTTTTTCTTTTTTTCTTTTTTTTCTTTTTCCACATGCCAATTGACCAAGTTCTTACCGTAAATGAGTCAACGCTTTATAAAAGGGTTTTTCTTTTTCAAGCGAATGTTTCCGGATTATGACAAACAACTTATGTGTCATAAATCTACAAACAGGAACCTTATTCAACATAAGTTGGCTGAGATGATCAGAATTTCGTTTCTTCTTACCAATCCTATAATTCCTGATAAAATTTGTATCCGTCTTCGTTATCCCCCAAAAAACATTTCAATTGCAATTCATTCAAAAATGTATTCTTACGTTTATTTTTATAAACAGAACAACAGAACAGCCGGTTTACGTTTTACACTAAAACTTAAAGGAAGGGGAGTTAATCAATTGAAAATAAACAGACTATTGAAAAAGGTAAGAGTTGTTCCCTTAAGAGAACCTTAATTGCTTGAATTTGGAGCAAGAAAAAAAAAAAAAAAACATGAGAAAACCAAAAGATAAGATGACTTGGATTGACGAAAAAACATGTCTGGATTATTTCTGGAATCATCAAAAATGAAACATTTATTTTGTATAAAAAAGGGGTTGGATGATTTTCCAAAAACGCTGTTTTAAAAACTAGGTGATGAGAAATTGGCATTAAGGATGACCAAATGAACAAACCTAACCAACCCCACTTCGATTTGGGCCGTACTTAATTATAGTTGGAATTTTTGACATCTCAGACCGAGAAATAGAGTCGGAGTCAGAAGAATAAGAAGAGAAGTGAGAGAGAGAGAGAGAGAGAGAGAGAGAGAGAGAGAGAGAGAGAGAGAGAGAGGTGGGGAGGTCAAATCACTTCTGCTGAATGCCAGACTCCTAATACTAAAAACTTGACTTACTACTCGATCATTTAAATTGTGTTACATATTTAGTATCAATCGATTGAGACCATAACAGAAAGGGTTAAAACTGCTGTGTACAAAAAACAATATAAAAAGTGTTACATTTTATTATATCAAGCGTCTGGTTGCCAGGAAAGGACAAAACACAAAGTTGTATATCAAACAAGAAGACAAGTGAAAAATTTAACAACTATATTAACAAACAAGAAACAAAAGGTTCAAACAATTGTGTTGGTGAATATAAGAATGTTTGTGAAATTGAGAAGAAAATGTTCGCAGTTGTATTGATAGGAACGAGTTAATTTTAGGAGATCTTATACGTGTTGAATGGTAATGAAAAGCGAGAAATAAAATGTTCCAATATTTGTTTTGGTAGGGGTGAGTCACAGACTTACGAGGTCAATAAAAGTTTATAGAGAAAGAGAAAAGTCGGCGTTGAAAAAGTGGAACGTATTGGGTGGTGATTCTCAGGTCATGCAGTTTCCATCAAAGGACGCAGTAAGAAGGTTAAGACGAATTTACGTGAAGTTGAATGTTGCAGGCGTCGCGGTCGATGTTCTCTCTCGAGGCCTCGGAGCTGACTGACTTTTTGAACTTTCGCTTGGGTCGAATCAGCTCCAAAAACTTTGGAGGAGAAGGTTGCTGATTGGGTGAAAAAAAATTGGCTTTTAAATTGTAAATATAAAGTTCTATTTCCACCGGATGGATGCGCGGAGCCTACCTGCACAGTGATGTGTTTTATTCATTTTGGTTTCGGCCATCGTCTAGACAACATCCGGCTTTTGAAATGTACATTTGTGGTGTTTTATTTGTATGTTTATTTATTGATTGTGAGTTAATTTTGAATGTACTAGTAAATCAGAAGGGATTTCTGTATATAACACAGCTCACCTAGATCACTTTCTGATTTCCAATGTGTATGTACGAGTATATGTGTGTATTGAGGATCTAATTCATGACGAAATTTTGGACACGTGCAGGAATTAGCCTTCGTGTTAACCTTATCGACATTTGTTTTCTTTCGTTTTGTGTTTTTTGTGGGGCGTTATATTGCTTGGAAAGGAAGTTTGAGTCGAATTATGCGCTCCAGAAGTCCGTGGCGAAGAATGATGTTAGGTATTTTGAAGAGTGTCACATGGTGGGACCGGTGGTGTTATGTAGGATAGGTGTGTTGGTCGTGGTGCAAGGTGGCGAATATGTGCCCTGTGAATCTAGGTCTTATCACCATTTTCGTTTTCCACTTGTTTCATCATGTCTTTTGTTTTTACGACTGTAAATTCTCCTATCCAAGATAGATGTAATGATTGGGCCATGGTTGATCGTGGCCGATGAATTAAAACCTTGTCACCGACCTGTATTGGGTCCTTGTAGGTGAGGCGGTTTAATCTGACTTCCATTTTGTGGTTGGCTTCGTCGTTAGCTAGGGTGACGCCGTGATCGACGTGCCTTAAGAGAGCATTTATTTGCATACCCAGGTCGCCGTTTGCAATCTCTTTGCGTAGTTTAGGCAAACCTATATTGGAGTGACGACTAGTGATAATGTAATGCTGATCATAGCATTCATGGATGACGGATACGAGGACGTCTGTCCATTCACAGTTTCTCGCATAGCATATCATGTGGAGGGCATCCTTTATCGTGCGATGTTGACGTTGAATATTTCCTGAGCTCGACGGTCGTCAGGAACAGTGAAGTTCCGGTATAATGAACATTTGGCTGAAAAATTGTCAGTAGACCTCACCAATAAAGTGTGAGCCACGATCGGAGGACACTATGTATTTCTCTGTGGTAGAGAAAAAATTGGTATAGTCCGCGAGCAGCGTCGATTGCACGGTCTCTTGCACATGGTATGGCAGTAAAGTGTGGGCTGAAGCTACCAAGAATGGTGAGGATGTAGTGCTTGCCTTTGGAGTTGAGCATTGTAACGAAGTCTATAAAGACGAACTCAAATGGTCTCTTGCCTCGTTTACGCTTGCCGTAATTTCCCTTGCATTTTTCGCATGTCACAGGAATTGACATAGGCTTTAATGTCGCAGTTTTTTAATTCCCATCAGTAGCTGGGTAGGAGTTCAGGCATACAAGTAACGCTTGAGAGGTTGGTGTTCTTGTGGATATGGTGAAGGTATCTGGCACGAAGTTAAGTAAAACTAATTTGGGAGAGTGTTTACTGTCTCTTATCATTATATCGGTGGTGCCTGGCTCCAGAAAAAATTAGTACATGAGTTTCTTTAGGAGTGTTGCTCAGTGATCTTCGGGTTGATGTGAGTGTCACTTGAGTCAGCTGATTGAAGGGCGCTGATGATTTTCGAATAGATGTCACCCTTTAGTTGTTCGGTCGCGATGCCTAGAAAATTGCAATTCCTCTCCATAGGGATGATGGAGGTGGAGTGGTAAGCAAAGAATGCTGGTAGTATCGGGGTCGTGTGTACCATGTGTCCTGATGAAAGCGTGCGTCTGAATTCAACAGTTGCGTTGCAGTTGTTTATTGAATCGGAGTCGAGTGTGTCGTGGCCGAGGATATTTTCACCGATCAGGATCGGTGTAGCTTGGGCTGTCATCAGCGCGTTTATCCCTTTAAAAACAGGTGAGCTGTGATTGCCGATGGTGATGTCGCAGTTTAGTTCACCTAGGGCAGTGATACTGCGATTGATCCCTTTCACGTGGATGTCGGAATGGGTCATGTGTTTTCTAGCTTCTTTGAGCAGCTGAGAGATCGGCACAATGAAGGTGGACCATTCAGAGTCCAGCATAACTGTGCCGGAAAAGGTGGTGTCTTTGATGGTCAAAGTAGAATTGACGAGCAGCGACAGCTGTGTGGAAGGTCTCTGGAGGTTGAATATGTGATAGCAAACGTGGGTGAACGGGAAACGAGCCAACACATCTCGTCCGGTTTGTACGGAAAATTCTGCTCTCCGATGTTTATGGATGGTGTGTCACCATCCGTCACTGTGACATTAGCCCGAATGAGAGGCGGGTGGCGATATGGGCATTTGCATCCGTGGAAGCAAGCGCAACCCCTGATGTAGTCTTTGCATGTGGTGGGTTCTGGGTTAAGGTTGCGGTCTCTGTGTGGCTGATAGTGGTCGCATTTGTGTGGCGTGGTGAAGCTCGTCTGTTTTGCGGGTGCGGCGGTTGTCAACTTGTTTGTAGTGGCTGTTTCTGCTTGATTGGCAAATTTCTTCGACTCGATCGCTATGGTCTGTGCGTATAATACGGCATTGGGCTTCGCCTACGATACCACTCGCCGTATATTGTTGTCCGTTGTCTTGACAAGGTTGAGGTATAGGTTTGAATTCCAAGTTTTGACCTTCTTGCTCAACAGCATCAACACTTCAAGGCCATATCGACCCCCGCCCGGTAAACTAAATTATAGCACAACTGGGGCATTGATCATCCAGCCTTTGCACCCAATGCTCTCATATCATCGACAGTCTCTAGCAACATCTACAACCTGACCATACAGCAATACCTAAGCACAGAGATCATCGTCACCTTCTCGACACGCTGTCACCACAAACTAATAGACTGCTGAGTCTAAGGATAAAGAATATTTTCTATCTTATGATATTGTAATTAATTCCCAGACAATTATTTGTTTGATTTGATTATTTCGCGGTAAGCGTTTTTTTTTTATTTTCATTTTAAATATTTAGTAAAGGGAACTGAACGCTTGAGTTGCTGTTGTAGAAGTGATGAAATGCTGTGTCTGTGTATTCGATTTGAAAATTCCAAACTGCAGCGTTTCAAATAAAAAAAAACTGTAGCGTTTCAAATTTTCGTCTGCTTAATGAATTGGCGGGAAATTTGAATTCGAAAGAATATTTTCACTAACGAAAAAAATTAGAAAGAACATTGAATTCGTACGGTGAAGATGTACAGATCTTTCTCTGGTTTTTCATAAGTCGAAATTCAATTATTTTATAAAGTTATAATCATAACTTTTATACATAAAATATTATATATTAAGTAAGTAAAGTAAAGTTAGCGACCATAGTCGAGGGTGACCCGAAGGCTCCCTTTTCGATAGCTACTACACCAAGGTGTAGGGGAGGGCGCTACTCCATTCCCAGGATTGCTCCACTTTACCCTTGAACCGTACCTTATAATGCTGAGTGTTAAGCAAGGTGGTATCAAGTACCATTTTTAAAGTCTTTGGTATGACTCGACCTGGGATTGAACCCAGGTCTCCCGGGCCATTGGCGAACACTCTAACCGCTGGGCCAATGTCCCGGTTATATATTAAGTAAAATCTATTATTGTAATTTGAACAAACAAGATCATTTAAAAAAAAAGGGGGTGGCACTCGAATCAAAAACTCCTTTTAACACGTAAATAACAAACGTAATTGTTTATATTGTATAGTCTTGTGTTTCTGATATTCGTAGAAACCATGTTTTATTTTAAAATGAAAATCTCTAAAAAGTTTTGTTAAAGATTAATGTTAGAGATTAAATTCTCTTTTTACTGTCAAAATTAACAAGACAGCTGTTTAATTTCCCTTACATTTAATCTAAAATTATTTAAAACTATATTATCGAGTTTTTTTTCTGATTGCATATTAGCAAACATAAACAAAAGGAGAAAAAACTTTTATAAAATTGTTTTTATTTGTAAAAAAATTGTATAAACATTTAATTTTGCCTTTTTCAATACTGTAAATCTGTTAATTGTTTATCATTAAGATATCGCTTGAGAACTTTTAGGCAAATATCTTTTTATATTTTTTGTATTAAATAAAATTTCTTGGATTGGATTTTTGGATTTTTAATTTCTTTTTTCATCCTTTAAATGTATCGTCCGAATTTGCAGACGATCTTCATTTTATCAATATCAAAATTTATCTTTTATCTGCCTGAAAACTTTTAACAGTTAAATCACATCTTTTTTCTGCACAGAAACTATTTGCTATCTTTGTAGAAAAATTAAAATAGAATTTATTAAATTTTGATTAAATGTTGCAGAGGCGATAAGCAGTTCGACCCCGCAAGATGAAAATTTATTTGTCGAGTTTACAAGGGAGTATGTAAAGTTCGTGATAGTTGTTGGTGTCTTCAGCTAGATGGTTGGTGTCGGTAGCTGGTATGGTCGAAGTTGTAGAGAGGTAGCAAGAAGATCGAAGCGAGTAGCTGGTGTTGGTCGAAGTCGAAGAGAGACAGATAGATGATTGAAGAGAGTAGCTGGTGTTAATCGAAGTTGATAGCACCAAAATGGTCGTGCCTTTGCTGTGCTAAGGCACTCGAACGGACGAGGGAACCGACAGCTCAAGCTAACCCGTGCTTTAGCGCAGTGCATCCGTGCAAACGGACAAGGGAGCCGACAGCTAATGCTAACCCGTGTTTTAGCGCCGCGCACCCGTGCTAACGTATCGAGCAAACGGACCAGGAAGCTGTGGCTAAGATTTGCGGTATCTTAGCGCTGCGCAGACAGGGGACCGATAGCTAAAGCTAACCCGTGCTTTAGCGCTGTGCAGCTTAGCGGACGAACGGACAACAGAACTGACCGAATGGTTGAGACCGGATGGTCTTAGAGTCCTCTTCGTGTGTGCCACCTGGCTGTCTGTCCGTAAGGACCGTCAGAGATACTCCGATCCGCAGAAGGAGACCTTTAATGGTCCTTAAAAGGACCTTTTGGTATATTTGGCAAGGTGAATGCGACCACGAGATGTAGGATTCAGCCTTGGGGAGCCTCGGTATGAGAGCGGGCTCCCGAGAGCTTCATTGAACGAACTCTAAAATTTTTGACCAAAGGGAACGGTATGTCACACTGCTGGGCTATGTAAACATAAAGTTCGTCTATTAAAAATGGGCATAGAAATAAAGTCCTTCTTTAGCCCGAGATAGGCTACCGAAGATAATTCACTCCATTTTAATAGAGTTATTTTTGACAGACGTGTTCTGTAAATGTTAAATAAAATTTATTTCCTTTCTCAAACTGTAACGGCTGGCCAGAGTCGTATAGGGCTTCAACATTTCCGGTCGTAGCAGGATGTACGGTTTTTTGGATGTATGTAATCCGATCTGTTTATGTTTGTGAACAAGTCGCGACAAAAAAAAAAAAAAAAAAGAATAATTAGATTTGCTTTAAATATAAAAAATTACATTTTCGTTTAAGATTATTAAATCATCTTTATAAGACTTTCTACAAAACAGACTTTCAACACCCAACGCCAACGTGATACAACAACCGCGATTTCTACACACATACACAGTTTGTGTAAGACTCGGTCAATAAAATCTGAATTTAAACTTATCCACTTGCCTCAGTAATTTGTCCAGTCCTCTGTCAGTCAGCAACAAACAACTAAATACCTATTTGTGGGATCGATGCACACACATAACGGTCCCACGACAAACTCTCCTTATGCATAGTGCACACGTGATTGATTTCAATATTAAAGAAAGTTTACATTTGATAGAAAAATTAAGTTTCAATTTAAAATATGGGATTTAGCAATAAGACAAAACTGATATGTTGCTTCAATCATTACCAAATGAGGACAAGAGTGATTGAAAGATTTTAAAACTGCAGCGACACAGGGATTATTTCATTTATTCAATGTACGTAAGGGCCCTGTGTTTCTTCAATTTTATACCAAACATGCAGACGTAAGGAGAGACACTTTTGGGCTAAAATTAGATATAATTTAGATAAACAAATTATTTCTCTTGTTATTGTTGAGTTTTATCTTAAGAAACCTTAACCCTATTCAAAATAAATGTCGTCAGCAATGGTGATTTTACGGGGAGTGGGAGCGAGAGAAAGAATTGGTTGGTGAATATGAAAATATGTGCGAAATAGAGAAGAAAAATGTTCGTTGTTGTATCGATAAGAATGAGTCAATTTTAGAAAAATTGACGTATGTTGAACGGTTGTGGCATCAAAAAATAAAAAAATGTTCCAATATTTGTGTTGGTAGGGATGAGTCACAGACTTATGTGGTCAACCAAAGTTCATTTCAACTGGGAATGAGAAACGTCGGCATTGAAAACGTGGAATGTATGGGGTGGTGATTCTCGGATCATGCAGCTTCCACCAAAGGCCGCAGTCAAAAGGTTAGGACGAATTTATGTGATGTTGAGTGTTGCAGGCGTCGCGGTCGATGTTCTCTCTCGAGGTCTCGGATTTATTTCCAAAAAAATACAAAATTTTTTGCGGATCATGAAGCTCCAATGTTTTTGTGGGAAGGGGACGGTCATGCTAGATTATATTTTCTAAGGAGCCCTAGGTAGCTACACTCGCCGACTCAGACACACAATACAATAAGACAGACATACATCGACATACGCGTTGCATTCACCAAAATACCGCATTCGCTCGATAAAAAACATATGTACAAAAAATGATAATGATGGGAAGGGAGAAACCCCCCAAAGAATACAATGGTAAAACAAGGATAAAACCCCGTTTGGTTACCCTCCCTTTCCCACGTCTTTGATTTGGAAAGCCGACTATTTTCCGGTATCCACAAGGAGTGAAAACCGACGGAGGTCTTGGAGCCGACTGACTTTTTTAAAACTTTTATTGACCACTTGGATCGAATCGACTCCAAAAACTTTGGAGGAGAAGGTTGCTGATTGGGTAAAAAATAAAAAGAAAAGGATCCTTTAAATTGTAAATTTAAAATTTCAACTGGATGGATGCGCAGAGCCTACCTGCGCAGCGACGTATTTTATTTCTTTTGGTTTCGACCATCGTCGAGACAACATCCACGTTTGTGGTGTTTTATTTGTTTGTGAGTTAGTTTGGAACATATTAGTAAATCAGAAGGGATTTCTGTATATAACATTAGTATTAACACTTTAATTTTGTTTTGAACCTCCCTTGTGGTTCAACAACTTGAGAATAAAGAAGAGGGTAAGAATAGATAAGAACTCCACTACTATGAATGAAAAGTTTTTCCATTTAATTTCGTGAAGTAACATACTTATATTAAAACTCATGTCTAAGTTGTGTATATGATAGTGGTGTAGTATGAAAACGAAGACGCTTCTTGAATTTGCTCGTTCCTCCTCCTCCACAGAAAAATCTCCACCCCCCTCCCCAAGTGGCCCCACCCCACACTTTCAGAGTTCTGGAATCACCACTGGTCGTAGAAATTCAACCAGTGTCTTACAACACTTCCAGGATCACGTGAATGGTGAAAATTTTCGACTATAGACCTCTTGATTTCAGTAAAAAAAATGCATTTGAAGCATTTAATATGTCGGTCAGTTAATTCCCAAACAAAAATTTATGTTCTTTTATTTTCATATATCATATATCATATTATCGGTTAGATAGGCAGATATGATCAAGTCAGAAGTTTCCTTCCATAATTGCCTCATAGAAAGTATCGTTTTTTTTTAAAGTTTCTAAGTCAGTTCATTTTGCCCTGCCTTCCTTTCCTTTATCTTCTTTTCCTTTTTTTCCTTTCCTTCTACCCAGTCTTGCACTTTGTTTTTACCCCCCACCCCAATTCTCTTCTTTCTTTTATTTCTCTGGCAAATTATTTCTTAAAGGTTGAAATGAAAACCAGTTTAACTTCAATGCCAGTGGTAATCGTTTTAATTCAGGTGAAAGTATTTCAAATAATGATTTTCAAGACAGATAGAGCCTCTCAACAGAAAACCAACTGGGGCCTGTTTATTAAGATTACTATTAGTTACTTGAAACCATATGCAAACTGTGTGCAAACAAATGATTATTATTACATAGAAACAATTACTTGAAACCATATAATTATTTGTATTAGGCAGGAATACTTGAAACCAAGTAATTGCGTGAAAAATATTTGTATTAGATAGGAATATCATATATGATATCATATAATTGTATAGGTATATCATATATGATATATAATTAGATAGGTATATTATATGTGATATCAGATAATTAGATAGGTATATCATATATGATATCATACAATTAGATAGGAATATCATATATGATATCATGTAATTAGATAGGTATATCATATATGATATATGATTATATAAAAGCTGCCCACTTGTCTGCAGGAAACTCACAGTACTCCTTCAGCAGGCTTGTAAGAAGGGTATTGTACCACAGGAATGGTGTCTGGCTGATGGTATTTCGATACCAAAGGAAATGCAGTCAAAAGGCATCGCAAATTTTCGCTCAATATTCCTCCTAAATGTTGAAGGGAAAATATTTTTTTGAGTTCTTGCTTGCCGTATGACAACCTTTCTGGTGAACAATCATTATATAAATACATCTGTCCAGAAGCCTGGGATACCTGGCTTCCCCGGATGTCTGGAACATTCACAAATGATATGGAACTCATTACTCTCAGCCAAAAGGGACAAAATAGAACTACATGTGATCTGGCTTGATCTTGCCAAGGCATACGGTTCAGTTCCGCACTACTTAATCCGAATGGCCCTCGAATTTTTCAACTTCCCTTGCAAGGTTGGGGAAATCATAATGAAATGCTTCAATTCAGCTTTCATAAAATTTACCGTTAAAGACTATACCATCAAGAGGAAGGCACTTGAGATCGGCATCATGATGGGCTGTGTGATTTCCCCACTTCTTTTCGTTCTGGCCATGAAACTCATATTACGAGGTGCGATGAAAAATGAACATCTGACTTTTCCTCCTTCCAGAGCTTTTATGGACGACATCGCCATTCTTGTCCCGGACCAAATCGCTGCCGATGGTTTACTACAAAGGTATTATGACCTTTTCACATGGGCGAAAGGAAAGTCGAAGTCTATCGTTAGTCAGAGGATCTGTCAGGGAGATCCATTTCAAAATTGGCGGTGATAAGATCCCAACAGTCAGGGAGAAGCCGGTGAAGAGTCTCGGACGTCTTTATTCAATCCCACTGACTGACAGAGGTTCAAAAAGTAGCCTTGAAGTGGTTTAAATCAATTGACCAAACTTGTCTCGCAGGAAAGATGAAGGCTTGGTGTTACCAACATAGTCTGCTACCCCGTCTTTTGTGGCCCTTACATATGTACGAGATTGCGCTATCTTGTGTTGAACGGATTCAATAGTATAGCAACAAATACCTGAGTAAGTGGCTCGGAGTTCCTCTTTGTTTTCCGACAGTGGGTTTATATACCAATTCTGGAAACCTACAGCTCCCAATATCTTCACTGGTAGAAGAATTTAAAATTAGGAAAGTACGCCTTCACATGATGATGAAGGACTCAGCCGACGAGATCATTCGGAAGGCGTATGCAGAAATAAAATCAGGTACGAAGTGGTTAGCCGTTAATGCCGCCTAGGAGGCGGAATGCAGCCTACGAATCAAAGACATCATAGGTGTCAGTCAAACCAATCGAGCTGGGCTGGGTAGCCCGAACAACAAGGTATTCTCCAAAGTAGGCCCCAAGGGAAAAAGAAACATGGTGAGCGAAGAAGTCAGGAT
Organism: Sepioteuthis lessoniana; assembly: GCA_963585895.1. Lineage (NCBI taxonomy): Eukaryota > Metazoa > Mollusca > Cephalopoda > Myopsida > Loliginidae > Sepioteuthis > Sepioteuthis lessoniana. The sequence continues at coordinate 57,579,835 of OY757921.1, forward strand.
GTTTGAGAAGGAGCAAAGAACAGCCAGTGTTGTTACTCAGGCCAAACAATGTGCTTGGAAAAAATGGAATCATATCGAACCAATTAGATTATCGTGGAAATCCTTAATTGTAATGGAACCATTGGTGATATCATTCCTTCTTCGCTCTACATATGATCTCTTACCTAATGCGACCAACCTAAAATTATGGGGATATACCGATTCAGACCGGTGCTTGTCGTGTAAAAGCGATCGGGGTACCTTGCGCCATGTACTATCTGTATGTCCACAATTGCTTCAGATGTACACATGGCAACATAACAAGATGTTAGAGGTTGTAATAGAGTTGTTAATAGCACAATGTGAGACAGCAAACCAGCAACCTGTTACAGTCTAGGAACCCATAATTCAGGTCTTTAAGGAAGGTGAATGTCCTGTGAGGAAACAAAAAATTCCAATATGAAGCTACTGAACGGAGCTAGTGACTGAAAAGTTTCAGCGGAACTCAAGACATCTCTACAATTTCCAGTTCACATTATTCAAACAGAAAAGCCGCCAGACATTGTAGCGTGGCCCGATTCAAAGAAGATTGACCTCCTCATAGAATTGATTGTCCCCTGGGAAGAAAACCGGGAGGAAGCACACGAGCGGAAGAAAAACCGATTCGAAACACTGCGTGCCGACTGCGTGGAAAAGGGTTGGATATGCCAGTTGATTCCCATTGAGGTTGGTTGTCATGGTTTTCTAGAACACTCAGTCATTTCGTTTCTTTCAAAAATAGGGATCACTGGCAGCAGTTTGAAAGTTGCCTCAAATCATCTTCAGACCACGGCACAATATGCATAAAGTTGGATTTGGTCGAAAGCGATAAGTTTTCAGCATGAATGAAATACACGCGGAACCACCATTCCAGTGTGATTGCGTAACATCAGGAAACGGTTACTGTAAATGCGTAATGACATCAACGGCCGAAAGTAAACGCGTTTTTTAAAAATCACAAACTGCTCACTAAAAATGATCAACATCTAATGTAATCTCTGCTTTTAATTGATCTGGCGTATATATATATATATATATAATTCTTTTAAATACCCTGTCCGGTGGCAAGATCTGCTTGGTAGCGGCAGGAGTGGCAGTACCGCCATGAGCTACCAAAACTGTGTCTAGCGGCTGATGAGGGCAGGGTATCGCATGTGCTTTCACACATTGTATGATGAAAAAAAATTCGTACATCGTATGATATTATATAATTAGATAGGTATATCATATATGATATCATATAACAGTTTGCAAAAAAAAAAAAAAAAGAAACAACTACACAAAAATGTAAATAAATATCCTAACCTCTGGGTATAAAATAACCCTAGACGGGTTAACATGCCGTTTAAACCAACCAATCAATCAATCAATAAAGATATTTGCTTCATATATAGGGGGAAAATTATCATCGACATTAGGATGTATCAAATATATTTTCGCTTTTTTACAAATCTCTTTCTCTCTCATTTCTCTTCCTCTCTCATTTTGTCTTTCTCTCTCTTCCAAGTTTAAACAAGTCAATTTTGTCTGCTTATGGCAATCATTTCAATCTAGGTAAAAGTATTTCAAATGCTCATTTTTAAGGCCAGTAGACCTTCTCAACTTGAGTTGCTTTTTTGTTCATACAGAACTTTGTAAACTATAAAAAAAATCGAAATCCCAAAGTGGCTTGTCAGGAACTTCCAATGTAGAAATTAATTATAGTGAAAGATCCACAACTTCATTTCAATTTGAATGAAATTTAAATCCTAAATCTTGCTTTATAAAATTAGATATACCTATCAAATCTACAAACATGCACATATTTCTCTCAGTTTTCCTTTCTTTTTCTTATCTCATTCGAGTGTGGACACGTACACACACATACACACACATACGTTCAAGTAATGGCAATGCAGGAATGATTTCATACACCCCAGAGTTCAAGAAGAGGCTGCAGTTTAGTGTTAACACTCAAGACACGGGTAAAAGATATTACTTACTTTCACTAAAATCTGTCATAGAAAATTGAAAGATTTTATCTAATCTTTTATCTATCTTTTATTTCAATTACCAATTTTCAGCTGTCAAAAAATAATAGTGAATAATATTAATAATTTTATGAATTTTGTGAAAGTAAAAATTTGTTTGAAATCGTCTGGTTTGAGGTATTCAAAAAAGAAAATGGTGAGGCATTATTAAAGGGGCCAGTAGGAATTTTTAAGAAATTGATCACCTGTATTTTATTTACATCCCTTTTCAAGACATCAGTCCGCAAAGAAAGAAAGAGAGAAAGAAAGAAAAAAAGAATTTTTGAATGAATGAATTATGCAGTTGGACGAGTCTATCATATTGTGGGGATTAAATGAAAATAAAAAAAAGCATAAAAAAGTAAAATAAAATAAATAAATACAAAAATAACAATCTGATGGTGATGCTCCTATACTGGGGCGCTTGGGAATGTCAGAATTGTTGCCGGACCGGTATATGAATGCGTCGATCCCGCAAACATGTTATATCTTTGTGTTGCCATTGACAGAGGACAGGACGAATGACAGAGACAAGTCGATAAGTTTAAAATTCAGGTTTTATTGAGCAAATCGTATACGAAAGGTGTATGAGTGTAGAATTGTGGTTGTTGTACCGCATTGGTATATTTTCTGTTAGGTGTTGAATGTCTGTACTGAAGCAAGTCTTAGACTCAGCTGTCTATTAGTTTAGAAGGCGAGGATGGTCTCTGTGCTTGGTGCAGATATTAGGATGTTGCTGTATGGTCAGGTTGTAGAGGTTGCTGAAGACAGTCGATGATGTGGACGCATTGGTTACAAAGGCTGGATAATCGATGTCCCGGTTGTACAGTACTTTGGTTAACCGGGTGTGTGTCGATGTGATCTTGAGGTGTTGGTGCTAGTCCGAGTAGCATGGTCGCTCATGGATCAGATACTGCAGATGCTGGTTGCAGAGAATGTGTGATCGATGTCCCGGTTTGTTCAATCCTTGGTTAACAGTGTATATGTTGATGTGGCCTCAAGTGTTGGTGCTAGTCCGAGCGGTGAGTCGCTCGTGGACGAGGTGATGCAAATGTCGTAGCTTGGTTGCGCAGGAACAACGGCTGGTGCTGGTTGCTTGATTGTGCAGGAACGGCTACTGGGTTAAGCTGGTGCTGGTCTGAAGTTGGTGCTGACTGCTGTGGAGTCGTTTCGTGGTATCTGCCAAGGTGTAGTAAGGAGACCAAAAATGTCAAGAGACTCTTAGAAAAGCTGTTGAATGGTAAACTTTCTGAAGTTAGCTCTGAGAAGAGCTGTTTGAAGGAGAAGAACAGCTGCGATTGGTCTGGTTGGCTGTGCTGAGTCTGCGGCTGTGGTTGGTTGGATTCCACGTCTTCTGCTTCGGCTGGTGGTAAGGACACAGACCCCACGTTCGGCAGCTTGGTTTGGTGGTGAGGACATAGACCCCATGAAACAGATCAAAAATCATTGAATCAATTTTAAAATGTGATGAAAAAATAAGATTAATTCTATAGAAACTCAAGCAAAACATTTTTTCTAAAATGCTTTTATTGATATTAAAGAAAATACCTCGTTGAGTTCTACTTAGTCGAGTTCCCACACACCAAAAACCAATATTAGCGTTGATATATTCGTGATATACTAACATAAACACAACAGAACGAAAGACAAGATAAAAGAATTTGTACATATAAGAACATTTAATCTTTTATATAGAAGTTATATCAGCGTATGGTTGCAAGGAAAGAAATAAGCACAGTTGCAAAAACAAAGAACACAAAGGCACGTAAAAATTTAAACAATTGTATTGGAAACAAATGAGTAAAAAGTTCAAATAGCAAACAAAACGTGTTGATATGAAATTAAAAGGCAAAAAAATGTCCTATACTTAATAGTGGTAGGATTATTGGACTTACGCGTACACGGTCAATCAGATGTTACGGATGCGGAGAGGAGAGGGGTGTTCAGTGATTTACGGGTTAGTCGCTTCCTTCAAAGCTGAGAAGAGGAAAGTCAATGTGGATGATGCATGGTTTCGAGTTTCGCCTCTGTCTCTGTCTCTCTCTCTCAATTGGAGTTCTGGTCTGTGGACTGTCGTCTGCCTTCTGATCTGTGTCGAGAAATTTGTGTCGAGAAATTTGTCTTTTATATCGTTTTTCTCTTCTGATCGGATCAGATTGGGTTTTCTTTGTTTTTTATCTCGAAGGTCAAGAATTGGCTGAAAAATTACTTTTAATTATTTTAGTTTTTTGACAAATTTCATCGACATTTTGATATGTGCTGAGCCTATGCGCAGAAACCCCTTTTTTCCATTTTGAAGAAAGTCTCAGCATCGATAACATTCGGTGAATGCTCTCGTGGGCGTTAGTTGCAATTATTATTTTGTGTGTACGATAATTTAGAAAGAGATCTCTTTCGGTCATATAACATAGATAATATATCAATATTATTAAAAAGAAAGAATTCACAAACGTCTCTGAACACATTGTCTCAAAAACAAACAGAATTGTGGAAAGTGTACAAAAATGGAAAAGTGTTTACTTGATTTTGGAAGGTAAAATAACAACCGGACTTAATGTCCACAGAAAGAGGCCTTTAAGTGAGTCTATCTAAGAAAGTTAAATATTTTTGCATTTTTGTGTTTTGAGGGGCCCTAATAGCAAATAGTTCGTCCAAAATATCCGCTACTTAACATTAACAGATGTTTTATTAAAATTTGGTTAATGTTAGGCATTTTGAGACAAACACCCATGCCTAACTGGTGCGTGACCCCTTTCAGCTTTAGAGAGAGAGAGAGAGAGAGAGAGAGAGAGAGAGAGAGAGAGAATCGTACAGTCAAATAGCATACAAAATGTTATATCAATCTCGTAACTTGTGGTTGTCTTCAGTTTTAGAACTATGAAGTCGTATCAGTTCTGTACTTAAACGTGTTCTCAGTAGGAGGATACACGCGTTAAGCTGGGTCTATTCCAAGGAAAAAGAGACTTCATTTGAGTAAATGATATGTTATATATATGCATACATATATATATATATAGAGAGAGAGAGAGAGAGAGGGAGGGAGAGAGTGGTCGGTTTCTTACGTGCTTTTCTCTCCCTCATTGCTTTTTCTCCCTCCTTCTCTCTCTTTTTCCGTGTGTCTTCCTGTCTGTGACTGTTGCACTGCTTGGTTTGAATTGGCTTCGTTTATTTGTTTAACGGCATATCAACTCCTTATGAGTTATTTAATGCCAAAATTTAATTAATTTCAAAATGATTGATTTCAACCATAACAACATTTTCAAAATTTTATTACATTTTGTTTCAATTGCACTTTTTTTTTATTTGCGTGTAATAATTTGTGTGCACACAGTTTTATGGTATCAAGTATTCCTATCCAGAGCTAATAAGTTTTAAGCAAACCATTTTCACTCATCAGTGGAATTCTAAGAGATAGAACTACTCCAGGTCAGAGTAATAGCAATAAAGGGTTACTCCACATTTCCTAGACCTTCAGAACTGGAGCCTCACAATCGGGACCTCTTGCTTTGGAGATGGACGTAAGTGTGGTTTCTTACCTTATTACAAATACGATGTATTTTAAGCCCAGCCTACCGGGTGACTGTTGTTCTGTCCGTCCATTTCTCTCTCTCTCTCTCTCTCTCTCTCTCTCTCTCTCTCTCTCTCTCTCTTTCTTTCTTTCACACTCTCTCTCTTTTCGGAAGTGATTTTTCTACATCAAACTGCTTTGATATTCTATAAAGGAGAAACAAACTCTTCCTGAATTATTTCTATAAATTTAAACGAGTTAAGAGATTACATTGAAAGTTGTAAGTTTACCAAATTCAGCATCCACCGAAAGAAGGTCGGATGATATGTTGATCGAAACGTTGTGGCTGAAAGAAACACTAATTTAAATAGTTCCTTAAACAAAATACGGTATAAATCTACTGTCTTTGAAAATCGGAATAGAATATTGATAGTCATACAACATTCGTGCGACGTGGGTATCGAGTATTTCATAACGGCAGCAAAGACGTTTGTAAAACAGATGGAGAATTGATTATAGTTTCAAATCACATTTCCTCTACTGAGGGAATTACATAAAACCTCCCCAAATTGGTTCAAAGGATGTTAGACACATATCTATCGTCTCGAGTCTCCTTATGCAAAACATCCTCTTTCATATAGCAAAGCATGTTTTAACATTGGTTTCTCTTTTAGTCAATAAGGAATTTTTCTGAGTGGAGAGAATGTATTTATACATTTATATATGATCTACGCTAGGAAAGAGAATGTCGGTGAACCTGCGTGGGTGGGTGGATGTTGGGCTGCTAAACTGAAAGCAGAAAGGCTATCTACTAATAACACTAAGTGGAGGGGGAATAAGGAAAAAAACCCAAACAAAGCATTGAAATGAAACTTGGAGGCTGATCCCAAAGGAGTGCGGTCACGTGTATTTCCACTCTTGGTGAAATACAGCGTCTTAGAACATCGAATGAGTCTGTATAGAAAAAAGACTAAGATTGTGAAACCGATATCAGAAAAGGAAAATGGAAGCTCTTCGGCCTCCTACGAAGAAATGAATCAAATATGCCAGCAAATGGGACGATGAAGTTCTATTTCGCTTTTAAAAATACTAACAGGACCCGCGGAAATTCTACGGAACGGAAAAAAAATTAAGGGCAACTATTTAAGCAAAGGCTCCCTTTTCCGTAGCTAGTCCTTTTCGTGGATTGCTCCAGTTTACGTACTGGATTGATACGTACCTTATAATGCTGAGTGTTAAGCAAGGAGGTATCAAGTACCATTTTTTAAAGTCTTTGGTATGACTTGACCTGGGATTGAACCCCGCTCTCCCGGACCATTGGCGAACACTCTACCTACTAGGCCAATGAGCCGGACATTGGTATAATGGTTAGAGTGTTCGTCAATGGCCCGGGAGACCTGGGTTCAATCCCAGGTCGAGTCATACCAAGACTCAAAAAATGGTACTTGATGCTACCTTGCTTAACATTCAGTATTATAAGGTAAGGATCAAGGGTAAAGAGGAGCAATCCAGGGAAAGGAGTAGCGCCCTCCCCAACACCTCGGTTGTAGTAGCTATCGAAAAGGGAGACTTCGGGTCGCCCTCAACTACCGTCGCTAACTTTAATTTTTTTATTTAAGCAAGAACGAATGATTTACAATTTTATTACTTATAAATCCTGTTATTACCTTTGCAATAAATAATACAAAAATATACAAAAGGAATCCATATAATATTTAATACACATATCGTTCATAAGTATTTAATTCTACTTAAACTACAAGATTAATATAGTTGCATACTCTATTTTGTGGGCAACGGTATTGCTGGTACCGTAGAGTCATCGGAGTTCTTTTTCTTTTTCCTTTCCAACTTTCAACAAGACGTTGTTAGAGCTTATAAAAACTGTGGAACTCAGCAAAGCAATATGCAATAATTTATATTTACTCTGCTGCTAAAAGAGGATAGATGAAGTTAGCACAGTGAAATTCCATTGGAGTTTATTGAGATTGGTAGGTGATCAAAATCAGCAATCAGTTAAGTAGCAAGCTGAGTCAATTTTCAGCCTAAGCTCTGAAGGAGAGCATGTGCACACGTGGGCAAGTCTATTCCCTGGATTACGATTGTAAGCTTGTCTATGCGTGGGTATATATATATATATATATATATATATATATACCAGCTTTTAATTAAGAAGTTTTGCAGGGACTATGTTGAGTTACAGCCTGTTTTATTTTTGTCTGCCAACTGGACGTTACAGATTGATCATTCTATTTCTTTATCGATTTACCTTGCGTTTCCCGTGTCTCGCAGGGCATTTCATGCACCTCTCGAAATCATTCAACCTGAATCTATTTTCAATGTTTTCTTTCTTAGAGAAAAAAACAACTTTTCTTTGAACAGCTCGCGACGGTTTTGGTTAAACTTGTCAGGAACGTGATCAATTGGACCAGTAGTTATTGTACGGGGAGGAATCCCCCACGTCTGTAATAGCTAAAGTAATGGACTGCAGCATCGAAGTAAGCAGGTTTGAATTCTAGTTGCGCTTTTACGTTCGCTCTTGGACTAATATGTTTGGGAAAAGTATGAACCTTCTTATTCTCCCAGTGATGGATTAAATAGTATCCTTGCTGTTTTTCTACAAGGATAGCATTGGCATTAAATAACCCAAAAAGGTTGATGTGTCATTAAAACAAAGAAAACAAACCAAAACAAACCACAGTTATTGTATCTAAAACATGCAGCATTGTTAATTATCTCCCCTTCTTTATCTCTTCCACACCAGGTGGCGTAACGGTGTCTGCATTTTGAAACCAGTTCGTTCTTTTGGTTCAGCTCTGTTTCCAACTGTAGACACGAAATCATATCCTTACTAAGAAAAATGTGTGTAGGAAATGGAATCAGGGTCTCGAGTTCAAATCCTGGATAAGGGTGCGTGCGTTTCACTTCGCGCTTATGCTTCTAGGAATTACATGAATTCATCTCTTCCCCGTCCCGCTATTGTCACTCCAGCCTTGATACGGCAACCAGTTTACGAAAAGGAAATGTCTGAATTCAAAATATCTGTACTCCCCTTAGAAATTGACCTTGTATCTCACTTTGATCGTAGTGGAGGGGTTACGTAAATACATACTAAGAAATATAAACGAACAACGTAATGAATAAAACAAACCAAAGGATTTGAGAAGATACGTGTCGTGAAGGGCATGTGACATGAAAGAAGAGCTCAGAATAAGGAGACTATAATTTTCCTATATCTTATTCAGAAGAACACGGAAAAAGAGTAGCAGTAACAAACACTTAACGAAAATGGCTGTAAAACACCTAGACTTAAACCGATTACAACACAGAATCTTTTTTCATCATGAAATATTCTCATGAAAATCGACAATTTCTTTTTTTCTTTTCAAGAAGGCCAAGTATTTTTCTCTTTTGTCCGTGCATACTCATACTTATCAAGGGCCAAGCTCTAGAGGGTATGAGTTCGTGTTTCTCTCAGTGCACTAGACAGATACCTAAATTCTTTTCGCATGTCTCCCGAGATTCTTATAACTATTCTCTTCTTCCTTCATCTCCTTTGGATACTCAACTTTACTACAAGTCTTCTGGTGGGCAATCTTTTTTAACCTTCTTCTGTGGGTCTAGACATTTTTTTGTCCCTTTTGTTTATTTTTAAAACTTTCTTCCAGGATGGACCTGACAGGTAGTTTGGTTAAATTGATCACTGTGATCGTGGCTCCGGCCATCTCTGGAGTACCATTATTCGAATCGCAGAGAGGACTCAAAAAGTAGACGTGGACAAGGTCTTGGGTCAAGAGACCTGCACGAGGGCCGCGAAGGTAGTCAAGAATAACCACTAGAACCAGGCAGGAAGAAAGTCCAACCTGAGGGCCCGAAAAGTAGACGGAGGCAATGTCACGATTAAAGGGGCCATCCCTACGGCCCGAACTGGTACCCAGTCGAGGACTCCAGCTACCCAGAGGACCTAACTAAAAAAAAACAGAAACGGCCACTCTAAAAAAACTTAATTATGTAGTAGTAATTTCCAGCTGCTTTGTCTACCAGATTCGGGTTCAATTGCTTTCTCTTCTCTCCTCCTGCAGGACCCCGACCGAGATACCATGATACGACAGATCACGGATACTCTCTGGTCAACCGGTGTAAAGGGAAGGATGAAAATACATCATCCAATAGAAAACCCGTAAAAAACACAGACAAGCAAGGCTTGCTTGTCTGTGTTCTTTACGAGCATCTACAGCATTTCGACGGCACTACCATTCTGCCGATTCCAGAAATAGGAGATGCTTAGGCAGTTAGAATCTTGTCCTTCGAGTCCTCGGAGGTAAAGACCAAGAGCTCGTCTGCATAAAACGAGAGACTGTCGAAGACCTCCTCCGCGCCAAAAGTGTGCCAGTAATATAATCTGCTGGAGGAGCTTTGCCACCTGAAACATCCTGCTTCTTACCGTGCAAGAAGCAGTGGGGCTGTTTCTAAAAGATATATACACTGCAACCGGAATACCAAGGAACACAGAACTCTAATATCTCTATCGAAATACCCGATGACGTTCTGGCCACTTACCTCAACAAGGTCGGAAAAACAGGCGCCTAAAACCAAGTCTACTCTTAAAGTATTTGCCTCCGTAATTCAGCAATTCGCGACACCCTGACCTTCCACAGCCAGCAGCTAACAGTAGTCATGAAAGGTAGACTGTCACACTGCAAGCTGTGACGCCAGCAAGTTCATATAACATGAACAAAAGAGAGTGCGCCTCCTGCACAAACACCACAGAGAAAACAATCCCAACACCTGTAGTGGTGAAAATGGAACGCAAAATCACCTCCGCCTCAGTCACTTCTGACTCTCCCAGGGAGAAAAACATCGAAGTGACAAGGATCATTGCACCTCCCCACTAACAAAGGCCCGCAAGCACAGACAAGCAAGAGGGGGAAAATTCCTTACCCAAACAATCACTGACATGCAAGGGGGGAGAAATTCCCAACTCGAAAATCCATGGTTAGACGGAGGCAATGTCACGATTAAAGGGGCCACTTTAAAGGTTGATTATTACATATCAACCTTTGTAAGTTATTTAACGTCAAATCCATTTTTTCGCAAATAGTTCTATTTCAAACAATTTAGTTTAATTGGCAAAAACATTTCTATTTCAAGCTATTCACTTTAGTCAAACAGTTCTATTTTAAACTATTCAGTTCAGCTTAAGTACGCAGTTTCGATGTCAAAACAGTTCTATTTCAAGCAGTTCAGTTTAGCATAAGTACACAGTTTAATTGTCAAAATATTTCTATTTCAAGCTATTCAGTTTAGTCAAACAGTTCTACGCAGGTTAATTCTATTTAAATCCATGTTTATACAAATAATCAGTTCTATTTCAATCGATTCAGTTTAGCATGAGTACACAATTTAATTGTCAAAAGCATATCTATTTCAAGCTATTCAGTTTATTCAAACAGTTCTAATTCAAACAATTCAGTTTAATATAAGTACTGATTTTGTTTACACCCAGTTAAATGTCAAAATAGTTCTATATTAAACAATTCAGTTTAGTGTAAGTAAAGTTTCAATGTCAAAAACAGTTCCATTTCAAACAATTTAGTTTAGCATAAGTACACAGTTTAATTGTCAAAAACATTTCTATTTCAAGCTATTTAGTTTAGTCAAATATTTCTAATTCAAACAATTCAGTTTAGTATAAGTATGCAGTTTAGTTCTATTTAACCCATAGATAGGGCCCTATCAGGTGCTACCATTCCGGGCCAAGGAGCAATGGTAATGAAGGGGTTTCCGCATTCCCCAAATCCCCAGCATCACTGGAACCTCCTTATCATATTGTTTAGTGTCATATCAGGACATTCGTTGAGGGGGTTTACCCTTCTGTCGGTGTATTCTCCAGCCCCAGTTGACTGGGCAATACACAGAGTTAATGTCAAAGCAGTTTTATTTCAGATAATTCAGTTTAGCTGTCAAAACAGTTCTATTTCAAGCAATTCAGTTTAGCCTAAGTACGCAGTTTTAATGTCAAAAACAGTAACCTCAAACCACAGTATAGTTCTATTCAACCCATAGATAGGACCCTATCAAGTGCTACCACTTCGGACCAGAGTGGACCTAGGAACGATGGCAATGAATGGGTACTCCACATTCCCCAAAGCTCCAGCATTACTGAAATCTCACAATCAGATTGTTTAGTGTCATATCTAGGACACCCGTTGAAGGGGTTTTATCCCTCTACAGAGAAGCAGTTGGTGTGTTCTACAGCCCCAGCCAACTGGGCAAGAAAATCCAAGGAGGGAGATGTGGATGTGACTCGTTAGTTCTTCCTTGACCCGTAATAGATCCTTTTTGGATAGTGAATTAGTCAGAAGAGCAGGCATAGAATTCTTGTCTTTCCTCACGTTCCACTGGTTAAGGCTTGCTGACCCTATACAAGTTTTGGTCAGCTTGCGGTTAGGTGATAGGCTTAGCTTGACCGGCTTCTAGAAGTTCAATACCTCTTTACTGGAGATACGAGTTTTTCGGGACCGGCTGATTAACTTAATCCAGACAGCGTTAGTGGAAACTATTACGAAGAATAAGTGGTGGAATTCCCTTAAATATAGGATTAGAGACTTCACTATCAAATATTACTGACAGCTCGCCTTAGATCGGAACAAGACAGTGAAATCCTGTGACGATAAGATAGCCTGGGCTATGGAGTGAGGAATCCCCAATAAGTAGATAAGACCAAACCAGGAGCGTAAGGTTAGCAAACGTTACAAGTAGCAAGTAGTTAAATCGAGGCAAAAAAAAAAAAAGAACAAATCAAGGAAAAAAAGTATCAGCCATGAAAAACAACGTGTAAGCATGTAAAGAAAAATCGCGAAAATATCCTAAACGGGTTTATCGAGTGCATCAATTTGTCGGATGGACACAAATTCTGGACGGATTAGAAGATTCGGGAAGCCTTCTGGGCATGTTTTCGTGATCTTTTTAGCCGTTTGACGGACTTCCTAGTGGAGGAATTTCGCAATTATTTAGCTGACTCACACCACTTACAGGAAGCAGGAGCAGTTAGCTGTGAAGGAAGAGTGAAAGAATGCGACGTCCGTGATGCGTTGAAGTTGGCTGGCCGAAAAGAAAGTCGTCAGGATAAGATGGTTTACCCTACGAATTGTACTTGAGGCTGTCGCAAATATTTTTGCCTATCCTAACGAATGTTTTCAACCACTGGTTTGCCCAGAGAGCCATTCCTGAACATGTCATCACATGACTGAGGAAAGGTGGCAGGCATGTATGGGAGGAACTAGAGGATTACAGGCCCATAACTTTGCTAAACACAGAGATAAAAATTTTGACCCAGGTCTTAGTTTGTAGATTGTTTGATAGGATGGACCATCGGTATTTGGCGGCGGTTCAGGAGCCTGCCTGGATTTACACCAAACTTCTGCAAATGAATCAGTATTTTGTACCAATTTCCAAGGCTAATGGTACAAGTGAACGGAAAGTACTTGGAGATCTTCGCTGTCGATTGAATGGTCTGTTCGACAGAGTCTCCCTCTCGTCTCCTCTTTTCTATGACCTCGCTTTGGAGTCCCTGCTCCGAAGACTTAGAGATGTAAATGCAAATCTGGTTCTGTGAGGTAGCTTGCTCGTTTGCTGTCTCAGAGAGAAGGTGTCTGTGTACGCCGATGACGTCATTATATTTCTGTGCCACTTCTCGGATCTAAGTGCGGCACAACTGGTGTTTGGAATGTACGACAAGGTGACTGGGACCAAAATAAAATCTGAAAAGAACGAAAGGATGCGGTTGGGTGCCTGGAGAGGCAGCCGAGCCCTTTTTCATCCTCGGGTGTAGTTAGGTCCTGACCTCCAACTGGAAAAAAATTAGTCGGAAGTACAAGCAAAGGAAGAAGTACGGGTGGATACCTGGCTTTGAAGGCAGTTGTCCTTACAGACCAGAGCGGAGGCCTGCGCCATAGACATTTTATCTTTGATTCTTTACTGATTGTCGGTACTTCCCCTGCCTGTGAATTGTTTGTCGGCACTGAAACTTTCCCTCTTCTCATTGCTGTAGAAAGGTAGAAAGCCAAAGGTTCGCTGGTAGATCTGTCTTCAACAGCTGTGAAATGAAGGCTTAGGAATGTTGGACTTGGAAAGTCACTGGTTTGCTGAAAGGCTGGCATTCCTGAATTGATCGTTGACGCAAGATGCAGCAAGGGAGACAGAAGGTTAGAGATGACTTCCCTTAACAGAAATCCTAACCCACGCAGGCTAAAGAGAGAAATGCTCCGAGATACACTCCCTTTTCAGTGCTTGCCTGCCCACGATACAGACGTTTTTGCGTTCTCGAAACGGGCCTCCTTTTTTCTCATTCCAAATAAAATGTCCAGTCAACTGAGAGAATAAAGATTCCACTTTGTTTATATAAGGTAGTCTGCCTATAACAATATATACTAGTGCTAAAAATCCATGGAGAATGTGATGCATCTTTTTATTAGGAAAAAGTAATTTTCTTTTTTTTTTATCATATATTATTCAATTTAAGAATTTATTATTTAATTATAAAACAGACTTCGTCTCTTTGAAAGAAATTCAAAAGTCAATTCAAAAGGTCTGTGAGGGCCATGTACTAACCAAATATTCAAATTGTTAAAAACAAAACGTAAACAGCCTTGGGGTTTTCGGGGCATTGATCCATTTTAAATCATGACATCTCTTGCTCCCCTGTTGGGGTTAAAAGGTCACATCTTTGGATAGATTAATCAGACTATTGATTTTTGTTTTGTTTAATGTGAAAGAACATACACAACGTGTGAGCTGAGAACCTTAATTAATCAAGTCTCTCTATTGTGGCTTAATTGGACGACCAATTAAAATCTGATACGTGAAAGGGATACTCTTCCTACAGACATCGATCACTGCATTTGATTGACTGACTTGTCAAAAAGTCGTAGAAAAATACGAAATGATCAATGACTGGCAAGCCAATCGGCAATGTTTGTTCTCAAGGGAATCCTCTATAAAAATACATGTTTTAGGGCTAAGAAAAATATCCGATTTTCTTTACCGAAGACAGGAGGATAAGAAAAATCTCTCCAACCACGAAAGCTTCTCCAGCAAAAGCTTCACTCTTCGAAAAATTGACTAACATAGAAAGACCGCACCAGCCAGATACCTCACGTATGTCTCACAAATACAACAAAAAGGACACAATTTCCTTGGCGGAGACATGAATGCCAACATCGGGAAAAACGAAAACCACTAGTACAGCCTACACAACACGTCAAACAGAAATGGAAAACATCTAACTGATTACACGATAGAAAATAGATTAACATGCCTAAATACAAACTTTCAAAATAGGGAGGGAAAATTATGGACCTACACATACGCAAACAATACTAAAGCACAGATAGACAACGTCTTTATAAACAAGAAATGGACAAATAGTGCAGTAAATTGCGAGGCTTACTCCTCTTTCGTGGGTGTGTCCTTCGATCACCGAATTTTCCCGGCAAAAATACGATTGAGCCCACGAAAGAACGCTACCCGAACAACGACCACCATACCTTATGACTGGGTCCTTCTTAATAACAAGGATATTTGAGATAAATATGTAATAGCATTAAGAAACAAATTCGATGCACTACAGGAGAAGACAGAAACACATACTCCTAATGACGAATATGAGAATTTCGTCAACGTCCACCTAGAGGCAGCAGCGAAATACGTACAAAAAAAAAAAAAAAAATAGAACTAAAATTAGCATCCCATGGGAGACATTAGCGGTTAGAGAAAAACGTGCAGACGTGAAAACTGTCTCCAAATGCAATAGGAAGAACCCAACAAACGCAAAAGTCCTGAAACTAAAAAAAGGCACAAAATGAATTAGCAAGCATGTACCTGAAAGAACAGACAGAATACATACAAAATCAAATAGATAAGATTAGAGACTCAGTGGAAGATAGGCAATCTAGGATAGCATGGCAAACGATAAATGAAGTGAACAGAAGGAATAGCACCGCCAGAGCTAAACTGAAAGCTACAAACCAATAAGCAAGAATAAAACTGTGAAAACATTTCCAGAATTTACTTGGAAACCCACCAAAAGTTACGCATGAACCAATCACGAGAATTATTAGTAAGCAATTAGACATCAAACTGGGACCGTTTACTCCGGAAGAACTCGACTCAGTACTTAGAAAAATCAAAAATAGAAAAGCCGCTGGGCTTGGTGAAATTCCCCTAGAAGTATGGAAGACCAGACAATTCGATGACATGCTGCTTCGATACTGTAACGCAGTTTATAATCAAAATCCGATAGACAGATGGATGAAGGGATGCATCCTCCCTTCCCCAAAAAGGGTGACCTCGGATTAGCCAAGAATTACCGAGGTATAGCTCTTACATCCATAGCAGCCAAATATACAATGCCCTACTACGCAACCGCATAGAACCCACGATTGACAACATTCTCAGGAAGAACCAAAATGGCTTCCGGAGAATAGATCCACGACCTCAATATTTATTGACTATCCGTAGAATTTTAGAAGGCGTACGGGCAAGAAACGTACAGGCAACAATATTGTTTGTCGACTTTACAAAAGCCTTTGATTCCATACACAGAAGGAAGATGGAGCAAATCCTACTCGCATACGGTCTACCAAAAGAAACCATCGCAGCCATAATGATTTTCTACAGAAACACCAAAGTAAAAGTGCGTTCTCCGGATGGAGACACAGACAAAATCAGAGAGAATGGCTTCGAGCTGACGAAGAAAAGAAGGAGAAGGTACCCCGCAAAAAAAATTACCGACGCCGACTATGCCGATGACATAGCGCTTCTGGCAAATGTACCTGCTCAAGCCGAAACCCTACTGCATAATCTGGAACGAGCCGCCACGAGGAGTGCTGACTCATCTTGACTGATCTTCCCTCACTGCGGCTTGACCCTGTCTCATCCGACTGGTCTCTCTGCTGTCCGGTGTCGACTGGCCACTCGCGTCAACCTTCGCCAACTGCCTTCTGTGGGTTCCTTTGTCCAATTCCTCTGGCCTTCCCTTCCTACTTCCGGTCGCCTCGAGATCGCGGGCTCAGTCCTTTGTTTGGTTTCGCGCCAAAACAGACAAAGGGATCGTCTGCTTGGCGGACCACCTACATAGTGTTACAACTAAACGGATGGCGAAAAAGCTTGACGGCAACTACACAAGAATGCTGCAAGCAATATTGAACAGGTCCTGGAGGCAACACCCCACAAAGCAGCTGCTATACGGCCACCTACCGCCCACCACGAAAACTATCCAAATTTGACGAAACTGACATGCAGGACACTGCTGGAGATGTGGGGACGAGCTCATTAGTGGACCTCTTCACATGGCCGAGCAAAAGCAGGGCGAGCAGCTCGAACCTACATACAGCAGCTCTGTGAGGATACGGGGTGTAGCACTGAGGACCTGCCGGACGCGATGAACGATAGGGAGAGATGGCTAGAAAGGGTCAGGGATATCTGTGCCGATGGCACGACAAGATGATGATTTTTACGCCATTCAGTTTCAGTAATAGTTGTTAATTGTTAACAGAGAGTTTTTCTTGTCTTCAACACACAAACAACATGTTCCAACGAGCCTCTCTAAACGCCAGAAGTTCCAGATATACTGTGTTATCCCTAATCTGTGAATCTTTCAAACACAACATTGGCTGAGAGAGAGCTGATAAACCAACTAGTCTGAAACGCATGTGGTAATCACGGAAATAAAGCCACAATCAAGAACCATGAGTAGCATTGGACCACTTTCCCATCTTTCTTTTATTAGATGCCTTTGTTTCAGGAACTGCCACCCTCCTAAAAAAAAAAAGAAAAAAAAAAGTAAATGCGGATAGATCATAGGCCAGACAACTCTATATCATACACCCAAAAACTACACCCCATCATGTTTTTTAAGTATGTTAAACGCCGTCACTCTATACATCCAAAACATAACATATAAGAAACACATTTCCCCTATTAAAATGCAGAGGCTAGCTAAATCAATTCCGCCAGTTGTCTGGAGAGACAGACAAAGTAAGGGTTCAGTTTATTGGCGTGACTCGGCAAATTTGGTGCACATCAAATGTATTAGAGACGCCACAAGTCGACTTGATAGTAGAAGAGAAACAATAAGTGCCAACGATTCGTGTCATGAAAATTAAAGTCTCCAGCCAAAAACAGTTTAATTACTTTTTATGACGTAACAGGAAAATGTGAAAGCTTTCAATGGAGTGACATTGAGTACAAAATGAAATACAAAACGAAAAAAAAAAAAAAAACAACAAAACATTTTATACTTATGTTTATATTGAAAGAAAGAAAGAAAGAATTCTGCTTACGCTAAAATTCGGTCATGTATGTTTTTTTAAAATTATACTCGTATCCCAAAAGATTTGTTATATATATAGATACATGTTTATATGTATAAAGAAGAGATTTACATGTGTATACGTATAAAGAAGAGATATACAAAAAAGAGAAAAGGACAGAAACGATGAAAGAATAATAAATGTAAAAACTTATTTAATCGTTCATCAATATAATCTGACGAAATCATCAAAAAACCCAAAAAGTCATCATGATTGTATCCTAAGTGTTGACCCAACCCCTCCACCACGAGTTGGGTGTAACATAAGGTCAATTTTTCGGTGGAGTACGGCCGGTATGAATTCAAATTTTTCTTTCTCTAAGATCGGTTGCCTAATCAAAGAGCTTACCCCGCTTTACAGAAAATTAATGGGAAGAAGAACTGGATTCACCCCTTTCTCAATGTGAAATACATCCAGAATTTGAACTTGGTTTTCTGTATCCATTTCCTACGACGATAACCGTTGCACAAGTGCTTCACATCTTGATTTCATTGAACGTCAGTCATGTCCAAATTATTTGGTATGAGTTATCTAACAGTCAAGACTTGAAATCTGAAAAAAACTATTTTGAATTGTTCTCAAATTAATGGTATTGAAAGTCGATAAGAATTAGACGTGAAAAGCTTTAATATATTAGTTTGAAAGAAATATATTAGTTTGAAAGAAATGCAATAGAAAATGAAGAATGAATCGATGAAAAGTCATAAATCATCAACACGGGATCGAAAAGCAAAGATACAAGTTGTATTATTCAAAAACTCACTATTTTAATTAAAACTTTCACATGTCTTGACGATGACACTAAACAGAATTTGATGGCATCGGTTCTAGAGATCTCATGAATGTGGAATGCTCCTTCGTTGCTGTTACTTAAGGTCCACTGCGACCTGAAGTTGTACCTGTCAAAGTTCCTTCTATGAGTCAAATAGATCTGCCAGAAGAACATCGAGATTTTTTTAATACAAAACTTTTCCAATTTGAATTTCTTTTATTATACCATCATCATCATCATCATCATCATCATGCCGTGCCTCTAACACGGATTTCCCGGATTCTCCCTCACCACTTGTCTCTATTGTCCATCGCTTTCAGCAGGTCTTCTAGGATACATCCCGCATCCGCATAGAGCTGCTGTAGATAAGTTCTTGCTAGTCGTCCAACACTTGCTCGTCCGTGTGAAGGAATCCAGAAGAGCACGTCGTTGGTCCATATTTCTCCAGCAGTTTCCAACATGTCTTGTTCGTCGGGCGGTTTTAGAGATGGGATGGAGGTAGCTGTATAGCTGCTGCTTACCATGACTCTCACTTTTATTATATATACAACTGAAATTAGATTCATGCTTTGTTTCTTGGAGTTTCAAGTGTGACATGAGATTGTCTTTGCAATCATAATTCAAAGTAAAAGAATGTGGCGTGATGGGTGTGCAAGTTACACATGCAAAAAATGCCACGTGATAATTTTTTATCTTAAATTATTGTCGCCTAACCACTTTTAGTATCTTATATGCTACACATGAAACTCCAAGTTATAGAACTTAATTTTAATATTCTATATTTTAAACGTGCTCGATTAATAATAACATTGAACACTTTTTATACAATTTTTCTTACTTACATTATCAATCCAGTCATCTGGAGTTGTGCAGAGGGGTAAGAATGGGCTATGAGAATGGTAAAACTGAATTTAAATCCCTGTCAATATGTCATGCGCTAACAGAGTAGAATAAAGCCCATTACACATCCTGTCTTCACTTCAGTATAAAGGAATCTATCTTTCTAATAATTAGATTATTCTTAAATTTTGTCTTTAAAAATCAACCAATGGATCAAATGTTTCTCATGCTCCGAGGGCTACGAAGAGAAACCAGTTTGCAGAATCTCAAAAACGTATCAACCTCTCTCATGTCATCTTTCTCGATCTCAAATTAATTTCAAAGGTTAGGTTATTTGGTTTAATGGCATATAAAACTTTGATGGTTATTTAATGCCAAATTCTATCACTCTCTCTTTGTCTGTCTGTCTCTATATATATATATATATATATATATATATATATATATATATGATTTGTAAACGAATAGTTCGTTGGTAACATTACTTTTAAACGATTCAGAGCTCATTCTTTACACACACTTAAATGATTTCAATTATTACTATTTATTATTTGCACACAGTTAAATAGTTGCTATTTAACACTAATAATTCTTTATAACACTAATAATATTTAACACTAATAATATTTAACACTAATAATATTTTTTAACACTAATAATATTTAACACCAATAATATTCAAGTATTGCTATTTAACACTAATAATATTTTACATTAATCATTTGTTTACACACAGTAAAATGGTTTCAAGTATAATAAATGATTAAATAATTCTATTTGACTCATAGATGGGACACTAAAAAGTACTACCACACCGGGTCAGAGTGGACCAGGAAGTAATGGTATTGAAGGGATAGTTCACATTCCCAAAAGCTTTAGCACTAGAGCCTCATAATCAGATACAATTTAGTGTCATATCCAGGACACTTATTCGGGTGGGTGAGGGGGTCTTACCTTTTTGCAGAGATGCAGTCGGTGTATTCCTAAACCCTAACTGACTGGACCGAAATTAATTTTAAAAAACGTCAAAGAAAATACAAGTCAAAATTGTCAAAATTATCAAAATTAATAACGATGCTTGACAAGGTTTCAAGCAAAAATAAAAATGAATTAAAGATAAATCTACACCGATTCGTGCGATTTTAAACAAATCGTTATAAGTGAAACAGCACAATTAAGAAAGTGTCTGACACTGAATATCTAGTTTGGTTTGGGTTTTATGGCATATCAACCATTGTAAGTTATTTAATTTTAAATCCATTTTTATACAAATAAGCAGTTCTATTTCACACAATTCAGTTTAGCATAAGTACAGTTTTTTGTTTATACACACTTAAATGTAAAAACAGTTCTGTTTCAAACAATTCAGTATACTGATTACTTCTATTTAACCAATCGATAGGACCCTATCAGGTTCTACCACTGTGGACCAAGGAGCGATAACAATAAAGGGGTGCTCCACATTCCCCAAAGTTCCTGCATCACTGGGACCTTACCAATAGATTGTTTCGTATCATATCTCGTTGGAGGAGTCTTATCCCTCTGCAGAGATGCAGTCGGAGTTTTCTGCAACCACAACTGGGGAATTAGGTGTTCGGATGTAAAGGGTGATGTGGTCGCAGAAATTATCTGATAACTAACACTGGGTTCTTCTGCTTGTTTGGTATGGCAAAGCCTCGGGCTTCCAGAAGCCACCCTCCAAGCACGTGAATCTGAGGCCACGTAGG
This sequence comes from Sepioteuthis lessoniana, assembly GCA_963585895.1. Classification (NCBI taxonomy): domain Eukaryota; kingdom Metazoa; phylum Mollusca; class Cephalopoda; order Myopsida; family Loliginidae; genus Sepioteuthis; species Sepioteuthis lessoniana. The sequence goes on from OY757921.1 coordinate 57,601,083, forward strand.
AAGACGAACTGGGTGTTTGGTTTTCATCAATATCGTTACATCTTGTTGCGACAAAGCAAGCTAACGATAGTTCTGAGAATTCACTCTCCAATCTAGGTAAAAATATTTTCTCCTCTGAAAAACAAAAAAAAACAAAAAAAACAAAAGCTTGTTCCGTTGGAGGAGATGCATGAGTTTGTTCAAAAGCTTTGGAGCGCAGTCTTTCCTCTTGTCCTTCTTGGCATGTGATAAAAATGGGTCCTTTCTCATCTAGTATAAGAACTACAGAATCTCTTCATGCACTACTTGCCTGATAAGAAGCTCAGGAACTTTCATGTCCGTATCTATGGACTTAATTGACTTGCTGGAATCGTTGTTAATCGTGGCTTGGATTTTAGTAACTAATTCAGAGCAGATGTACCTTCGTAATCACCACTGGACTAATCCAACTCTTTTCGAATCTTCTACACTGTCCGCAGATTGACACCCAAACATTGGAATCTTCGTATTGGCATTTTCGGTGTGAATGCTAAGCATTACAGCATTAAGCCATTTCCAAATTTCTGGAAGAGTAAATTATGTCATGGCGTAGACAACTGATTCTAGTTTGCTACACAGTAGACAACTGATTCTAGTTTGCTGCACAGTAGACAAAACCTTAAATAAACAAAATTAGGAAAATTTACCCATTGCATCATATGTGTGTGTGTGTGTGTGTGATAATGCCAAAACATGATCTGAACAATGATCCATCATTCGAAATATATCTGATTTAATGATTTAATTTAAGAAATTTTAGATACATCATAAACACAAGAGAATAATCTGTCATCGAGATATTTCCTTTGATGTTGTGAGGGGCCTTGTGAGTTCTTAGGATCATTACCTGTCGAGATAGGGGCTTCAAATATACAGACTAAATCACCACCAAAAGAGGTGTTTTGGGTATGGGTGATGAGACTCCAGTTCTGGAGCTCTGAGAAATTTGTCGTCTTCCTTTCGTTATTTTTATTTTCATATTCACCCTGATCCGGACTGATAAAGTTCTATTTGTGGGTGAAACATATCTGTTTGAAAATGATTAGTATTAGGAATATTTACGACCAAATAACTGCGCAAATTGAGATTATTGAATAGGAATAGTTGAAATCATACAATGGTGTATCAATTATTTGTATTAAGAAAAGTTACTAGAAGGTATAATTTTTTATCAATGATTATCAAAATTTACTTGAAACCATAAAATTGTTTGGTTGGTTGGGTTTTATGGAATATCAACCTTTGTAGGTTATTTAATGCCAAATCCATTTTTATACAAATAATCAGTTCTATTTCAAACAATTCAGTTTAGTACATGTATAGATTTTGTTTACTCATAGTTAAATGTCAAAACAGTTCTATTTCAAACAATTCAGTACAGTACAGTTTCAAGGTCAAAAACGTTTTTCTTTTTTTAATTTAGTTTAAGTATTTTTTTTAAGTATAGTTTTTGTTTACACACAGTTAAATGTCAAACAGTTCTATTTTGAACAAGTCAGTTTAACGTAGTACAAATTCAATGTCAAAAACAGTTCTACTTCAAACAGTTCTTACCTTTCCGAAGAGGTGCAGTCGGTGTATTCTATAGCCCCAGCCGTCTGGACAATATACAAATTTAAATGTCAAAACAGTTTTATTTCAGATAATTCAGTTTAGCAGAAGTACGCAATTTAGATGTCAAAACAGTTCTATTTCGAGCAAATCAGTTTAGCATAAGTACGCAGTTTAAAGGGAAAATAGATAACTTTAGAAACCACGATTTAGTTCTATTTGACACACAGATAGGACCCTCTCAGGTTCTACCACTCCAGGTCAGAGTGTGTTATATAATTAAGGTAATGATTTTTTTATATTAATCATTTTTCGTAAATTATGTTATATTATTTAGTCTGGTAAGGCTTTGACCTACACTTAGTCAGATGGTGTAGTCTTTCGACCGCACGGAAAGGATATGGCAATCATCATCTGTCTTAATTCACTGTCTTTGGAGTGAATTGATTAAGATGATGAAGTCATGCCCGGAAGAGATGTCCTGAGAATTTGAGGGTTTTAAAAAGACAGTTGATAACGACCGTTGAAGGTAGCGGTTGAGTTTTTCGGATCTGATCAGATCAGATCATATCTTTTGGGTCTCGACCGGCAGAGATGAATTGAGATCTTAAGCATCACAAGATGCACCGCGCGCGGGCGGGGGTCAGCATAGTATGGTAGCATATACTTTTATGATTTGTGTCTCACTCCTCATGTCGCCAAGGATTGAAGCCGGAAATTAATAAACCTGTTCGTATCCGTAACGACAGAGTCGGCCTGGATTCATATTATTATTGACGTCACCAAATCAATACAACTAATGAGCTTGAGAGCGATGGCAATGAAGTGCTCCGCATTCCCAAAGTTCCGGCGTCACAGCAGCCTCACCATCAGATTGTTTAGTGTCATATCCAGGCCACTCGTTGGGGGGAGGTCTTACCCCTCTGCAGAGAAGCAGTCGTTGTATTCAACAGCCCCCCCACCTGGCCGACTGAGCAACCATAAAATTGAATAAAAAAGATTGATTTTGGTATTTTAAATAATTCAACAAAGGTTGATATTCCATAAAATAAACTACCCAATCAACTAACCAAAAATATTCAAGTGTAAGAAAATTGATGTCCATTTTGAAGTTTTTTCTTACCAACGGTGAGCAATTTTTTCGAGACTTGTTTTGAAAATGCGTATTTCGTACTTTTCAGTTGTGAAGTAGAAGGCACCTGCAACGAAACGAGGAGAGATAAGTATAGTTGGATGAGGTGGGTCATACGGGTTTAAAGAAAAACAAAGAAAGCTTCCTAAAGAAGGGCGTTGGTATTTTTTTCTTCTTTTGATCTCAAGTCGAAATGAAAAGTCAAGTACTTCAAAATTTGAACTGGTCGAAAGGTTACGGAGAAAGTAAGAAAGAAAGAAAGAAAGAAAAACATCTATTACTGTTTCGTTTACATCAATTTGTGTCTATTTATGACGAAGTCGATTTGGGGCGTTGGTCGAAATATTTTAAACGGATGAATGTAGGTGGTCCACTTTACCTAAAAGATATTATTTCATTGAAAATGAAATTTCAAGTCTTTAGTATTTCCGACGGATGCTGACTTGTACCGGCTTTTCCTCTGAAAAGGAAACGAATATTCTGGATTATTTTCTTTTGTAGTGGAAGCAATTATAGGAATGAAGTTTGTTGCCTTTTTGAAAAATGACGGGGAAATTACCTGAATATTTAACACGTTCACATTTAATGTTTTTTTTGTTTTATATTTCTTTACAAATGCAATTAGAATTCTTCTTCAGTGGATTCATTGTAACTACCTACCAACCTATTTACATATCTTCGTCACTTAAATATAAGCCCTCATACTCATGGCTTGCCGATATGAAGAATGACTTTTTCTTTGTGATGATTGGAAATTATCTATAGGTAATGTTCGACCATTCACTCAAAAGGTTTTGCGTCAATTGTATCGTATCTGGCGTCCGATTGAGTGATTGATTGATTTTAACAGCATGTCAACCCATCTTGAGTTATCTTATGCCTACGCATTCATTGTAAATTTCTATTTCTATTTTTGTGAAGTTGTTTCTGAAGGGTTTTGTACCCAGTTATATAGCATCAAGTATTCCTATCTAATACAAATGATTTGCCCACAATAAGATGGTTTCAAGTATTCCTATCTAATGCTAATTGTTATAGGATCTCAAGAAATTATTTTTATTTGATAATATTCATTTGTTTTGATAGAATTATATGGTTTCAAGTAACTAATAATAATAATCTTTAATAAACATTATAGCGTCAAGTACCTATTCTTAATAAAGATGACCTACAGTTATATATCAAGTATTCCTATCTTAGGTAAATAATTTGCACACAGCTAGTAGCTTTCACGTACTCCTATCTCAAACAAATAATTCTATGGTTTCAAATAATTTAAGTTATATCAAGTACTCTTATCGAACAAAAATAATTTTTAAACAGATCGATTTGACCCATAGATTGGATCCTAACAGATACTACCAATCCAGGTTACAGTGAGTCTGGGAGTAATGACAATAAAGAGGTACTTTATACTCCTCAGATCTCCAGAACTGAAGCCTCATTATCAGGGGCAATTTAGTGTCCTATCAATTATAGGACATCCCTTTTAGGGGGGAGTTCTTACTCCCCTGAAGGGGGGAATGCATTCAATGTATTCTGAGACCCACTGACTGGCGAGCTGGTGTCCGAGTAAAGAAAATTAACTTTTACATGTCTAATGATTTATATGAGGCTAAAAATACTACTAATAAGACTGGTTTCTATATTTAACTCCTCCAATGGCGAAGAAATTTTCCCAAGAGCAGATAATCGTGTATCTTCAGAGTTGAATCTTTACAAAGTGAATATATATGGAAAATGAATTTTTATATCATTTCATTTTCTTTTTGAATATAGCAAGATACAGCAAACAAAATTTTATAGTAAAACTGGAACATTTATTTAGCGAAATTTATATTTTTTATGTCAATTACTATGAATGATATCTTATGAATAATCATTATGAAACTAAATGAAATCTTTGTGTAAACTGTGATATATATTTTGTATAAGTTAGGAGTCTTCTACCAGGGGCCAAATGCAGCCTTTGAGGTTCATCTGTGCAGCTCTTTAACCAATTCCCCAATAACAATATGTTACGGCCCACCAGACCCTGTTTTTGTTTGTTTTTATTTGCTATCATATTGACAAATACTTACGTACCTTTGCCTCCTAGACCCTGTTGTGTGCTGGGTTTGTTTCAGTTTCAGGGGAATGGTTTCCTCGTCTGTCACTCGAACTCATGTACCTTTGCATTTGAGTTAAAGTTCCAACACTGAGAATCTCATCTGGAGAACAACCTGTCTCACTTTCCTCGTCAGTCATATTTTTCTAAAGCAATCGACCTCACAGTTTGTCTATAGTTTATCGGTGGCCTTCACTCTGACTTTACCAGTTGTTTTGCTGACATGAAACCATATGCCTCAATTTTCAAAATGTTCTCTTCATCTTTTGATGTTGACTGTTAAAAAGTACCATTACAATTGCAGATGGAACTCATTCATCTTTCGTGTTCAGAAGATTTGAAGTCCAAGTTTCTTGATTATCACATTCTCGATTTTTATAATAACCTCGTATTTCCATGTGGACTATTTCCCAGTCATATCACTCAGAAAGTAGTGAATACGCGTTTGGCACTATATACCACGATGAACTGTTGTTCTCCAAAATAAAGCATGCCAAGAGTAAGCTGCTTTCGCAAATATCAAATCATCACTAGTCTAATGTGCTCCTTTTGTCAACCTCTTCATTTAACCAGATATTACATCTTTATGTGATAGCAAACATCATCAGATGTCTCATTAGTAAACCATAATTGTTACAGTGTGAATTAAACTAATTTTAAGATTGCGTCTCCAGGGCCCTTCTAAGTTAAACTTTGTGACCCTTTAGCTGAAAAGGTGGAAATCCCAGGTACAAATGATAATAACGGTTAACACCTTTTGAAAGAAGAAAAAATAGATAGTCATATAGTCCAAATACAAATTCCTTCTTCTAAACATTTCACTTGTAGTATGTTGGGAAAATGCTTTTTAGGTTTTGATAAAATTAAAGCTTTTTTAAGTCTTGGATAAAAAAAAGTTTCAACTGTATAAATGTTAAATGATTTGTTTTCATTCATTAAAATCGGAGCTTAAAGCATTTTATGTTATTTACTTTCAGTTATAGCAAAAAAGATTAGAAATGTGTCATTTATTTTTGTAATATTAAAAATGTTTGGTAAGGAAGGGATCTATTCGTGTTTCCACTCAGCAAGGTTTATTTCCAAAGGAGCATGAGGCCACAAAGTTTGGTGGGGGAGAGGAGTGGCCATACATTGTCTATTCTAAGGGACCCTAGCTAACCACATTCGCCGACCCATTAACGCGATACAAAATGGCAGCAATAAACACGCCATAATTACCAAAATAATTAGTATTATTATGTCCATACTAAGATCGAACACAAAAATAATTAGTATTATTATATCTATACTAACAATGATCACAACGGGAGGAAAGACAAGATAAGCTCTTTTATGCATACAAGAACATTCAACCTTTCATATACATACGTACAAGTAGTATAAAAAGAAAGACAAACATTTTCCATGGTAGAATTATATATATATTGTTAAACGGATAAGCGGTATGGGGAAATGGCTGACAAATGGAAAAAAGCTTATTTGACAAGTGTGGGTAATATAGACATGTTGCTTTAGCATTCCTTGGCAGGGTCTGAGACAACATCTCTACTGTTCAAAGAACAGAGGTAATATAAGGTTGAGAATGGATTTTTGTGACACTCTACGAAGCCACCAATGGAAAAGTCTATTTTCTAAGGGAGATAACTATTTATTGTATGTCTAAAATAATATGGGTACATATAAAAAGATAGTTCTCTCTAGAAGAAAAAAAAAAGCTTGATTGGTTGGTTGCGTTTTATGGCATATCAACCCTTATAGGTTATTTAATGGCAAATTTGTAGCTAACATTTGTTTGCACACAGTTAAATGGTTTCAAGCGTTGCTATTTAACATTAGTAACTTTGATCATCGACTATTACAATCTAATTTAAAACTAATCGTTTGTTTGCACAAAGTTAAAGTGTTTCAAGTATTTCTGTCCTACACTAATAATTGTATTCAACATTATTCATTTGTTTGCTCACAGTTAAATGGTTTCAAGTAGAGTTAATGATTGAATAATTCTATTTGATTCATAGATGGAGCTATAACATGTACTACCGCTCAGGGTCAGAGTGGATCTGGGAGTTATAAAAATGAAGGAGTACTCCACATTCCCCAAAGCTCCAAGACTGGAACCACAACATATCATACCAAACAGGGTTTGGTATGATATCAAGAACACAGGTTGCGGGGAGAGGTCTTAATCTTCTACAAAGAGGTAGTCGGCGTATTCAATGAACCTATCCGACTGGGTTGAAAAAGAAAAGAATTTGATACTAAATTATCATTTATATGGAATTCTTAAGGGATTTCATTGTTTATAGTACTTCTATTGTATAATTTTTTTTTGAATTCGTGCGGAAATATTTTGCTGCAGCTTTTAAAGGAAATGTATATAATGGGGTTTACACAAATATTGACTAACTTTATAGAATAATGACGTCACCGATTTGTGTCTTTATCGAGTCCGTCACACCCTTTCACAAATGAATACATTTCTTTTGTTTAACATTAACATAGGCCCTTGCATTTACCTTATCAAAACGGCCATTGTCTAATTTCATATCTGGTTCAGTTCCACTCAAGTAAGGATTCCAACCAATAAATAAACATTCATTTGTTACCCTTTCGATATTTCAATGCATTTTTAAAGAATGAATTTATTCATGAGAATGAATCGGTCTCCCACGAAATGAAACTTGTTATTTCGTCTTACAAAGAAAAATGACTGACCAAATTGGATTTGTTTTTGAAGGTTTTTTTTATCTAATGGCAAAACGTACAAATATACACCAACACCAGTTTGGATTTTTGATTGATTGATTTTAACGGTATGTCAACCTGCCTAGGGTTATGTTATGCTGACTCATAAAGAAAATGTGTTCATTATACATTTATATATATTTTTATGCTGTTGTTTCTTAACATTTTTCTTTTTTCCCCTATGATATGATTTTTTTCAGGGGAAAGCTGGACAAATAGGCGAAAATCTGGATGAATAACGGAGGAAATCTGAACAAATACATGGACCTTGCCCGAGAGATGAAAAAAACAGTGTAACTTGAAAGTAACAGAAATGCCAATCGGAGTTGGTGCTCTTGGAATAATCCGCAAAAACCTAGAAAAGAGACCCAATGAAATGGAGATTAAAGAAAGAATTAAAAGTTTCCCGACGACTAATTTCTAAAATCAGAGGGGACTTGCAGTCTCTCAGACTCCAGTGAAAGACCACCGGCTAACGCAGATATGAAAAACTCGCAAAGAGTATAATAATAATAATAATAATAATAATAATTTGCAAAAGAATCGCAAGTGTGGGTTACGTGGATACAGAGACGAAACGGTTAATTGCATAAGAAGCGAATGCAGCGAACTTGTACAGACAAAGAGCAAAACTAGGCAAGACTGGATAGGAAAGGTGATTCACTGGGAATTATGCAGAAGATTAGAATTTGACCATACTACTAAATGCTTGTTACACACAAACCAGAATTCGTCAAGAGAAATAGACGCTTAAATTTTCTGGAATTTTGAGGTATAAACGGTTCATCTAATGCCGACAAGAAGATCAGATCTTGTATTGATTAACAAGAAGAAAAAGAACTTGTCATCAAGTGGGTTTTGCCGTTTCAGCGGACTGCATTAAATTTAAAAGAAAGCGAAAAGACAAACAAATACTTGAACTATAGTCGGTGACCATAGTCGAGGGTGATCCGGAGGCTCCCTTTTCGATAGCTACTACACCAAGGTTTAGGGGAGGGCGCTACTCCTTTCCCTGGATTGCTCCACTTTACCCTTGATCCGTACCTTATAATGCTGAGTGTTAAGCAAGGAAACATCAAGTACCATTTTTAAAGTCTTTGGTATGACTCGACCTGGGATTGAACGCTGGTCTCCCGGGCCATTGGCGAACACTCTAACCGCTAGGCCAGAAGTAAAATGCTCGGGAAGCTGAAAGTGACGGTGATACGAATTGTAGTTGATATGCTTGGAACAGTATCCAAAGGCTTGGAAAAAAGACTGGAGGATTTGGAAAATAGAGGAAGAATCAAGACCATTCATGCCGTTATTAAAATCGGAGAGAATACTGAGAAGAGTCCAGGAAACCAGATGAGACTTGCTGTCTCCAGTGAAAGACCACCAGATAACAATAGTTTGAAAACCTCGCAACGAGAAATAATAATAATAATAATAATAATAATAATAATAATAATAATAATCAACGGATCGCTTAATCTCGGCAAGACGACCAGACTTTATAATTAAAAAAAAAAGAAACCTACAGGATTGTGGTCTTTGCTGTCCCAGCTGACCATAGAGTAAAATTGAAAGGATGAGAAAAGAGGGATATGTACCTGGACCTTGCGAGGGAATTGAAAAAACTGTAGGCCATGAAAGTGACTGTTATACCAATTGTAATTGGTGCTCTTGGTACAGTCACCAAAGGATTGGTAAAGAGACTAGAGAACTTGGAAATAAGAGGACAAGTGGAGACCATCCGAACAACAGTATTGTTGAAATCGGCCAGAATACTCAGAAGGGTCCTAGAGACTTAAGGGGACTTGCTGATACAACGACTCGAAGACTACATGGAAAAAGAACAAAGAAAGACTAATTGCAGCGACCAGAAACAGCACAAATAACACAATGATCAAGAGAATAATAACTAGAAAACAAAAATGAAAATAAAAACAATTGTATGGATATTTCAAGAGACAAACTAGTGAAATCTCCCAAGAGAAAATTTGGACATGGCTAAGAAAAGGAAACCTTAAGAATGAAATTGAATCTCTTCAAATAGCAGCACAAAACAACGCCATAGGGACAAACTATGTTAAAGCGAAAATTGATAAGATGCACCAAAATAGCAGATGTTGGTTATACGGAGATCGAGACGAAACGATCAATCACATAATAAGTAAATGCAGCAAGTTAGCACAAAAAGCGTATAAGACTAGACACGACAGGGTGAGGAAGGTGATCCAATGGGAATTATGAAAGAAATTGAAATTGGTATACACACAACCCAGAATCCGTATAAGAGAATAAGACGCACAAACTTCTCTGGGATTTTGAGATACAAATAGATCACCTAATCCCGGCCAGAAGACCAGACCGGGTGAGAGTCATCCAAAAAAAAAAAAAAAAGAAGAAAAGAAAAAAAAAAGAGAACCTGTCGAATAGTGGAATTTGCCGTCCGATTGAACACAAAGAAAAAATAAAAGAAAGCCAAAAGAGAGATGCGTTCTTATACTTTGCCTAGAGAACTAAAAGAAGCTATGGAATATAAAGGTAACGGTGATACCAATTGTAATTAGTGCGCTTGGAACAATCCCCAAAAACTTTGCAAAGAGATTTGAATACTTAGAAATCAGAGGACAAGTGGACACCATCCAAACTACTGCATTATTGAGATCAGTCAGAATACTGAGAAGATTCCTGAAGACTTGAGGAGACTTGCTCTTTCTCAAACTCCAGTAAAAGACTCTCAAGGAGTAAGAAATAACAATAACAATGACAACAACAACAACAACAATAATAATAATAATAATAATAATAAGAAGAAGAAGAAGAAGAAGAAGAAGAAGATTAAGAAGAAGTAGAAGAAGAAGAAATCATGTCAAAGCAGGATTACTAATTCGCAGAATTGCAAGTGTATGTTCTGTGATGGCTGCGATGAAATAGTGATTTACATAATAAACAAACGCAACAAGTTTATACAAAACGTATACAAGAGTACGCATGACTGGGTAAGAAAGGTGATTCACCGAGAATTGTGCAAGATACTAAAATTTGGCCATGCTGACCAATGGTATATACACAAATCATTCTGTCCTTAAAAATAAGGCGCATAAAATTCTCTAAGATACAAACGAAAATGCCAATATCGGCTAGAATACGAAACCGAGAGTTAATTAACAAGAAGAATATAAATTAACATCTTGTTAATTCCAGCAGTCCACAGATTGAAAATAAAAGAGAACGAAAAGATAAACAAATCTTTGGATCTTGCCAGGGAGTTGAAAAAGCTGGGAAATATGAGAGTATGATGATATGTATATATAATAGAGAATTAAAACCTGACCGATTTTTTTTCATTTGGACCATATTGTCATTAATCATTTATCAATCACATGGAAGGGATTAATCGATCTCTAATTATTTCCCAGGGTTTGGAAGGTTGCTTTAGTCTTCATTATCGATCTATAAAAATGAATACATAGTCACAGGGGAAGAATAGTTAAGTCAATATCCGACTTAGAAAGATAACAAAGGGTCGTATTCCCTTTATTTTTCCTTTAAATAATTCAGAAACTAAAAATAACTCTTTTTTGTTATTCAGTCTCTTTATTTGATTAATGAAAAAAAAATTCACCGAATAATCTTCAAAAATCACTTTTATGAATCCCATCCAAATAATCTTACATGAAATTTGTTCAAATTGGGTTTCTAAATGCAAATAAAGTGTCACCTGGTGTAATAGTTAACAACATAAAAATAGAAAATGCCTTTTAGTCTTGGCAATCGATGACAAGCTGAACAACCAGAACAAATTTGCAACAGAAAGAAAACAAAGCGTGTTTGGTAAGCCAACACATACTGGATAATATATAAAACATTTACCCAGAAGTATTGCGTGAAACTGGTTCAAATAGCCTGTTGAAAGCTATTAGCGTTCAACAGGCTAATTTTATTTTGGCGATCTCTTCATTTGCGGCTAAACTTCTTGCGACAAAAATAATCAAGCTAAATATAGATGACATTTTAAAAAGCTCTATTTAGCTTTATTTTTATTTTTTAATTGGACGACCACCATACATAAAACAAATGATACAATCAGGCCAAATTATGAAGCAATGAATGAAATACATGTCCTAATCAGTGATGTATCTCAGGTGCAATATTTTGCAACTGATATCGCTTATATTGTTACTGGTAGTCATAATCAAACATCGAATCTATCTTATCTGGTAAAAAAAAAAAAAATCATTTTGGCACAAATGCCTTTACAGGATGAGAAAGCTAAGAAATCAAACAGACCATGTTTCCTTTAAGAACAAGAGTTTCGGGAGAGGAAATTGAAAATCTATCATGATTGTTATACACTACAAAATATCAACAACAGCATCACAAAAATCAGGTAGTAACACATCACCCAATAAGTCTCGGGCCTAACTAATATAACAATTCTTTTTAGGCAAAATTCGACTTTATTCATCAACATAGTCTCCTTCTAGTGTGATACACTGATTCCAACACTTCTCTAACAATTCGATGTCTTTTTTGTAGAACGATTTGTCTTTCACCCCAAAAGACGCCTCAGTTTCCGATATCACTTTTTCTTTGAAGCCAAATCGCTTTCCTGGGAGCATTCTTTTGAGGTCTGCAAACAGCTAATAGTCGCTGGGGCCTGATTTGGAGAATAGGGTGGGTGTGGCAGCAATTCGAAGTGCAATTTATGTACTTTTGCCATCGTCGCGATCGACTTTCGTCTTGATGAAAGAGCACTTTTTTCTTCCTTTGTGGCCATTTTTTGGCAATTTCTTCCATCAAACGCTCCAATAATATTATATAATATTCGCTATTGATGGTTCTTCCTTTCTCAAGGTAATCGATGGTCAAAGTACCCTACGCATCTCAAAATATGGAGGCCAAAACCTTGCCAGCTGATGTTTGCATCTTTGGTCGCTTCGGACAGCTTTTACCTGCTGCTGTCCATTCAACTGACTGCCGATTTGATTCCGGAGTCAAACGATAGATCCATGTTTCATCCATTGTCACATATTTATGCAAGCAAAAACTGCTTTTTGTTGCATTGAAACTGTTGCAATCAATGCTCTGAATCGTCGAAACGTTGTTGTTTTTGATCGACTGTGAGCAAATGCAGCATCTACTTTGAACACAACTTTCTCATTGACAAATGTTCATTCAAAATGGTTAATAGACCGCCTTCTGATAACTTCAACTCTTGTGCTATCTCACGCAACTTCAATTTATCATATTTATCAACCTTTCCGCTCGGGTAGGATATGACACAAGGTCAATTTTTAAGCGGAGTTTAGCAGGTTTGAATTCAGAGTTTTTCTTCTCCTGGACTAGTTGCCTCACCAAGACAGAAAACCCAGTCTTCCCTACTATTTACCCATAGCTGGAGGGAGAATAATTGGATTCATACATTTCCCAAGTGCTATGGGTAATGGATTTGAACTCGTGTCACCGTGTCCATTTCCTACGACGATAACCATTACACCACGAGCACCTCCAATTTACGAACGGCCAAAACGAGCTTGTGGAGTTTTTGGTGTTTTCCATGAGACGCACAAACTTTTCTGGGATTTTGAGACACAAACGGATCACCTAATCTCGGCTAGATGACCAGACCTAGTGATAGTATAAAAAAAAGAGGGAAATTGCTGAATAGTGGAATTTGCCGTTCCAGTGCACCACAGTAAAACTGAAAGGAAGCGAGAATAGAGATAAGAACCACAGACATGAATGTGACGATTATAGCAATTGTAATCGGTGCTCTCGGTAGAGTCACCAAAGGTTTTGTACAGGGACTATAGGACTAGGAAATAATAGGACAAGTGGAGACCATTCAAACTACGGCACTAAGATTTCCAGCGACTTGAAGAGACTTGCTGTCACTCATTATCCAGTGAAAAACCCTCTGCTGAAACTGGTATGAAAAACTCTTAAAAGAGAAAGAACGTAACATAATTGACGAATAGATGAATAACATGAAATGAATAACATCAAAAAGACTCAAAGCATACTCCGAGAAGGACATACGCCATGATTCACGAAAAACAACACTCAAGAAAGTACCAAATTAGAAAATGCCGGATCATGATGGTATATATATATTCTGGTTAAAAAATTCACATCCATCCATAACAGATTGACCAATCCCAGCAACTATAGACTGATAACGTGTTTACTTATTATGTCGAAAATCCTAACCGCAGAGATAGGGAAAGAAATCTATCATTTGCTTGTATGTTTCAGGCGGAACAAAATAGGATTCCAGTGGGAAAGAGGCACAGATGAACTTCTGTCGATTCTCACATTTCCCAATGAGGTCATAACAAGTGTTACGCCGCCATGTGCTCAGCGGGCTTGCAAGGTGCAGTTCATTCCCGCCTAGTCCACCAGTTAACGCAGACGTTGGCTGTGGTCTGCCGAACGCTATTTAGTGTTGCAGATATCACCAACCCCCGAGCGGAACCACATTTTAAAGTCACTGGGTGAGTTATAGGTGAATTATTAAAAGTCAACAGAGTTAACTGGCAAGCTTTCCCCCTCTAATACAAGGTCTTCCACGAATACAATTCTTCCACAACCAAAAAAGGACTCTGAACCGCCGTGTTGGGGTTAACAAGATTAATAACAATATTCTTTTATTGAATAAAAAAAAGAAACAAAGAAAAAAGCAATTCAGGTAAAAGTCAGCAGCGAGAAAGTCTTTCTGTATCTCGGAGGAGCCTCCACTAAAATATCCGTATCCTGGACTTTTAGCCCCCATAAAATATCTTTATCATCGGACGAGCCAACCGTAAAATATCTGTTAATGGCGGAAGGTAAGACTGTAGTTTGTCAGTGATAGACACGTTCTGCTTTCCTTAAGGCTTCGGGATTTAATGGTAGAGCTCGTGCTCTAAATATCAAGTTTATTATTGGGGAAATATTCTCTCTTCTTTCTCCTCTATTTTATCAGAGCCATTCCTTCCTCCCGTAATTTGTCAGCATGAATGCAGCAAGGTAAATTTGAATATGCTTAAATTGTATGTTCACTTACTTAATTTGGTTGGTTGGTTGGTTGGTTGGATTTTATGGCGTATCAACCTTTGTAGGTTATTTAACGCCAAATTCTGCCAATATGTATATACATTTAACCAATGAATACTTAGTAGGTAAAATTTTCTATAAGCATGAATTCACTTGTTTGCACATGATTAATCAGTTTTAATTCATCATATTTTTTCGTACAACCCTGTCTTTCGCAAGAAGGACAGAACGTCATCTATTTTGATGTTTTCGAACAATTCGGTTAAACTAGTCACTTTGAAAAATCGCTTTCTGATGACAAGGAAAGCTCTGCATTCTATAAGAATGTGTTTAACCGTGCAAGTTGTCTGACACGTCAAACACTGTGGTTGTGGTTCCTGTTTCAGTATGACAGCGTGAGAAGGCCTTGTATGACCAAAGCGCAGTCAGGATATAACTCTTCGCGATGGTCTCCATTCTCCCAAGGTGGGCTGAATTTGGAAGAGTTTATTATTGATGTTCATATCCCATCGTTGTTGCCATTTTTTGTGAAGGAATTTATTGATTATTCGTTTCCTTTCACTCCGATGTGGCTCGGAATCCAACACAATTTTTTTTTATGACTAGACATAGAGTCTAGTCTACAGAGCAATTTAACAATTAATGGGTTCTCCAGCTTTTTATTTTCCAATGATGTTAATACAGAGAGCGAATCAGAGAATATGATAAATTTATGTTTGTCCCGAGAAATGATGTTGAGAGCGAGGTCAATAGCACATACTTCTGCAGTGAAGATGGAGCTTTCCATTGGAAGAGCCTTTTTGAGAATTATATTATTTTTGACAGCTGCACACGCTGTTCTACTGTTGTCCTTCGAGCCATCTGTGAAGACGTGTAAATGTTCAGAGATACAATATGATGAAATTTTTCAATATAAGTGCCGGGATGGGTTTTTGTTTTGGGGAGTTCATTCAACTTAAGGATCATTTCGGGTTTTTCAAGAATCCAAGGTGGTGTTTTAGGAAAGATGTCTTGATGTATTTTTAACGGATATTTTCGATTGTTGTAGCATTGATTTCATCCGAAGGCCAAAAGGTTTTATAGCCTTTTCTCTTTTTTCGAACAACTCCCCATATCTTGGATGGAATGTAGCATTATACGCAGGATTACTAGGGCACGATTTCAGTTTGGCATAATATTGGGTAGCTAATTTATTACTCTTATATTTGCAGGCGCCTCATTAGCTTCTGCATATAGACTTTTGACTGGAGACGTTCGGAAGGCTCTAAGCACCAACCTCAGGTCTCTATTGCAGATCGGATTAAGTGTTTTTAAATAGGTCTTTCTAGCTGACTGGTATATAAATACCGTAAACCAGTTTTGATCTAATCAGTGACCTATATAATTTCAGTAGAGTTCCTCGATCTGCTCCCCACTCTATGTGGGCTATCATACATAACAGTTGTAATCTTTTATTGCAACTAGACCTTACGTACTTCAGGTGGGGAATATGTAACACTATGTAGGTGGCCTGCCAAGCAGACGATTCCTTTGTCTGTTTTGGCGCGAAACCAGACAAAGGGTTTTGGACTTGAAATCTCGGCGGGACCGGAAGTGGTAACGGGACGCGAGAAGAGAGTTGGAAAAAGGAGCTCACGGGCAGTTGGCGACGGGACACGGACAGAGGCAGTCGACTCCGGACACTGGGAGCAGAGAGGCGAGCCAGCATGAGATAGGGTCCAGCGAAGAAGACCGAGTCAAGATGTCGGCATTCCAGTTGCTTTGTGGAATTTTCGCTAGTAATCCACGCTAGCGTTAGTCCATATATGCTATCGGAAATGTAGTGTTGCATAACTCCTTCTGCTCTTGGTTAACCCCAAGCATATTGTTCGTGTTTGTTCATTTGTTCTTTTTTTTTTCTCCTGTTCCCTCGATTGTATTCTTGTAGTGGCAAGAAATGTGCGTTACCCCTATCGGAACCACTAGTTGATCACCGGCCGGCCAAGAGTGGAATGGTTAGAAAAGTTGATGTAACGTGGGGGCCGAAGCGGTAACGTGTCACAAATAAAGGTCAGTTTTTTATCGAATACTAAGCTCAAAAATTTATACTAATTTACAACAGGGATTTCTGTCCTTTCAAGTTTCAGACTTGGATCATTATGAAGTTTCCTATTATGACAGAAATGCACGCATTTAGTTTTTGTTTGAGAAAACCTAAAGCCATTTTCTGTTGCCCACTTATTTAACTTGTCTAAGCATTGTTGGAGTTTACTCTCAATAGTGTGTATATATTTTGACCTTTAACATATTAGCAGGTCGTCCACGTATAAAGATCCGTCAACTCCGGGGGTTAAATATTTTGTGATGTTGTTTATTTTAATGCTAAACAGAGTCACGGATAGTACACTACCTTGGGGAACTCCCTCTTCCGGATTTTTCATATCAGAAAGAGAGAGTAGATCCAATGCGGACTTTAAATTTACAGTCTGATAAGAACTCACTGATAAAATGTGGCAGTCTACCTTTCAGTCTGAGATCACGCAGATCTCTTATTATTCCATATTTCCACGTAGTATCGTAGGCTTTTTCCGGATCAAAGAAAATAGCAGCGAGATGCTCGTTCCTAATGAATGCCCCCATTATAACTGTTGCCAGGCGAACCAAGTGGTCTGTTGTACATCTTTTACTACGGAATCCGCATTGTAGACTAGAAATAAGACCATTGGATACCAAATACCAAACCAATCTATCATTTATCATCCTCTCCATTATTCTGCACAAACAACTGGTCAATGAAATTGATCTATAATTTTGTGGGTCCGAGTTGTCTTTCCCTTGTTTTGGAATTGCTATTACTGTGGTTTGTCTCCATGTATCCGGAAATTTACCTTCTGTCCACAATTTGTTATATATTCTTAAAAGTAATTTTAATGATTTTGAAGGTAATTGCTGCTAGAACTCGTAATGGACTTCATGAGATCTTTTTATCGAGTCTTTTAATTCTTTTAATGAGAACAGGCTATTGTATTGTTCCTGGTTTTTTGATTTGAAATTTAATTTGTACTTTTCCACATTTTGTTTGACCGTAATAAATTTCGGCTTGCAGTTTTGACTTGAATTTCGGGGAAAAGTTTCGGCTGGCAAATCTGCAATATTCTTTTTATCAGCTATGATTAAGTCATTTTTGGAGAGGTGTTTAATTGGTGTTGCTTGATGTTTGCCGGCAATTTTCCGGATCATCTCCCAAATTGCTTTTGGTTTGGAGGAGGAATTCAGTCTGCTGACAGTATTCTTTTTTCGCTGCCTTTATCACCCTGTCAGCTTTAGCCCTATTCAGCTTATACTCTATCAGATAGGGAGTAGTGGGTTGTTTTTTAAACCTTTTCAGAGCAGCTCTTCGCAATCTGATCGCTTTTCGACATTCATTGTCGAACCAG
The DNA here is from genome assembly GCA_963585895.1 of Sepioteuthis lessoniana. NCBI lineage: Eukaryota > Metazoa > Mollusca > Cephalopoda > Myopsida > Loliginidae > Sepioteuthis > Sepioteuthis lessoniana. Next base: position 57,619,078 of record OY757921.1, read on the forward strand.
GGTCTGCTACGTTTGTTGGTTGTTGAATTTTTAGAAACGCACTCTTTTGCTATTTCAGTTAATGTTTCTGTGAAGTGCTCTACTATATCGTGGTTTGTCTCAATATGGGTCAGCCTATTTTAACATTTTTCCGTAAATATTTGCCAGTCGGCCTTGTCTAACTTCCAGCGGGGTGTTTTTTCACTACTGGCTTCTGGGCTTTGGATCAAGATTGGGAAGTGATCACTACCGCCAGTGTCATCATACCCATTCCAAGTAAAGTCCATATGAGCTGTGGAGTCGCATAAACTTAGATTAACGGCTGAGTGATTTCCGCTAGATCGGTTGACATATGTAAAAGCACCATTATTGAGTAGGCACGTATCATTTTCATTGATTACCTTTTCTAGCATTCTGCCCTTTTTATTTGTGTCTTTACATCCCCATAGGGTATTATGACTATTAAAGTCCCCTAATAGGATAAAAGGTCTGGGCAACTGATCAATCAGCTTCTTTAATTCATTTTTGTCAATGTCATCGCTTGGCGGAATATATATTGCTTTATGCAGTGTCGCCTTAATGGCAACTGCTTGGATGTTTGTTGTTATATTTATTTTACTGTGTGGTATATCTTTTCGGATCAGAACCAATACCCCTCCAGAAGCCCTGCCTCCGGAATCACGGGTGTAATTAAACATCTCATAGTTCCTGATATTAATGTTGTCACAATGTATCAGGAAGGTTTCTTGGAGGCAAATAATTGAAGGACATTCTTGTGTTATTAATAAAAGCAAATCATTGATATTTGTTTTTAATCCTCGTCAATTCCACTGGATTGTTTTTCGACGCATGGTTGATAGGGTTTATATTTTGTCTTTTTCTGTTTAGTTAGTGTGTTAGTTTCTGACTGTTTTTCAGCTGTATCCATTACTTCTAGTCCTTCAAATCTATTTGGTGTCAGGTTTATTTTTATTTTTTTGGACGTTCATTCTGTTTGACTGGGGATTTTTTCCCTGGATCTTTGATTGATTTCAACGGTTGATTGGTTGCTTTTGATTGATTTTGCGCCAGGACTATTTTACTTGGATGTATGTTCAGTACAGTCAGTAGATGGTTTTTCATTATTTGTTTTTGTATTTTTATTTTGGTTGGAGGCATCCCGTTGAGTGGACAGGACCTTGATGCCCTTTTCCTCTCTTAGTTCTTTTTGATCTTTTGTTTTTACCATTGATTCGTCCAGTTTGGATCTTATATTTTTAATAAAGTTAGGCCGGTCGTCTGGTCCAAGCTGTAGCAATTTTTTTACTTGATTCAGCTTCAGTTTGTAGCTTCTGTACGGGTTGGTGAGGCTACTGCTTGAGAATAAGTTTTATCTCTACTTGTAGCTTCAACTATCTTTCGTGCTTCTAGAAAAGATATGTTTTTGGTATATTTTATGGATAGAATTTCTCTTTCTCTTTTCCATTTTTCGCACGTTTTTGAATATACCGTGTGGTTTCTACCACAGTTTGCATATCTGTATGTGCTTTTGCATTCCTCTACAGAGTGATCAGGGTCTTTTTGTCCACATTTTCCACACTCACTCTGTCCGTTACATTTATCTTGGTGATGCCCATATTTCTGACATTTATAGCACCTAAGAGGATTGGGGAGGAATTATTCCACCCTTTCTACTGTGTAATCTATTTTATTTTTGGTGGGATTACTGGTAATTCAAATGTCATAATATACGTGTTTGCATGGATAATTTTATTATCCCTCTTTATCGATACTCTTTTCACATCAGTGACCCCCTGTGGCTTTAACTCTTTCTTGATTTCTTCTAAAGGACACAAAGACAGCTCTTGACTCCTCACCACCCCCTTAGATTTATTAAGGTTTTGGTGAGGGTTGGCAATTATTTTTTTGTTGTGAATGGTTTTCATTTTTAGCAGAAAATCTGCCTGTTTCTTTTTTTCTATCTGCAGAGGTGCAGTCGGCGTATTCTACAGTCCCAGCCGACAGGGCGGTCACTTACTTGAGATTCTGTGGAGTTTATTTTCTTCTCGTTCCCCTCTCGTAACTGGGTTTCCACAACACGTTGGTAGAAGGATACACGTTTTATTTCAGATAAGACCAAGATTAATAATTGTCTCTTTCCTCGTTGACAAGTCTTTTCTTTGGGTATTTGTTTAACGAGGCTCACTATACTTCGGGATGCTGGTTCATTCAAAGAAGAAGCTCTTTCTTTTCTCTCAGGGTTCTCTGCGCGGCATTATTTTGGAATTTGAGTTTCTTTCATATCTCAAATTACGTGTCTTCACTCTCCGACGAAGAAATGGCAACTCATTATATGTCTTCACCCTTTGACGGCTAAATGGCAACTCATTATGCGGCTCTCTCATGCCCTTATCACCTTGTAATAATAAAGAAGGGCGAAGAGAGAGAGAGAGACGGCCTCTCTTTCCATTATTCTGCTTACTACTATTGTCACTGACGGTCAGAGAGTCGCACTCCTTTCTCCCATAACCTAGCGAATATATTAGGATGTCATATTTCCTCGTCACACAAGGCAGAAAAATTGCATTGCATAGATTGACTACAAAAGACGATGATATGGTCCACAAACATAGATAATAGAATGTCTGAAAAGGTACAAAAAATCTGACAAAGTGATAAAATTCATCACAGACGCCATGAAAAACTAGAAATTGGAATTAAGAACAAAGGGACAAACTCTCGCAGAAGTGAAAATCCAAAGAGGCATCTCCCAAGGAAACTCACTTTCATCACTGCTATGCGTTATAGCAATGATGCCACTCAATGAAATACTTAGGAAGTCCACAATAATTTAAAAAATCACAAGGAAAGACCAATCATCTTATGTACATAGATAATATAAAAAATATGTCAAAAATTAAAAAAAAAAAAATAGAAGTGGAGACCTTAATACAAACAACAAGAATATGCAGCTAGGATTGAGGAATGGAATTTGGCATTGAAAAATGTACCATGGTCATAATGAAAAATGGGAAAAGAGAAGAACTGGAAGGAAATGAACAGCCAAATCAGAACGCTTGGAGAAAAAGAAAATTTCAAGTACTTGGGAGCATTGAAAGCGGACACCATTAAACAAACTGAAATGATAGAATAAGTAAGAAAGGAGTTCCTCAGAAGAAGAAGAAAACTGTTGAAACCAAAGTCTGCAGCAGAAATCTTATCAAAGAAATAAACAGCTGAGCAGTCCCTCTTTTAAGATACTCAGGATCATTTTTAAGATGAACAAAGGTGACACTCAGACAAATGGACAAGAAAAGACAGCCTATAAGAGTCAAGAAAAGGAAGTGGAAGAGAACTCGCTGGCATTAAGGATTGCGTAGATGCATCAATACTAAGACCCGAGGAATACATTTAAAAAGTATAAAATGACTAATTACAGCTGCCAGTAACAGAAATGGCAACATAAGTAAAGACAGAAAAACAACAAAAACTTAAAAACAAAAATAGGAAGAAAAATAATTGTATGGATATTTCAAGCGACCAACAGGGGAGATTGCATACGAAATCTGGATATGGCTAAAAAAGGGAAACCTTAAGAGAGAAAACGAATCTCTTCTGATAGCAGCACAGAACAACGCCATTTAAAACAATCATATTAAAGCGAAAATTGATTCCAATCAATTGAATAATAAGAATGGGTTATGTGGAAACAGAGATAAAACGGTTAATCACCTTAGCAAATGGTGCAAACTAGTACAAAATGAGTCGAAGACTAGGCTCGACCGGGTAGGAAAGGTGATCCACTGGGAATTGTGCAAGTGATTAAAATATGACCATATTACCAAAATTCACCCTCGAGAAATAGACGCATAAAATTGCCTGGGATTTTGAGATACCAATCGTTGTTGGTGCGTTTAGAACGGTCTCCAAAAGACTGGGAAAAAAAGACAGGAGAATTTGCTGTCACTCAAACTCCAGTGAAAGACAACCAGCATTTGTTGGTAGGAAAAACTCGCAAGGAGTGATATGATAATCATAACTTAATACGTAGACTGTGCGAACAAAAAAGACCTAATGTCTGGTTGCCCAATCTTAACACTAATAAAATAAAAAGAAAACCATGATAACCTTAAGTAAAGTTGGCGATCTTAATCTAGGGTGATCCGAAGGCTCCCTTTTCAATAGTTACAACATAGAGGTGTAGGGGAGGGTGCTACTACATTCCCTAGATTGCTCCACTTTACCCTTGATCCTTACCTTATAATGCTCAGTGTTAAGCAAGGCAACATCAAGTACTATTTTCAAGTCTTTGGTATAATTCGGCCTGTGATTGAACCCCGGTCTCCCAGACCATTGACAAACGCTCTACTCGAAATACGAAAAATGGTATAAACACCAACCAGCACCAAAACAGAAGCCAAAGAAGCTACGATTCACTGGCACTTTGTTATCCAAACAGACAGAAAAATAAAGAGCAATAGACCAGCTATAATGGTTAAGGATCATAAAAGAAAAACATCCTTTCTAATTGATGTGATAGTACAAATAGATAATATCATATCAGTCAAAGAGTCAAAGAGTGTATGAAATGAATACAAAGATCTAGAAATAGAAAAAATATGGCACATTAAAATGAACACCGCGCCAATAATAATGTAAGCCCTGGTTATGATCAAGAAAGGGACCGATAAACATATTAACAAGACATCTGGTAGTCCCAACCGATATCAAATGCAAAAAATTGCACTTTGCGGAACTGCTCATCTCCTTTTGAGGTTCCTATCAATGTCATTTGAAAAGTACCACCCGAAAGTATCTATAGAACACAGAATACAACCTTATTTTATGGATTGTAAGAAACTGAAAGTAAACCTGAAAATTCAATAATGATAATGATAACAATAATAATAATAATAATAATAAATCTTCTGATGTGTATATGAAATCACTTTTGCGAAAACATCTGTAAAAACGAAAATCATTTTGGTACGCCCTAATATATGTAATAATACTATCTATAGTTGTTGGCGACCTTAGTCGAGGATGACCTGAAGGCTCCCTTTTCAATAGCTACTGCAACAAGGTGTAGGGGAGGGTGCAACTCCATTCCCTGGATTGCTCCACTTTACCCTTGATCCTTACCTTAAAATGCTGAATGTTAAGCAAGGCGGCATCAAGTACCCTTTTTGAGTCTTTGGTATGACTCGACCTGGGATTGAACCCCGGTATATTATATTATCATAGTTAAAATATATTATAGTCATTAGATGTGTACATGAAATTTGCTTTGTAGTAAAATCTGTAAAAAAAAATTGATACGTTCAAACTCTTGAATTTACTTTCGCTTTGCAAATTTCTTAAATACAATGTTGCAGGGAATCCCCTTGGCGTGATGGCTAACTCACCTGACTGTGACATCGTTGTAAATGGGCTCTAGTCCCATTAGTGCATTCACATTTGGACTAATACCCTTTGGAAAGGTATAAACCCCTTATACCGCCGATCTATGGGTTGAATAGTACCATTACTGTTCTTCTACAAGGATGACTTTGGCATTAAATAACCCAGCAAAGTTGATATCCCATTAAACAAAGAAACCACAACCCCACAGAAAATTTATATATCCCCTATTCAAAACTTATATACCTCCTGATCTGTAAGGATTGAATTGTGACGCATAGACAAACATTTTGTCAAATAAAATCTCCTGAAAAACCCACTGGTATTAATGTTTGTTTATTCTTGTGAAAAAGAAATCAAAATTAAAACATTTTAGAATGATCCAGAACTCAGCATATTCTCAGAAAAAAATAAATAGTTGGCACAGTCTTATGAAACTGGCGTCAGTTTATCCGAATTGAAGTGGGTGCTGGTGAGCTGGGGGAGAGGAAATAAAAGGGCACTCGTTGTCTGTATTATTTTTAGAAGGAAAAATTACTTAGGGAGTATTGTGACCCTTGCTGGTGTAAAATTAGGTCGTATATGAACAAATATCTATGGACATCACTCCAAAAAGACCGTTAAGAAAAATATTTGAAACTACTTTTTAGCACACATATGAGCATGTGTTCAGACACATAAAACGTAATAAGCAATGGGAATATTTACGTATGTAACGACTGGTTTTTCAAGATGGTGACATCAGTCATGTTAGTAAGTTGATAATGCAGGAGCATTGGTCGACAAATATCCCTTCAAATCACTCGAGTAAAAAAAGGTAGAAAGAACAAAAAGGAAGTAAATAGAGAATAAATTAGAAGAAAGGAGAAATTGAAAAAGAAAAAAAGGAATACACATTAACTCAAAGAAGAAGAGTGAAGATTGGTTTTGGTTCGGGTTATTCATTTAATGGTATATCAACTCCTACTGGGTTATTCAATACCGAAATTTAAAACATTTGTAAATGTTTGATTGTAATCATATTTATATTTGGAATATTGAATTGCATCTTTCATTGCACTTTATAAAAATATATGCTGTCATTTGTTTGCACAATTATATCAAGTATTCTTATCTAATACACAGCCTAGTCAACTAGAGCTGTAGAATAAGCCGACGGCATCTCTGCAGAGGGACAAGACTCTCTCCTCTTTCAATGAGTGTATTGGGTATGACATTAAACAACATCTGATGGTGAGGTTCCAGTCTTGAAGTTAGAGAATGTAGAGTACCCCTTTATTACCATTACTCCCTGGTCCACTCTGATCCGGAATGGTAGCACCTATAGAGGTTCTATCTAGGTGTCAAATAGAAATATTTTATCTTTTTTATTACTTTAAACCATTTGATGGTGTGCAAAAAAAAAAATTGATGTTAAATTGAATTATTAGCGTTAAATAGCAATACTTGAAAGAATCAGCTCTGGCTTGTTTAAAAATCTTATCTACAAACTATTTGTTTGTACTGTAATGATATTAAGTAATACCAATAATATGCAAGCACTATATCGTTTCAAGTAACAAATAATAGTAATAATGATTTTTAGTAAACAACTATAGCTTTAATTTCAGTTGATATTGATAATTTTCACATAGTTATATGGTATCATTTCTTGTGGAAAAATAACGCAGTGAATTCCGAGGCTTACTCCTCATTGGAGGGTGTGTCCTCCGATCACCGAATTGTCACGGCAAAAATACGACGGGGCCTACGAAAGAATGCCACCCGAACAACGACCACCATACCCTATGACTGGGCCCTTCTTAATAACAAGGATATTAGAGATAAATATGTGACAGTATTAAGAAACAAATTCAATGCACTACAGGAAAAGACAGAAACACATACTCCGAATGATGAATATGAGAATTTCGTCAACGCACACTTAGAAGCAGTAGCGAAATACATACCAATAAAACATAGAACAAAATCTAGAGTCCCATGGGAGACATTAGCGGTTAGAGAAAAACGTGCAGACGAGAAAACTGCCTCCAAATGCAATAGGAAGAACCCAACTATTTTTATTTTTTAAGTAGAGGAATTAATATTATGAATTGAATTACCATGACCAAAAAATCCGCCGAACACCTACGCACGACATACAGGAACACTGGACAGCTGTTTCGACCTTATTAGGTCTCATCAGCAGTGGATACCGTAATCTCCACCACTGGAGATCGAACCAGCGATCACAGATTGCAGTGCCGAAACTCCACAACTGTTACAAGTTCATATCGCACGCAAGTGACGTCAAATCAACTTGTGGTAATTGCGCGGCCAAATAACCTAAATGTGTCTTGCAAGTTACAAAATGAATTAGCAAACATATACCTAAAAGAACAGACAAAATACATACATAATCAGATAGATAAGAGTAGAGACTCAGTGGAAGATAAGCAATCTAGGATAGCATGGCAAACGATAAACGAAGTGAGCAGAAAGAAGAGCACTGCCAAAGCTAAACTGAAAGCTACCAACCAATAAGAACGAATGAAACTGTGGAAACATCATTTCGAGAATCTACGAGGAAACCCACCGAAAGTTACTCATGAACCAATCACGAGAATTATTAGTAAGCAATTTAGACATAAAACTAAGACTGTTTACTGTAGAAGAACTCAACTCAGCCTTTAGAAAAATTAAAAATAGAAAAGCCGCAGGGCTTGATGAAATTCCCCCAGAAGTATGGAAGACCAGACAATTCGACGACATACTGCTCCGACACTGTATTACAGTTTATAATCAAAATCCGATAAACAGATGGATGAAGGGATGCATCCTCCCCTTCCCAAAAAAGGCGACCTCGGATTAGCCAAGAACTACCGAGGCTACCGATTAGCCAAGAATTACCGACCATAGCAGCCAAAATATACAATGCCATACTACGCAACCGCATAGAACCCAAAATTGACAACATTCTTAGGAAGAACTAAAATGGCTTCGAGAGAAGTAGATCCACGATCTCACAAATATTGTCTATCTGTAGAATTTTTGAAGGCGTACGGGCAAAAAACCTACAGGCTACAATATTATTTGTCGACTTTACCAAGGCCTTTGATTCCATTCACAGAGGGAAGATGGAACAAATCCTACCAGCATACGGCCTACCGAATGAAACTGTTGCAGCCATAATGATGCTCTATGGAAACACTAAAGTGAAAGCATGTTCTCCGGATAGAGACACGGTCTACTTCGACATAGTAACAGGAGTACAACAAGGAGAAACACTTTCCTCATACCTCTTTATCATCTGTCTAGACTATGTACTTAGAACATCTATCGATAAAATCAAAGAAAACGGTTTCAAGCTGACAAGGAAAAGAAGCAGAAGGCACCCCGCAAAAACAATTACCGACGCTGACTACGCCAATGACATAGCCCTTCTGGCAAATGCACCCACCCAAGCCAAAACCCAATTGCATAGTCTGGAACGAGCCGCTGCAGGCATTGGCCTCCATGTCAATGCACACGAAACGGATTATATGTGCTTTAATCAAACGGGCGACATTTCCACACAAAACGGTAGCTCTCTGAAACTAGTTGACAAGTTCACCTACTTAGGAAGCAGTGTCTCATCAGCCGAGACAGATATCGACACGTGACTAGCAAAGGCATGGACAGCTATCAATAGGCTATCGGTCATATGAAAGTCAGACCTGACCGATAAAATGAAATGCAGTTTCTTCCAAGCAGCGGTCGTATCGATACTGCTGTATGGATGCACTACATGGGTGCTAACTAAACGGGTGGAGAAAAAGCTTGACGGCAACTACACAAGAATGTTGCGAGCACTATTGAACAAGTCCTGGAGGCAACACCCCACAAAGCAGCAACTATACGGCCACCTACCTCCCATCAAGAAAACTATCAAAGCTAGACGAACCAGACATCTAGGACACTGCTGGAGAAGTGGGCATGAGCTCATAAGTTATTTATTCCTATGGACCCCTTCACATGGCCGAGCAAAAGCAGGGCAAGCAGCTCGAACCTACATACAACAGCTCTGTTGGGATACAGGGTGTAGCCCTGAGGGCCTGTCGGAGGCGATGAACGATAGTGAGGGGTGGCGAGAGAGGGTCAGGGATATCCGTGCTGATGGCACGACAAGATGAAGATGATGATATATGGTTTCAAGTATTCTTACCTCATCCAAATAATTTTCACACAGTTACCTGATATGAGTAATTTTCAAACAAATCTGTTTGATCTTTTGATTACTCCAACAAGTAAACCTGCTACTGGTGTGAGTGGACCTGGGAGTGATGACAATGAAAGAGTGACTCCACACACTCAACAGGAGCCTCAACACCGGATGCAGTTTAGTATCATATCCAGAATAACCCTTGGGGTGAGTCTTAATACTCTGTAGGGGGATACAATCAACGTATTTTAAATCCTGCCGACAGAGCGGCGGAAGATTGAAATATAGGATTTAATTAGGGTGGATGAGAGAGAAAGAGACAGAGACAGAGAGAGCGGGAGAGATGGAGAGGGTAGGCATTCTATATAAAGTAAAAATAAAGTTGGCGACTGCAGTCGAGGGTGACCCGAAGGCTCCCTTTTCAATAGCTACTACACCGAAGTGTAGAGTAGGGCGCTACTCCATTCCCTGGATTGCTCCTCTTTACCCTTGATACGTGCTTTATATTGCTGAGTGTTAAGCAAGGAGGTTTCAAGTACCATTTTTAAAGTCTTTGGTATGACTTGACTTGGGATTGAACCCAGGTCGCTCGGATCATTGGCGAACACACTACCCAATAAGCCGATTTTTCTATATAAAAATTACGGATATATTTTAATTTTTAAAGAACCTTTTTTTTATCGGAACACTGGAATTTTTCATTACATAATAAGAAAATAATAGAAAAACTCTGAAATAATCTTATTTTATTTTCAAGTTTAAATTGAAGAAATTTAGCTTTTTAAAATTGAAATAAAAGTTTCAGGTTAATTCAAAATGGCTTGGTGGCAGTAAAAACACATTCCGTTGCGTAAACATTTATTCACACCACATTACTCTTTCTTTTGTATCCAAAGTTTCGAAATAACTTTTCATAAAAAAAAAATGTTTAAGATAGACAAAATGTCGTTTAAACTTTGAAATTAACTGACAATTTTTGGATTGGACGGAAGAAAGATATTTAACTAAATGGCAGTTGAACTGGAAAAGTCTGGAAGAAAATATGTTTGGTATTTTGTATTCGAATTGTAGCGACTACAAAATATCCACCAACCAACCAGTTGCTGTGATAGTTGCTGCTGCTGGTGATGATGAGATCGTCTCTCCTGTTCACACACCCACCCATAAATGTCGAACTGGAGGTGCGGGCAGACTGCTAGATTTTTAAAAAATCCCAACCGTTGTCCTCTAACTTTTCCTTATCTTTTCTTTTTTTTTTCTTCCTTCAATCCAAAATGTTCTCCCTCTCGTTCGTTTTCTTATCATTCTTGTCTTTGCAAAGAAGAACGGAGAAAAAAGGTAAAATCAACAGAATCAGAAATAAGAGGAGGACGAGAGGTATAAATAAACGTTTATTAACTTGTTTGGACATTCTAAAAATTGAGGAACAAGACAAAATTTTTACAATCAATGTTTGTTATTCACCGAGAAAATAGCCGAGTAAAATTAGCGCTTTTGTTTTCCGCAGTTTCACTTTCCAACGGTCAGTTCTAGAAACAATACGTGTTTTATTTCCGAAATGCTGGACTAGTGATGCTGACAATTTTCAGAAAATGATTCCATTAAGTTAAAAACATTCACTTTTTAACTTATAAATGAAAACGTAAAATAATAAGAAAGGAAAAAAAATCGTACATTGAAGTTGCTAAGAAAGAGTAAATGATGGATCTTCTGCTCGTCTAATATGTGTGTATGATTTCAATGATAAGAATTTGGTAATATAAAATACTTAATAACATCCGTTATAGTTGCATAATGTACCTCTGGAAATATTGAAATCCCGGTTTAAAATTCTTGATTGAAAAGAAAGTCAACTTACAAAAATCGTTTTGAAAAATTATAAAAAAAAAAAAAGGATTCACGAGGATCATTAAATAAGTTTCCAGACTTTTTTCGTATGGGCACTTTTATTGATAATGCATACATGAAACTCTGGTCCCCTTTGAATTAATCTCCTCCAGCTGCAATGCACTTGTTATACCGTTCCAACAACTTCTGGAAGGCCTCTTTCATCTCCTCAATTGTCTCATAACGACAACCTCTGAGCTTAGGGAGCAAGGTCTGGACTATAGGGAGGGTGGGGAACTGTATTGATGCCCATCTTGGTCAAATAGTCTGTGACAAGGATGGAGTTGTGGACTGGTGCATTATCCTGGTGGAAAAGCCACTGACCCGATTTGAAGAGTGCTGACCTCTTCCGATGGAATCTCCTCTTGAACTCCCTTAAAACCTCAACATAGTAACCCTAAACCTAACTCTTTGGCCAATCAACTCTGGTGTATTGACTTCCTTACTCCTCCCACACCTCTCATCATCCCTCACAGACTCCCTGCCTTCCTTGAATCTCTTATGCCACTCAAAAACTGATGCTCGATTCATGCAAGATGCTCCAAAAGCAGTCTAAAGCGTTCCATACGCTTCTGTGGCATTTTTTCCAAGTTTAAAATAAAATTTTATTGCATATCGTTCTTCTAAAGTGTCCTCACGTCCAGACTGTATTTTTGAAATTCACCATCTGTGATAATCAGGCTTTAGTAGGGTGTATTCCAATTGCTGCTGTAGCTGTTCATTCGAACCTGAAATCATAAAAATTGGCCAGTCATCTCATAAGAAGTATAGCAATAACATACTGAATGTTCATGAGTCTACGACAATTTTAAATGCCTGTACAAAAAAAGTCTGGAAACTTATTGAAGGAACTACGTATTTTATACAAGTAATGATTTTATTCTATCATTAAAAGAATTGCTTGGGAATATAGAATTATAATGTCTATGGAGTATAGAATGTTTTAGTGGCGAGTGTCAGGAAATTCTGACATTGGTAAATGGCCTTTTTCTTCTTTCTCGCATTCGCTTGTTATCTACTTGTTTGTTGAAGCTGTCAAGGAATTTAGAACGGAAAGGAAATATAGGAATACTTTTAAACTTTATGTCTATTTTCGGGGTTTACGATTATTTTGTGGTGAGGGAATGTTTTCCTGGACCAGGAAGTTGGTCAAGGCGTTTGAGGAATCTCAAGAATCATTTTTTGCAAATTGCGAATCGTCGGTATCGAGTATAAGGAGTTTGATGGTGATTTTGAGAAATTGTGAATTATAGGGTTCACCATATATGTCTGCGGTCAGTCGGTGTGTTCAGCCGACATTACTACAAGCAGGAGACACAATGCGCTGCTCAGCCAAAGGCTACCGAGAGAAAAATTGTGGGGTATGAGGCTAAAGATCACGGGCAAAGGGCAAGGCTGTGTTGCCGTTAGATATCTGACTCTATATTTTGGTTATTTTATTTTACCCCCACGTTGACTGGTCGGTGTAATGGCTTGCCCAAGAAAGTCCCAAAAAGAATTATACAAAAGAAAAGACAGCAACAGATAAGAGACGAACACGTTTCTTTTATAATTTCCTTTATTTGCTGGGTTCAACAACAATTCCATGGATGAGGGAGTTTTTCCTGAATACATTGAAATGGTTGAATCCCCCAGTTAAGGTGTCAAAAATATGTTAATCGTTTCATGCATGTATTTGTCCTCATTTGGTATTTCGGGCTTCCAAAAGGGTTAGTTTTCTATTGGAATGTTTGTCAAAGTCCGATAAGGGTTAGTTTGTTGTTCATTTGTGGGTCTTTTATATTTCAGCATACTGTTGACCGAGAGATGGCTGCTACTGGGTGAAAGGGACTAACCAACGCAACGTCCAAAGACGTATGCGTGGTGCCCAGGCACGTCAGCAACGATGGTGTCAATACGCTGGTCACTGCCTGAAAAAGAAAGGATGCCTGTTCCCCTTTGTCAAGAGGATGCCTTTTTTTCTTTACGCATGCGTCATCCCTTTTCCGTTAGAGACCTCTGAGAGTTTCTGCAAATTTAATAGTTTTATTTTTATTTTTTCTAATTTAGTCTTAATTATTTATCTATTTATTTATTCGTTCCCTACAAAATAAGCCATCCGTCTCCGTCGAGGTTGTAAAGGATTCTGACGCGGGTTTCTTTTTTGGCGCCAGGAAGCGTTTCCTATCATAGATACCCAGTGAAATCTGTGTATTTATCTATTTTATTTTGTATTTATTCTATTTTTATTTCTTATTTTATTGTTTTTTTTTTAAATTTCTTATCCAATCCCCACAATATTTATTTATGGACGATACTATATATATATATATAGTCATATATTTCATCTAAAGATTGTGGTCGTTTTTTTAACACATACATGAAACTTGTTTTCATGAGACTAAAATTAGGAGATTAAAAAACATTTATCTATTAGGGTAGTCAAAAGTTTGACAATATTTTCTTAAAGTGAAGCACATTTCGGCAACCCCGGATACTTTTGCCTTGGTCATGATGGTGATAAACTGTGAGATGGCCAGCTCGCCTGATACTCACTGAGTACTACACCCCAGATTTACCTCTATGGTTTGGAGCACATCCTCCGAATCCCCGGTTTTATACTTATCTGACTTTGCCTGATCGTCGTGGTTCTTGCAACTCGAGCGAAATTTCTTGAACCATCTGGTTATTGCACTTTCACACAAAAATGTTTTTTGTTGCTCCTGTTGTGTTATGGTCCAGCTCGATATACATATATATATATATATATATATATATTACAACAGTGTATGGTTGTCACTATCTCGCCTTCATTGAACATTTATATCCATCTCCAGGCACCCTCACCTGTTGATATAATGTTAGCCATGATTTCATGATTGTTACAAATACATCTTAATACAATATATTTACCATAGCCCTTATGTACATACCATTATAGATTACAATAATGTATATCTAATATAACATTAACACAATATAAACAGCTTATACAAATTATCATTGCAACGTGTTAATATAGTATATTTCCCATGCTCCTTTCATATATGCCATCATAGATTACAATATCTTTTACGTAATATAACATTAACACAATATAAACAGCTAATGCAAATTATTAACACAGAACATATTCCAACAAATATATATATATATATATATATATATATATATATATATATATATATATACTAGTATTGCATAATATTCCATTGTATATTACAATATAGAATGTCTCTTAATACCATGATATTTCTACCTCACCTATTATTCTTACGTTTTAGATTTAGCATCCATTTTTCTCTATTATACTTAAATGTTAAATCAAAAAATTCATTTTCTTCATAATGCAATGATGATGATAAATTTGTTCCTTTGTTAAAATCATCACTACACACAAAAAATCTTTTATTCAGCCAAATTTCCGTCTGACTCGCGACTTCCGCTACACATCGCTACATGTGACGTTGCCCAAATATTTATCTCCGGACGAAAGTTTATTTCATGCGCATGTGACGTCGGGGCAGTCTGGCACTTGACCCTCCGCAAAATAAGTCCTAGTCAAGACTCCTATTTCGGACATATGGTAACTGGCAAATAATATGGGGGTTAATTTGGGGCTAGACTGATCTCCGACGCTGGCGAGGGGGTTTCCAGTTCACTTTCACACACCACCCCAAGTCCCTCGTTTTCGTACCCCCTCGGATATCGGAAAGCATGGACTTCTAGGTCAAAACAAAATATTATTCACTGTAGTCAAATTTCCAAAAACTCCCTTATAATGTTTTAAGGTGAATAAGATATTTAGCGAGAATTAATGAAACCGATACGAAGCTGAAAAGTATATGTGCAAAAGAAGGGGACTCGATAGATAAATAACACAACACAAGGGAGCATTTTAAAATATAACAAAGTTTTAATAGACGACGACCAAACAAATAATTATAAGATTTAGGAGACAGTTTCTTTTTCTTTTCTACTTCCATTTTTAATTATCGGCTATACTAAGCCAACAGGCAGTGTCAAACACAAATGTCTCTCTCAACAGTCCTTTTCTTCTTTCTCCTTTTTTCTTTCTTTCTTTCTTTCTTTCTTGTTTTCTTTTCTTTCTTTTACTTGAGAAAGTATCTAAGTCCACTCACTAATTTACGATTGACGAAACAGAGTCCTTTCAATTTCTCTCTTTCCTTTTCTGAATACATATAGTTCCATCACACAATGAAGCGAATTTTTTTTAAAGTTTTAAATAATTTTTTTCTTAAAAAAGGCAGGTACAAAGAGATATGGTCTAAAAGTTGGTATCAAAACCGGATGTAATGTCATCGTCTGGTGTCATGTATCCTTATGTATCTAAAAAAGATTTTACCACTCGCAAAACCTTCAGCAACTAAAATCTTCTCACTGAATTAACCTATCTTATTTTTAAAAATCTGTTGATTCATTTATCAAGGAAAACGTGGCGATAAACAACTTATATTGTTTAGTTAAAAATTTTAATAGGTTTTATTTGATTTCCATTTAAAATGAAAATTTAGGCTTAATTTAATTTCTTAACAATTCTATACCGTTTTCGTTTTGAAAACTGCAATTCTAATTACTGTTAAAATCATTAATATGATTAAAATAATTATCAACAATTAACAATTATATCATTAGTAATAAACAGTAACAGTAAGTCTTCTGAGTATTCTGGCCAATCTTAACTGTCGTTTGAATTGTCTCCACTTGTGTTCTTATTTCCAATTCTTCCAGTCCTTTTACCAATTCTTTGGTGACTGTACCGAGCGCACCGATTACAATTGGTATCACCATCATTTTCATGTTCCATAGTTTTCTCAGGTCTCTAACCAGGTCCAGGTACTTATTTCTCTTTTTGCCTTCCTTCAATTTCGCTCAATGGTCCACAATTCGCCAAGTTCTCTGTTTTTTGTTGATTATCACCAGGTCTGATTATTATCATTATTATTACAATACCATTTTTATTACCATTATTACATTACCATTATTAGTAGTTAAAGTGTTCGTCAATGGTCCGGGAGACCAGGGTTTAGTCCCAGGTCGCCTCATACCAAAGACTTTAAAAATGATACTTGAAACCTCCTTACTTAACACTCAGCAATATAAGGTACGTATCAAGGGTAAAGTGGAGCAATCCAGGGAAAGGAGTTGCGCCCTCCTCTACACTTCGGTGTAGTAGCTATTGAAAAGTGAGCCTTCGGGTCGCCCTCGACTACGGTCGCCAACTTTATCAATATATTACCATAATCAATAGTAATACTCTGATATGAGTTTAAATTTATTTTCATGCCGGCATTTGAATATTATTTCATTATGTTTATTTAATTGTCGGGTAGTAAATTTAAAACAAATGATGCTTATTTTTTCTCCAGGCAAATGTTTTTGAAAATTCCAGGACTAGAAGATTTTTTGATAAATCTCCACTAAATCTCCAGTTTGGTTCCTGAGGAAAGGGTTAGAAAAAGAATGTCTATGATTGTATACCTCTGTTTCCAATTTCCAGCTGAGATTCCAATACAAACTCTCTCATCCTTACTATTTTCCATCGGAAAAATAGTTACTTGATTGACCATTTTCTCGGAATTACTCTCATAGGACAATCTTCTTTATTTTGACAATTAAAAAGTAATTTATTTTTTCACTGATTGTCTGTCAGCGATTTGTCTATAAAATTCTTGTTATGATCATAAATTATTTTAGATAAATTATTCGTGCAAGAGTAACAATTTTTAGTGTGTTACTAATAAAAATTCTATTCAGTGGATTATCCTTGTTGAAATGTGTATCATTTAACCTAAGGAAGTACTTCATCA
Source organism: Sepioteuthis lessoniana (assembly GCA_963585895.1). Classification (NCBI taxonomy): domain Eukaryota; kingdom Metazoa; phylum Mollusca; class Cephalopoda; order Myopsida; family Loliginidae; genus Sepioteuthis; species Sepioteuthis lessoniana. The sequence goes on from OY757921.1 coordinate 57,636,313, forward strand.
TCATCATCATCATCTCACGCCGCCAGCACAGATCTCCCTGACCCTTTCCTGCCACCCCTCTCTATCTTCCATTGCTCCCGATAGGTCTTCAAGTCTACATCCTGTATCAGCACAGAGCTATTATATATAGGTTCTAGCTGGTCGTCCTGCCTTTGCTCGTCCATGTGAAAGGGTCCACAGAAGTATGTCGTTTATGAGCTTGTCCTTACTTCTCCATCAGTGCCTCGCATGTCTGGTTTATCTAACTTGGATAGTTTTTCCAAGACTTGTTCAACATTGCTCGCAGCGTTCTCGTGTAATTGCCGTCAAGCTTTTTCTCCATACGTTTAGTTAGTATCCATGTAGTGCATCCATATAGCAGTATCGACACGACCGCTGCTTGGAAAAAAACTGCATTTTATTTTATCGGTCAGGTAAAATACTTGCCAAAATTAATATTAGAAAGTTTACAGAAAGTGGGTTAAACCAGATTACCTTTCTTTTCCTATGCTTTTTTTTTTTTCATTATTAGAATGAATATTATTACCACTATCATCAAGTCTATAATTATAAATATCATTACTACAATTGTTGCTGTTGATGCCGCTGATATTGTTTATATTGCAGTGTTCAGTAACTTTATTGTTTATAAATTGTTCCTGGTATTCAAGCTCCTGTTGAAATCCATTTTCCCTTGGGCCTCCTTATAGATCCTATATTTTCGTAGAATTTCTTTTATTTGAAGATGACTTATTAATATGTATGTTAACTGCATTCGGTATATGTTTGCTTATTGATCTGGGGTCGTTGGAGTTGACATGAAAGTAAATAGGTATTTGGTTATCTTTGCTAAATGGTTTAAAAGTATTGTTAGATAGATTAAATGCAATGTCAAGGAAATTAACTATTTTAAGGTTAGAGCATATTTCAATTTTAAATCCTTAAAGGGTCTTATAATTTTTTAAATGTATTTTCGAAGTTTTTGGGTTATTGATATCTGGGATGAAGATGAGGCCGTCATCTCTGTGTAAACCTTCTTGCTTGAGTTCTACTATCCTATCTAAACTGTCTAATATACAAATATCGATCAAGCCGGCTATTTGTGCAGAGTCGTAAGAGGCCATCGAAATGGTATAGTTGTGTGCTGCTATTAAAAGAGATACGGTTTCGTTCTTTAGGTTTCCTTTGCTTAGCCATGTCCAAGTCTTCTCGAGTGCAATTCCGTCAGTTTATCGTTCGAAATATCCACACATTTGTTTTGTTTTTTTTTTCTTGTGTGTGTTTTCCCTCCAAAGATAGCTGATACTCTTTCCCTGGAGTTTGTGTGACAACAAGTCCCCTCAATTCTCCAGGACTCTTCTTAGTATTCTGGTCAAATTTCAGTTTCTTGCACGATTCCCAGTAGATCAAATTTCCCATTTAGTCGTGTTTAGTCTTTGCATAAGTTTGCTGCATTCACTTATGTGGTTAATCGTTTTGTTTCTATCACCACAAAACCTAAACTTGCTATTCTGTTGCTTATTGTCAATTTTCGCTTTAACATTGTTGGTCCTTATGGCGTTGATTTGTGTAGCTATTAAAAGAGATTCAGTTTCTCTCTTAAGTTTTCCCTTTCTTAGCCATGTCCAAGTCTTTCTGTGTGAGATTTCACCGGTTTGTCGTTTAAAATATCCACACACTTGTTTTTCTTCCTATTTCTTTTTCCTAGTCATCGTTGGTCTGTTGATCATTACGTTGCCTGTGTTGTTTCTGGTCGCTGAAATTAGTCTTCCTTCGCCCTTTTTATATAGTCTTTGAGTTGTCGTATTGATGCATCAGCGATATCTTCAATGCTGGTGAGACCTCTTCCTGCTTCTTTTCTTGACACTTATAGCCTGTCTATGTCATCTCCCGGCTGTAAAGCATGATCATCAGCTTTCTTATCCTCTGGTCCATTTGTTAGAGTTCTTCTTTTGTCTATCTTAAGAAAGGTTCCTACTTATTATTATTATTACCTGCGAAAACCTGCAAGTATTCTTCGTATATATTTATCCACACTAAACCTTTATTTCTCATCAATTGTTAGTCTTTCCACTGTTTACTGAGCTTTTTTATGTCCTCTCTTATTTGGTCCCTCCATCGGTTTGGTGGTCATCATCTTAGTCTCCTTTTTATAAATTCGTTCGTGCATGAATTATGATTAACATAGTTGGCACTGTCTTTGCATACCTCGTGACCAAAACATTTCAACCTTTTCTTCTTGATAATTTCAGTGATTTTATAGGATAATCCAAAGTCAAGCTTTATATAATCTAATTCGATAAGATTCAGTCGTGAAACTCCCACTCTTGACATGAAGCAGCCATTCTCAAATACGCTCATTCTGTTGTCTTCTCTTTCAAACTCTAAGTTTCTTTAGCTTATATATTGGTGCATAGTAGAGATGAAACTTTGATTCTCTGAAAAATCGCTTTGTTTTCATGTTTTCCTTTAAGTCTACCAAAACTTGCAAAAGTTGGAGCAATCCCTCTTCTTTTACGAGATGAGTCTTTTGGAACCACTGATTCAACAACTTTTAATTCGTTCACCTTTTCAAGTATAGCGTTATTCACAGTGATATTTTCCTTATCAGTAGTGATTATCTTTCACTCTTCAGCATTTATTTTCATGCCCCATTTCGAGCATGATTTCTCCACAACTTCTGTGGACGGTTTTATCTTTTCAAATATTAGAGTATCATTGGCGTAGGATTCGAATCGATTTGACATGGTTTTTGAAGCTCCTGGTAAACAACGTTTTTCTTTATTTGGTTGTGTGTTTGTTGATAAAAAAAAGTGACTATTTTATCTATTTCATCTTATTCTATTTTAATTGATTTATTTATTTTGTATTTACATTACTTAGGTAAAATTATTTTTCTAAAATATCTATGTTTTTGTTTACATAATCCATTTATTTATCATTCATCTTTTATATGTAACTAATGAATTTATATTATTACTTATATATCCAAGAGTTTAATTTTCCACTTGGAATCACTTATTTAATATCTATCTCGTTTATATTTGTTGAAAAAAATATTTGCATTCCAGAGTTTCCAAAGTTTGTTTCATCAAAAAACCTAAAATTTGAAAACTTTCGCAATATTCTCTGCCCGAATAAACTTTGACAACAGGAGTTGTAAATATCCGAAACTTAGATCAACAAACTGATCTGTTAATGGGTCACACTAGTTCCACTCGACATGTTTATTTTTCACTACAATTTGCATTTCACTACGCGCCCTTGGGAAAAGGCATGAATCCATCTTATTTTCTAAATTTAAAAGATGAAGCTTGATAATAATTATTATTTAGAATATCCAGACTGTTGACTTCATCTTTATTGTTATAATCACAACGTTTCAACCGATATGTCCTTATGCCTTCTTCAGGTGTTTCATGTTGAACTCGGGAGTCCATACAGAATATATCTGTTCTCAACTCGCTTCAGCTATGGGTAAATAGTAGGATAGACAGGGTTCTTCAGCCTTAGTAAGACATACGACAACTAGTCTTAGAGAAGGAAAACACTAAATTCAAGCCAGTCGTATTTCACTTTAAAAATTGACCTTATGTCACATCTTCTGGTGAAGTTGGTTAATTATAGACACATAAAATTGTCTTGAATTTCTTCGTTGTCAACTTGTACCAATATACACTCCAAGCCCACCCCCACCCCAATGGTAAAATGTTAACTTTGGCACCTTAAGTTTTATCGCTCAACTCAATTAACAACAAAAATAGCAGCATTCAACTCTCAACAAAACTGCTACAGTACGATCATTTCAAACGTTTTCTCGAGTTTTTCATATTTTAAGCTTCTTTGCAAAAAAAAATATTGAAAAATATTTTCCTTTTGTTACGGTCACTAAGAAAAGAGAGGTGTTATTAATCCACGTTAATCAGAGCATAACCACGACGAAGTAGACTGTATCTTGAAGTGTTTATGAATTAATGGATGAACTTGAGTGAGTTTTATCTGGGGCGAGCGAATGTAATTCTTTCTTTCTTTCTTTCTTTCTTTCTTTCTTTCTTTCTCTTTACTCAGACGCATGTATACTAGAAAATAGCACAAGGACGTTTTAGAATACATCTACAAAAGAAAAAAAATATCTTCTCTCTCTCTCTCTCTCTCTCTCTCTTTCTCTCTCCCTCCTTTCTCTCACTCACTGTGTACGCTACTGCACGTGTGTGATTATCTAATCGATTTACTGTCCATAGGTGAAAAGTTGGTTCAATTTTTCGTCATTTTTCTCAAAATGCTGAATAGTTTAAGCATTTATATCAACAATTAGGAAAATGTTATTTGCATTTTATAGACGGCTAAATAGTTGAATATAGAGCTACCGAATTTGACATGCATTTTATAGTGATGTGATTCTTTGCACTTTTATCGTAAAATCATTTCCAATGCACTTTATAGAAAAATCTCTTACGATCCATTTTATAGAAAAATCACCTTCAATATATGTTTATAGTAAAATCACGTCTGTGGTTCCTGGAAACACATCTCTTAGAAAGAGAACTCTAGCTTTTTCAATTTTCGGTAGACTTAAGGAAAAATATGGCAACAAAGAAATCTTTCAAAGTCTCGTCTCTACTATGCTCTGATGGTCTCAATAGTTATACACGCTTAAGAAAATTAGGGTTTGAAAGAGGAAGACCACCGAATGAGTGCATTGAGAAAGACTGTCTCATGTCAACATATGATGAGAAAGAACTAAATGTACATATATACACTTGTCGTCGTCCATAGTCGAGGGTAACCCGGAGGCTCCCCTTTCAATAGCTACCACACCGAGGTGGAGAGGAGGGCGCTACTCCATTCCCTGGATTGCTCCACTTTATGCTTGATCCTTACCTTATAATGCTGAGTGTCAAACAAGGTGGCATCAAGTACCAATTTTTGAGTCTTTGGTTTGAATCCCGACTTGGGATTGAACCCTGGTCTCCTGGACCATCGGCGAACACTCTACTCATTAAGCCAATGGCAAGACCCCAATAAACTAACCGAAAATCGACGAAATGAAACAAAATATTTTCAGAGAACTCGTTAAGGTAATGAATACTGATATGAAAGACAGAAGACAACTAAAAAAATTTAAACGACAAGAATAACCTAATGGCAATAAAATTGGCAAATAATGTTACAAATCTTCTACAAGACTTTAAACCAAATCTTACACTTTCGAATGACATATGTGGCTGCTACAGTAATAAACCCAGTAACCATAACACCTAAATTAAAAGTTTTAAGTAACCCAAACGGATATTAAGGAAACAAAAAATAATAGAATACAGAGGAGAGATATACACACTTGGTGTCAAAGTGAAAACTAGAAAAGCAAGAAAAAGTAAAAGAAAATATGCGATAACATCAATCGATAAGATCCCGATGATAAAAGAAAAACTAAAGGAAAAAAAAAAAACAACTAAAGGCTTAGCGTATCTGAAGATATGAAAAACGAACAAGATTCTTTAAACATAACAAAATATTTTAAAACAGACACAAAAAATTCCATCGAAAAATAAGAAAAGAGAAAATAAATATAAAGGAAAACCCCACAATTAAAGAACTGAAATCATTTTGGAGTAATATATAGAATTATAAGAAATTATATAATAAAAAAGCAAGGTAGATTGAAAATATAAAAACACTTATGAAAATGATGAGCCATAAATGTCATCATCATCACCATGTCACACTGCTAGCACGGATCTCTCTGACCCTCTCTCGCCACCCGTATCTATTGTCCATCGCTTCCTGGGGGTTTTCCTGGAGGTTTTTCAGGCTACATCCAGTATCGGAAAAGAGCTGTTGTATATAAGTTCTAGCTGGTCGTCTTGCCTTTACTCGTCCATGTGAACGGGTCCATAGGAGTATATCGCTTACTTCTCCAGCAGAATCCCGCTTGTCTGGTTTGTCTAACTTCGATAATTTTCGTGATGGGTGGTAGGTGGCTGTACCACTGCTGTTTTGTGGGATGTTGGCTCCAGGACTCGTTCAAACGTGGTATAAACCTTACATTCATAGCGGTCAAGATCTACAATATTCTATTACGCAACCGCATAGAACCAAAAATTGAGAAAATACTTCGTAAGAACCAAAATGGCCTTCGGAGAAATCGATCCATGGCATCACAAATTTTGACTATCCATCGAATTCTAGGAGGTGTAAGAGTAAAAGGAGCTTGAGGCAACAATATAATTCGTCGACTTCTCCAAGGCTTTTGACTCCATACACAGAAGGAAAATGAAGCAAATACTTCTCGCCTACGGTCTCCCCGAAGAAACCGTCGCAGCCATAATGATGTTATATAAAAACACGAAAGTAAAAGTCCGCTCACCGGATGGAGACACAGACTACTTCGACATTGTAGCAGATGTGCTACAAGGAGGTATATTAGCACCATACCTCTTTATCATCTGTCTAGACTACGTGCTTAGTATGTCAATAGATTTAATGAAAGAAAACGGTTTCAAGCTGGCAAAGGAAAGAAACAGAAAGTACCCCAACAAAGAAATGAAGACATTTTAAAAGGAGAGATTATAAGTGTACGTAAACGTACACATACATTGAAGTCACCGAGTATTGATAAAATAACAAACTTTTCGATAGGTGATCGTCCACACATCAACTAAAAGCTAAATCATTAAAGAAACTGAGAAAATGCCTGATTGGCACATGGAAGGAATAATACAGCTAAAATCGAAGAATACGGAAAATACAACTACCGACCAATCACATACCTTCCCATAACATATAAAATAATCAGATCGATTCTAAAAGAGAAAATGGTCAAATTCATAGAATGTAAGGACATCTTTCTTTTAGAGCAAAACACATGCCAAAATGAATCATATGGCTGTAAAGAACAGCTCCTCATAAAGATGATCATGGAAAATTGTTGATTCAAATAGAAAAACTAAAGTATGGCTTGGATTAACAAAAAAAGCTTTTGATAGCATACTCCACAAATGGATTCTAAAAGTTCTAAATATTTTAAAGATATACCCAGTTATAATAATATTCCTAAAATAGAATATGAAAAGATGGAATACAAACCTCAGATTAATCTACGAAAAAGGCATGCTCGAAACTAACAATCTGAACATTAACAATGGATTCTTTTAAGGATGCTCACTTTCTCCACAACATTTTTGTAGAACTCTAACACCTACCTTCATAGAATTTAAAAATACAATATACGGATCTAAAACTACTTCTAAAAATGTACACCACCTATTCTATATGGACGATCTGAGATTATATGCAAGAAATAATGACGATTTTGATTGTCTCCTAAGCACTGTAAAAAGATTTAGTGATGAGATTGGGATGCAATTTGATCAGGACAAATGTGCGAAAGGTAGAAAAGTCTATAAATGTCACTCTAGATATAAACACGGAGATTACAGAGTTGGAACTTAGTAGAACCTGTTAATATTTAGGAATTAATGAAACGAATGATATCAATCATACTACAAATATGAAAAAAAAGAAGAAAAAAGAAAGAAAAAAAATGAATTCCACTGGAAAAAAAGATGCATATTTAGAATATAGATGCAAAAAATGAAATTAGGGCAATTCACAGTCTGTCAAGAGCAGTGATGACATACAGTTTGAATATAATAAACTGGACGTTAGCTAGAATAAATAAAAAGAAAAGATGGATACCTTCCACGGAGTGCATCATCTAAAATACAGAATGTCTCTTAATCAAGAGAGAAAATGGTGGAAGAGGTTTAATCCAACTAGAATTGACTTGCAAAACAATCACTATAGGATTAAATTGATTTTTGTCTGCATTGGCTTGGAGGCCTCTGTCACCTTCTGCTCGTTCCAGACTTTGTAGCAGCGATTCGGCTAAGGCGGGTGTATTTGCTAGAAGCGCTATGTCATCGGCGTAGTTCACGTCCGTAATAGTTTGTGCGGGGTATCTTCTGTTTCTTTGCTTTGGCAGCTTGAAACCGTTTCTTTCTTTGAATCTATATCTATATTTTGGGGGAGGTCGTAGTATTTGCTCCATCTTTCCTCCGTGTATGGAGTCAAATGCTTTGGAAAAGTCGACGAATAATATTGTTGCCCCAATGGTTTTTGAACGTACGCCTTCTAGAATTGGACCGATAGTCAAAATATTTGGTGAAAGCCATTTTCTCAATTTTCAGTTCTCTGTCGTTGCGTACATCTTGGCCGCAATGGATATAAAGGTTATACCTCGGTAGTTCTTGGCTATTCTGAGGTTACCCTTCTTAGGGAAAGGGAGAATGCATCCCTTTATCCATCTATCTATTTTGTTTTGTTTATATATGGCATTACAGTGTCGTCGAATTCCCTGGTCTTCCATACTTTTGGGGGTATTTCATCAAGTCCTGCTGCTTTCCTATTTTTAATTTTTCTTAGTACTGAATCAATTTCTTATGTAAACGGTCCTAGTTTGATGTCTAGTTGATTACTATTAATTTTCGTGATTGGTTCATGCGTAACTTTTGGAGGTTTTCCGATTAAATTCTCGAAATGTTGTTTCCAAAGGTGTATGAGTTCTTCTTGGGTGACAGCTTTAAGTTTAGCTTTCGCAATGCTCTTCCTTCTGCTTAATTCGTTTACCGTCTGCAATGCTATCCTAGATTGTCTATCTTCAACCGAGTCTCTAATCTTATCGATCTGATTTTTTATGTATTCTGTTTGTTCTTTTAGGTTTAGTTTAGTTTATTTGTTTAATGGCATATCAACCTTTGTAGGTTATTTAATGCCAAAGCCATCCTCCTAGAAGAACAGTAATGGTACTATTTAACCCATAGCTGGAAGGATAAGGGGGTTCATACCTTTCCCAAGGGTATTTGCCCGAAAGTGAACGTAATAGCGCGACTGGAGTACGAACTCGCTTACTACGATAACGCAGTCCAACGCTTTAACCATTACACCACGAAGACACCCCCGTTCTTTTAGGTATACCTTAGTTAATTCATTTTATGCCTTTTTAAGTTTCTGTGTATTGATATTGGTTGTGTTACTCCGATGGCAAGGAAGAAGATTTTCAAATCTGCACGCTTTTTTCTAACCGCTGTCTCCCATGGGACTCTAGGTTTAGCTCTTTGTTTAGTTGGTATGCGTTCTACTGCCGCTTCTAAGTGGGCATAAACAAAGTTCTCATATTCATCATTCAGAGTAGATGTTTCTGATATCTCCTGAAGTGCATCGAATTTGTTTCTTAGGGTTAACGTAAATTTATCTCTAATATCCCAGTTAAGCAGTGACCCGTCATAGTGTACGATTGTTGTTGTTCGGGCCGCATTCCTTCATTGGCTCAGTCGTATCTTTGCTGTGATCGGTGGACACACCCTCGAAAGAGGAATATGCCTCGCAATTCAATGCGATATCATTCCATTTCTTATTTATAAAAACGTAGTCTATCTGTGCTTTAGCATTGTTTGCGTAGGTATAGGTTCATAGTTTTCTCTTTCTTTTCTGAAATTTAGTATCTAGGCATATTAATCTATTTTTTTGCGTGAAATCTATTCGATGTTCCCCATTTCTGTTTGACGAGTTGTATCAGCTGAATTTGTTGTTCACGTTTTTACCTATTTAGGCTTTCATGTTTCCATCGATGATGAGAACGTTGTGTTTCGAGATGCTAAGAACTAGGGATGATAGCTCGTAATGATGAGGTCCATTTCTTCATTAACATTGGTAGGACTGTAGCAGGAGATGATTGTTGTGCTGGGGTTGCCATTAGACGTAGCTACTATCATCCTCAGTTGCATTTTCTCGATGCTATTTAGTGATTTTAGAGCCAGTGGTCCTATAAGCATACCTGCACCTCCTATCGTGGCGTTGACAGAGTTTTTCCATGCAGATGCAGAGACAACGTCCATCTATTACCGGTATCGTGATATTTAATATCCTCGCTATGTGTGTATCTGTGTTCTTGTACGTATATTATGTCTATGTTATGATCTATCACATAAGCCGTTAGTTCCGGTGGTTTGCCAGTTCTATTTAAATTTCTAACGTTGAATGTCGCTACATGCATTGTCCTTTTGCATTTTAGTAATTTTTATTTTAGTTTGAGCTCTGTAGCTGATTTTTCGAACACTGGAGCCAGGGCTCCAACCCCAGTAGGAGGCAACCCTTTCTTACTCGATGCAGTTTAGAATATTGGTTTGAGTATGAGTCATAGTAATCTTTCGATGATTGTGTTTTTTATTTTCATCGATAGAAGCAACCCGAATTAATGAGTAGTAGTAGTTCCCCGATCAAACTATTTGATCCTGGCCATTGTCCCGTGGGATTCATCCGCCCAGCATCTGGTTAGGCTTGATGTTGACCCATCATTGGGTTCGTCCGTCTTTTCGTCCATCATGCTGCTTCCCATGGATTCCGAGGTGTAGCCCCACCAAAAAAAACACTTTTCCCCAACCCTACATGGATTAAGTTTTAACTTAATAAAAGTCCACTGTTACTTTTTTTTTTTTTATTCATCAGTGTCCTTATTTATGGTTCATAGCATCCTTAGAGACATTCTATTCTTACTCTAACTTCGGTATTCAAATACTGGAATGAATTCAAAAAGTATTAACATCTTTTATCTCTTTTTTCATGGTTCAACTGCAGCTTGGATTCACAGTAATAGTTTTTTCACATTTAATACAGCAGTGTTTTTACCCATAATGAAATCTTTCAGGAATTTTTAAATGAAAATGTAGTAAAAAGACAGAATAACTAACCGTCAGTTGACCGGTGCCAAAGGAAGAAAGATTTGCTTTTGGCCGTCTTAATTTTATGTCGTCCATTCTACGGTGGTCTATAGGGTTTTAAACCCACCTCTAAAAGGTAATCATTGGGATGATACTAAACATTATCCGGTGGTAAGACTAGTTCAGGAGCTCTGTGAAGCAAGGAGTACTTCTTTATTGCCATTCTTCCCCGAGTCACTGTAACTCAGAGTGGTTGTACCTGTTAGAGTCGCATCAATGAATCAAACAAGTTCGTTTGAAAATTGGAATCAGATAGGAATATTCGAAACTCTATAGCTGTGTGCAAATTATTCGTATTAAGAAAAGTTTGGTTTATGGCATATCAACCTTCATGGGTTATCAAATGCCAACCTTGTTGAAGAAACGGTAGTAATACTATTTAGCCCAGAGCTGGGGTGGGGGATAAGGAAGTTCATACCTTTCTTAAAGGTGTTAATCCAAAAATGAACGGAATAGCACAACTGTAATTCGAACCCACTTACTTCGAGGACTCAGTTAAACACTGTAGCCAGTACGCCACGAGGAATCGGCCCGTAAAAAACGTTACTTAAAGTGATAATTCTTTACAAATGATAATTATTATCTGTTACTTGAAACCCAGTGAATGCAAAAAATAGACTTCGACGTGAAATAATCGAATATATATTGGCACGTCATAAAGTCAATCAACCAAACAAATCGTATTGATACACATTGATATTTATGGAGGCACACGTGGCCCAATGGCTATCAATATAGAGAATAGAGTCAGCGAACTGACTTCAAATCCTTGACGAAGTAGTTTGAATTTCACTTCACGCTAATACTTTTATGAAAAGTATCAATCCTTCTCTTCTTCCTCCGTACAAACCTTCAGGTAAATAGTAGATCACACTGTACTCTTTAAATCTTGTACAGTAATCGATCTAAAAGGAAAGTTCTGAATTCAAACACGCTTTAGTCCGCTTAAAAATGACTATGTGTCGCTTTCTGCCGATGGCGAAGGTGCTGGATAAACACACATACACACAAAATGAGAGAGAGAGAGAGAGAGAGAGAGAGAGAGAGAGAGAGAGAGAGATCTTTAATGTAACACAGAAGGAACAACAGTGGGTGCAGTTTGTTCATATTTGTATAATTTTATGCGTAGACCTGAAAAGGAATCAAGCAAAGCTACGCTGTGGTTAATATGTTTCTTTTGTTCTAATTTCTAATTGAGTTTACCTTACATACATTAATACTAACAAACATCTTTGAACCAACAACTATTTCTGTAATGTGCGCATGCGTATATGTAAGAATAGAGACGCTACTGATGAAGAGCGAGGTCATATAGCGTATAGTAACGAGAGGCAGACCTACTTTCATAAAACACACCAATTACAATAAGACATTTGTCGAGAAAGAAACACCTGTCGTATTTTTAGAATGCTAGAATTTCTTATCCGGGGTCCGCAGTGTTCATCTACTTTGGTTGCAGCGAAACTGTTAAGAGGTTCAAAAACACAGACCGATTTTTTTTTTTCATTATCCTTTTTCATATGTGTTTTCCTTGAAGCAGTTGACTTTAAACCTTCACTTAAACAACGTTTTCTTTCTTGGTCTGTCTGTGTCCATCTCTCTCTCTCTCTCTCTCTCTCTCTCTCTCTCTCTCTCTCTCTCTCTCTCTCTCTCTCTGTCTCTCTCAGTCTATGTCTTTCTCTTTTTAACTTTACTCTGTCGGTTGGGCGAAGAATATGCCGATTGGATTGCAGCGTCTATGGAGGAATGAAAAAAAAAAAAAACACCAAAAGAGGTATCCTTTGTATAACTCTTAACTACATCGGGTGGTGAGGCTCTAGCTCCAAACTCCCCTTGGGTTCAATAAGTATGAATACCATATTTAGTAGTTTTCATCAAACCGTTTAGCAGCTTATGGTTGGCAGACAAACAATATATTCCCAACTATTAATAAATTTAACAGTGACTTTTAAAAGCAATGAAAATTCTTCTATTGAACCCAAATAAAGTATTTTGACCTATTCATGCAACTCAGACAATCCAATAAAGATATCTTCTGCTTTTGAATTTCTATATGAAATTCATTATTGGATTGAAGGAACAATTAGCAGTAAAAATATGTTGAACCAGTTTGAACGGGATTCGCTTTTTTTTTCTACCGTCAAATTGAGAAGCCAAATATAATGTACAGTTTTGTCTTTCATAGACAGTATAATTATACATTTAGATATTTTTTAATTGAACGTAACAGTACTGAACATATCTCTTGAGAATAAAACATGTTTATGATCTTGATTTAAAGTAAAAAAATTTTTTCCCAAGATGGCAAAAAAAATCAGACTCCTTATGTACAGCTCTAACCATTTAGAAAAATTTGATTGAACTTTGTATCATTAACAGAAAACTTATAACCTAGAAGTGAGACAGATACAGACTAAAGTACTGGATTAGAGTTTGAGAAATTTTGACTTTCGTACAATATGGCGCCAATAAAAATTAAATAACATTGATAATTTATTTTATTTGACGGATATTGTATTCCACAGTTGGTTCAAAGTAATTTCTGAGAGACAAAATAAATATGACGAAAAGAAAAATTTCTTTATTTTTTTTATATTTAAAAGTTTTTCAAAATTTTAAATGGTAACTTTTGTACCCCACTGTACCTAACCTGGTTTTGTTTACCTCAAATTCAATAACAAAAGAAAAAAATCCTGGTAAAACTTCTGTATCAAGATAATATCACTATTCTAATATCAATTAGATTTTCACGTTTCGAATGAATTCTTAATACAATAAATAATTATCTCCCATAGATAATCGGCAAGTCTGTAAGTGACTACGTAGGAAATCACATGATAATCAGAAGTACATTCTCGACCTCTTTTTGTCTCTGGTTATGTGCTGTAGAGAGGCTGTCTCTCACCCTGCCAAAGAACGATAGTCACTTGGATATCTTTTATATACTCTTATCAAGTAAGCCTTTTGTATTTTAGTTTGTATCCCTTCCACATACTACTTGTTCATGGAAAATTAATTATTTTTAGCTGTTGGGGCATGTATTCTCTCCGATTAATATCATTTATAGATATATTGTTTATATAAAATATTAAATGTTCTTGTGTGAGTGAATGAATTTATCTTGTCTTTCTTTACGTTGTGTTCAGTATTAGTATATCACAGATATACTCATGCTTGGTCCTTGCAGGTTAGGGACTCGACTAAAATATCTTCCCACCACCCAACTCCAGATATGGATTAGATAATATCATTACTGACCTTGGCATATGGCCCGGGAGACCGGTGTTTAATTCCAGGTCGCGTCATACCAAAGATTCAAAATGGTATTTAATACCCCTTTGGTAAACACCCAGTATTATAACGTACGGATCAAGGGTAAGTGGAGCAATTCAAAGAAAGAAGTAGAGCCCTCCCCTACACCTCGGTGTAGTAGCTATTGAAAAGTGAGCCTTCTGGTATCTCTCTACTACGGTCGGTTAACCAACTGCCCTTCTACGAGGATGGCTTTGGCATTGAATAACCTACCCAGTTTGATATGCCATTAGAATAAGTAAAACCATCACCAAGCGTACCAATAGGATCACGAAAGTATATGCAGTTGACTGACAGATAAAAATAAACAAACACCTTTCTATTCAAACTAAGTGAAAGTATTTCCAGGTCACTCTGTCGTAATTGTTAATAAGCTCGTCTCACGAGTCCATTGTTATTGCATTGTGAATCCTCATTGGGTGTCCCCTACTTACTTACGGTCAAATCATGCTGAAAGCATCGATTCCCGCTAAATTACTGAAGTTAAGCAGCTACGAGATTTCTCAACAGTTAAATGCGTGACCACTTAGCAGCACGACGGTAAGTAACTTGAGGCCTGTGAGTCAGACCAAACTAACCTTATTAGATAATAACTAGAGAGTTTTATGTGATTTCTGAGTTAGGCTAGCGGACCAATGTTTGTGAGTTCGATTTTTATTTGGTTTCCCATTTGCTGACCTTGTTTAGTAAAGCAAGAAAGGAAAACAGATAGTTGAATTTATTTTAGGTCCCAACTAACAATAAAACGCTAATAAAAAAAATCAAATCCACACAACATCTTGTCTTAACACGTTTGTTCGGTATTTTTTATTTAACTTGGACAAGGCAATTATTTTCAGAAGATTGTATAGCGACATTGTTCTCGTGACCGCTAATTATAATTTCGCAGTCCAGCGCCTTAGCCATTACGCCACATTAAGGCTTGTAAACAGTTTGTATATCTTGTAAAAATACAATAGAAACAATTAGAGGTGACCAATGATTCATGACTCATAAGCTTACATAGACCACACACAAAAATATGGTAGACCACCGGTTTCCGGGTAATATTCAATTAATTTAATATAATTTAGCAAAAAATGTATGCCTAAGGCAGAAAACTCCAGGTCTATTTAAGTGCTAATTACAAAATCGTTTTCTTGTGTTTTCTTTATAAGAAAATAAGGCTGTACAGAGAAAAATCTTTGATCGCAATGTTAGATTTCACCTCTATTTTACACATGCACAACTCTTCGGTGTTTGTTATCCATCCCACCCCCGGACAAGAATGGCACAAGGCCATTTTTAAGGTGGGTCTGGTCGCGAAGCCGTAGTCCACACGCATCCGGCATTGCCAAAAATTCTTTCGGCCCCGTCGACAGTCCCCTTATTAGGGGCGCCAGGCAATAAACCTACCCCCAAAGGGGTTAAAAGCCTGAAGGGACGGCCCCTGAAATCGGAGGAAATCTCCAGTGCCGAGGCACACCTGGCAGGCCGAATGCAACCATACGCACAACTCTTCTCGTGTCAGATCTCTGTCTGACCCATTTATATATCCACAACTTCTAGTCACGTGAACTTCTGTAGCACAATCCATTTCAACACTTGTGTTTGCTGGCTAGAGATCCGTGTTCAAATCACGGGTCTGTATCGACATATTCTTCTACATAACAGAGGACTTTGCCGTTCCGCCTGATCACAGGGTAAAACTGAAAGAAAGCTAAAAGAAAGATTAGTACCTCGACCTTGTTAGAAAACTGAAAAAATATGGAACATGAAAGTGACTGTGATACCAACTGTAGATGGGGCGCTCGGAACAGTCATTATAGGGTTGGTAAAAGGGCTGGAGGACTTGGAAATAAGAGGACGAGTGGAGACCATCCAAACTACAGCATTGTTGAGATCGGTCAGAATACTAAGAAGAGTACTGGAGACTTGAGGAAACTTTCTGTCACTCAAACTCTCGAGGAAGACCATTAACTAACGCTGGTGTGAAAAAATCTCAAAGGATTAAAATAGTAATAATGATAATGATAGAGACGCACAAACCTCTCTGGGATTTTGAGATACAAACAGATCACCTAATCTCGGCAGACGACCAGACCTTATAATAATAAACAGAAAAAAGAAACTTATAAAATTTTGAACTTCGCTGTCACGGCTGATCACAGAGTAAAATTGGTGTGAAGAACTCTCGAAGGGGTAAAATAATAATAATAATAATAATAATAATAATAATAATAATAATAATAATAATAATAATAATAATAATAATAATAATAAAGGACTAGAGGACTGCATTAAAAAGGGTAAAAACAGACAAATCATAGCCGCCAATGACAAAAACAGCAACATAAGAAGAAACAAAAAAAACAAAAAAACAAAAAAAAATACAATAGAAAACAAAAATGGGAAGAAATAAACCTGTCTGAATATTTCCAGTGATAAACTGACCAAGATTGTACTCGAAAATACCCGGATATAGCTAAGAAATGGACCCCCCCCACGAATGAAACTGGATTTCATGGCAGCACAAAACAATACCATAAGGAACAATCATATGAAAGGGAAAATAGATAAATGAATAGAAAGTGTAGGTTATGTGGACTCGAAAATCAAACGGTTGATTACATATAAGCGAATGTAGCAAAGTAGTACAAAAGGAGTACAAGAGTAGGTACGACTGAGTGAGAAAGGTGATCCACTGTGAAGAGTGCAAGAGATTAAAATTTGACCATACTATCAAATTGTATATGCAAAAACCAAAAGCCGTCCAAGAGAATGAGATTCATTTAATTCACTTAGATTTTGAGATACAAATGTATTGTCTAATCTTAGGCAAAAGACCAGACTTAAGACTAATTAACAAGAAAAAAAGAAGTTGCAATTCTACACACATACACACACTGAAAGAAACTTTTTCTTTTCAACATTCATTTAACTAACAGTCACCATTCTTTTAGTCTATCGACATAATTTAACCCTTTTGGAAAGTATTCTAATTTTCCTTCTTTGTCACCCATAAAATATCTAAAATCTTTTGCAAATTACTTTTTCATGTTTCATTTGAAAATAAAAAAAACAACAAAAAAAAAAACTATTCTATCTTGATGGTGTGATTAGTTTTTTTTTAACGTTTAATCATTCACCGTAACGAGTTAATCATTGCATAATCTAACAGTAACATATTTAAGAGATAGATTGTTTTTAAAGATAGGTTGTTTATATATATATATATATATATATATATATATATATATATATATATATATATGTGCACAATAAGACTGATGGAGCATATATATCTAATTTAGAAAGGACAAAGTCAACAGTGCTTGGTAAAAGTTTTTCAGATTTGCTCTGATTATCACATAGGCGAGAAACTAACAGTCACCAACACACACACGCACACACACACACACACACACACACACACACACACACACACACACATATATATATATATATATATATATATATATATATATATATATATAATCAAGTTATTCTGATAGTATGGACTTTCGGACATATTAATCTCTCGGTGGCTGTTTTTGGGGTTTTTTTTTTTTCATCAATGGGTCTATTGAAATGAAGTTGATTCCTTATTATCTGTGCTCCAGTAAAAAATGTGACAAGATATTCTTCCAAAGAAAAAGAGATTCCATCGGGTCATGAAAAATTTTTATACTTACATACTTATTTGCGCAGGTTTTTTTTTTTTAATGTTTTCATCTATTATCATCTATTATTTCGTGTTTCTTTATATTATCTTTTCAAAATTGGTAAATAAGAAAGGGAATTAAAGCAAAAGGGTGTAGCAGAGGATCAAACACCTTAACCAAGAAAGACTTTTACAATTTTATTTATTTTTAATATTTTAATTTTAAAAAGTTTTATCTGATTTAATGCTTTTTTTCGTGTTTTTATTTAGTTCTTTTATCTAATTTTCTCTCCCTTCAAAATGGTCCAATAGAGGAGAGCATAAAGCAAAAGGTTGATGCAAATCACATTTCGACGAAGAGAAACATTAAATATTCTTAGATAGATAGATAGATAGATCCAATCCCTCCGAACGAGGAGGAAGTGACACAAGGTCAATTTTTAAGCGGAGTTTAATCCAGATTTTTTTTTCTTCAAGACTAATTACCATACGAAGGTTAAAGATCCCAGTCTGCCCTACTATTTCTCCCATTTAACTATATATATATATATATATATATATATATATATATATATATATATAGAGAGAGAGAGAGAGAGAGAGAGAGAGAGAGAGAGAGGGGGGATAAAAATAGATAACCTAAATAAAAGATGTATAAATAATGCACAATTCTATTATAAAAGAGTGGGTATGCAAAGAAGTCTTAGTGAATGTGACTGACAAAGAATATTTTGTCATTTTTTAAAAGATTTTCTTACATGTAAACGTAGATAAAAATTAAAGGAGTGAAACAAACTCTCCGTATTTTTTCTTTGGGTTCCAACCACTTTCGATTATTCTCTGGACATTATTAATAATAAATGAAATATTCCGACGAATACTAATTCAGGGATGACATCAGCCAACTGGAAACAATTAAACCCATTAACTTCGTCGATTTAATGACTTAATCAAATTAGCGTCCTAAAAGAGAAAGAGAAAGACAATAACATATATAACTCATTTTTGGACCGGATACTTCTCACTCTTTCTCACACTTTCTCGCTCGTCTTGTAAACTGGATTGGTTCGTAGAAGTTGCTATTCATGTAGTCTATCTTGAGAAGGAAGAGCTCATCCTTCCCGGGGTCTTCGAGTAATATGAATTTAGAATTTTCCTTCTCCTAGACCGGCTGCCATACCAAGGTTAAAGAGCCCAATCTGCCCTACTATTTACTAAAAGGAGAATTGTTGGATTCATACCTTTTCAAAGAGTAAATAGCGCTATGCCAACAGCCTCGACCAGGGTTTGAAACATGTTCTTTTCCGACTTCGATGATCGTTATGCCACGAGCACCACAAACGGGAGTTCTTACATTTGCTTATTCCTCATCAACGTTTCCTTGTAAGAAAAAACAAGAAAGTTTGGATAAA